>CM077648.1:10677466-10679966 GCA_039707465.1 Rhabdophis nuchalis | reverse complement strand
AAAGTTGCTTCTTTGCAGTGGTGAGACTCCAAATCTTTTCCTGCCGGTTCTATGAAAGGGTGCTTTGCGCATGCACTCGCCCCTTACACGCGCTTTGCGTGCACGCACAGCACTCAAAGATTGTCCTCGGCGTCAGCGCAGGTGAGCAGAGCTGTTTTTTAGCTCAGCTCACCAGTGCCACGGGAATCAGCTGAGCTAAAAAACAAGGGAATATAGGACAAGGAATGGGGGGGGCGTGGCCAGCCAGAAATGGTATTTGCCAGTTTTCCAAACTACTCCAAATTTCCTCTACTGGTTCGCCCAAACCGGTCTGAACCGCCTGAATATCACCTCTGCTTGTTTGATGGGAGAACTGGCGCTTAAAATATATTGGGGCACAGATATCACATTTTCACGGCAATAAACCTTCATGGATTATTACCTTTTTTTTTTAAAGTGATCACTTCTTTGTTCTGAGGACTTGAGATGATATCTATCAGAAGAAAGAGGTTTGCCCCATCAAAGAGTGGCCTTAACTCCAGAATAACAACCCTTGGTTGTATCTACACATAATAGTTCACAAGTTCCATTGGACCGCATGGCAATCAAAAGGTATTCAGTCACTAAATGTTGATTGTTCTCAATGTTTCTCTACGTTAGAATAATTGAGGGTCTGGTATCCATCTTGGGAGTTTTTCAAAGCTGTTTTTAGAGACTGGATGTAGTAGAGTTTGTCCTCATCTTGCAACAGTTCCTTTAGCGACCGTTCGAAGTTACAACGGCAGTGAAAAAAGTGACTTGGGACCATTTTTCACACCGACAACCATTGTGCATCCCTGGTGTCCCGTGATTTATGTTCAGAAGCTTGACAAGTGGTACATATGTATGATAGTTGCGGTATCCCGGGGTTATATGATAGCAATAGCAACAGCACTTATATACCGCTTTATAGGGCTTTACAGCCCTAAGAGGTTGACAGAGTTAGCCTCTTGCCCCCCAACAATCTGGGTCCTCATTTTTACCAGCCTCAGAAGGATGGAAGGCTGAGTCAACTTTAAGCCTGGTGAGACTCAAAACTGCCGAATTGCAGGCAGCCAGTAGGCAGCCAAAGTACTGCAGTCCAACCACTGCACCACCATGGCTCTGATTCTCTTTTGTGACCTTCTGACAAGCAAAGTCAATGGGAAAGCCAGATTCACTTAACAACGGTGTAACTAATTGAACAACTGCCCTGATTCGCTAAACGAACGTGGCAAGGAAAGTTGCCAAATAGGGCAAAATTCAACTTAACATGATTTCTCACTTAGCAACAAAAGTTGTGATCGTAAGGTCAAGACTAACGGTACTTGGTTGCATCTACACAAAATGGTTCACAGATTCCATTGGCTCTCACGTTCTAAAGCAGAGGTGGTATTTAGCTGGTTTGGACTGGTTTAAACGAACCGGTAGAGCAGTGTTTCTCAACCTTGGCAACTTGAAGATGTCTGGACTTCAACTCCCAGAATTCCCCAGCCAGCATTTGTTGGCTGGGGAATTCTGGGAGTTGAAGTCCAGACATCTTCAAGTTGCCAAGGTTGAGAAACACTGCAGTAGAGGAAATGCCGTCCTATTTAGGCACGTTTCCAAGCTGCGTGCACATGTGTGCAAGCTACACACATGAGAAAAGTGCATGTGCAGATGGCCGTGTGTGCGCTCACATTTGTGAACCGCTAGGGAAAGTAAGTGAATACTTACACACATCTGTTCTAAAGGCAACGCTAGACTTTTAAGAAATCGTTTCTCCGGGCTGGGCTGGCTACTCCAGGCCTCCAGGTTCCTCGATTTCATGTGGCAAAACATGAGGCTGGCTAAGGCTCCCAGGTGGGACAAAGAGATGGAGACATGACGCAGTGGTGAGTTGCAGACAGTACGCCCCAGTATGGGCGTACCGGAGCCTGCCTAGAGCATACCAGTATGGGCATACCACAGCCTGCTCGGAGCGTACCAGTATGGGCATACCACAGCCTGCCCGGATTCTCCATGGTTGGTGATATGGGTAGAGCATCAGATACTGTTCCAATACGGTGCTCCGGGGGGGCCGCCCACCTGCCCTTTCTTCTTACTGCCCTTTTACGTCTTTGGCGCTTCACCGCATGCGCACAGTGCATACAGCACCTGCGTAACTCTCCGTTGAGTGGCTGGAGCGTTGTGGAGGCTCGCAGAAGTGCCAAGACACATGTGCACACTGGGCGCATCCACGTGGACACTGCCAGGCCCGTTCCAACCACTACGGTTGGAACAGTATTCGGAACGGAAGGAAAGGAAGGCAGAAAGTAAGAAAGGAAAGGAAAGGAAAGGAAAGGAAGGGAAGGGAAGAAAGAAAGAAAGAAAGAAAGAAAGAAAGAAAGAAAGAAAGAAAGAAAGAAAGAAAGAAAGAAAGAAAGAAAGAAAGAAAGAAAGAAAGAATTTATCATCACAATTGAGCCCAAAATTTTGGTTGCTAAGCAAGAGCGTTGTGAAATGAGTTTCACCACATTTTACA
>CM077648.1:10654966-10672466 GCA_039707465.1 Rhabdophis nuchalis | reverse complement strand
CCAGGAGGCTGCAGAGAGGCCTACTAGGCCCAAAACAAGACACAGGGGGTGGTGCTCCCCCAGGGGCCCATTTTGGCTCCCAGGAGGCTGCAGGGAGGTCTACTAGGCCCAAAACAGGACACGGGGGGGGGTGCTCCCCCAGTGGCCCATTTTGGCTCCCAGGAGGCTGCAGGGAGGTCTACTAGGCCCAAAACAGGACACGGGATGGCGCTCCCCCAGGGGCCCATTTTGGCTCCCAGGAGGCTGCAGGGAGGTCTACTAGGCCCAAAACAGGACACAGGGGGTGGTGCTCCCCCAGTGGCCCATTTTGGCTCCCAGGAGGCTGCAGGGAGGTCTACTAGGCCCAAAACAGGACACGGGGGGTGGTGCTCCCCCAGTGGCCCATTTTGGCTCCCAGGAGGTTGCAGGGAGGTCTACTAGGCCCAAAACAAGACACAGGGGATGGCGCTCCCCCAGGGGCCCGTTTTGGCTCCCAGGAGGCTGCAGGGAGGCCTACTAGGCCCAAAACAAGACACAGGGGATGGCGCTCCCCCAGGGGCCCGTTTTGGCTCCCAGGAGGCTGCAGGGAGGTCTACTAGGCCCAAAACAAGACACGGGATGGCGCTCCCCCAGGGGCCCATTTTGGCTCCCAGGAGGTTGCAGGGAGGTCTACTAGGCCCAAAACAAGACACAGGGGATGGCGCTCCCCCAGGGGCCCGTTTTGGCTCCCAGGAGGCTGCAGGGAGGCCTACTAGGCCCAAAACAAGACACAGGGGATGGCGCTCCCCCAGGGGCCCGTTTTGGCTCCCAGGAGGCTGCAGGGAGGTCTACTAGGCCCAAAACAAGACACGGGATGGCGCTCCCCCAGGGGCCCGTTTTGGCTCCCAGGAGGCTGCAGGGAGGCCTACTAGGCCCAAAACAAGACACGGGATGGCGCTCCCCCAGGGGCCCGTTTTGGCTCCCAGGAGGGGTGCAGGAGACCAAGTGCTACCTGTCATTCCCTCTGGCCACACCCACCATGGCCACATCCACCCAGCTGGTCATTAAGGCAGAGAATCAGTTGTTAAATAATTTGAATCCCACCACTGTCTGGAAGACTATAATACTTTGGACAACCCAGAATTCAGATAAACAAGACTGATATTTGCATAGGATTATGAAGACATGAGCCTTCAAGAGGGACAGATGGAGAATTCAGATGTTTGAATAACGAAAGCCAACATAACGGGAGTTATTGACTGTATGTCTGCTCCATAGCAAATTAATCTAGAGATGCACCATATTTCAGAAACCTCTAAATGAGGGTTATTTTAAAAAGCAAAACACAAATCGGAAAATGAATAAAAAATGTACTTTCAAGAATTAGGGTTTTGTTGAAGAGGTTCACTCAAGAATTGCGGTTCTACTGGAGGGCAGGACAAGGAACAATGGACAGAAACTAACCAAGCAGAGGAGAAACTTAGAAATAAGGAGGAATTTCCTGACAGTCAGAACAATTAATCAGTGGAACGACTTGCCT
Organism: Rhabdophis nuchalis; assembly: GCA_039707465.1. Lineage (NCBI taxonomy): Eukaryota > Metazoa > Chordata > Lepidosauria > Squamata > Natricidae > Rhabdophis > Rhabdophis nuchalis. The sequence continues at coordinate 10,670,968 of CM077648.1, read as the reverse complement.
CCAGAAGTTGTGAATGCTCCAACACTGGAAGTTTTTAATAAGAGATTGGACAGCCATTTTTCTGGAGTGGTATAGGGTCTCCTGCTTGAACAAGAGGTTGGACTAGAAGACCTCCAAGGTCCCTTCCAACTCTGTTATTCTAAATCAGATTGATTTTTTTTAAAAAAATTCTTTCTCTTAATAATACAATACAATAATACAATAGCAGAGTTCGAAGGGATCTTGTAGGTCTTCTAGTCCAACCCCCTGCGTGGGCAGGAACCTTATGCCATTTCAGACAAATGGCTATCTAACATCTTTTAAAAGACTTCCAGGGTTGGGGCATTCACAACTTCTGGAGGCAAGCTGTTCCAGAGGTTAATTGTTCTCTAACTGTCAGGAAATTTCTCCTTAGTTCTAAGTTGCTTCTCTCCTTGATTAGTTTCCACCCATTGCTTCTTGTCCTGCCCCCAGGTGCCTTGGAGAATAGTTTGACTCCCTCTTCTTTGTGGCACCCTCTGAGATATCGGAACACTGCTATCATGTCTCCCCTGGTCCTTCTCTTCATCAAACTAGACATACCCAGCTCCTGCAACCGTTCTTCATATGTTTTAGCCTCCAGTCCCCTAATCATCTTGGTTGCTCTTCTCTGCACTCTTTCCAGAGTCTCCACGTCTTTTCTACATCGTGGTGACCAAAACTGTATGCAGTATTCCAAGTGTGGCCTTACCAAGGCACTATACAGTGGCATTAACACTTCACGTGATCTAGATTCTATCTCTCTGTTTTGAGAAATCCTTCCAAACATGTACTTCCATTCAGAACACAAATTTAAATCGTTGGGGAGTGACAGGATTAAACATCCAGGCCAGTAAATCAGAAAGATAAATGATCAGAGAGGTTCTAGGTAAAAGTAGTTTTCTCCTCACACTAATCGTTCCTGACTCTAGGGGGCGGTGCTCATCTCCGTTTCTAAGCTGAAGAGCCAGGGCTGTCCAAAGACGTCTCCGTGGTCATGTGGCCTGCATGACTAAATGCCGAAGGCGCATGGAACGCTGTGACCTTCCCACCAAAAGTGGTTCCTATTTTTCTACTTGCATTTTTTACGGGCTTTCAAACTACTAGGTTCGCAGAAGCTGGGACAAGTAACGGGAGCTCACTCCATTATGTGACGCTAGGGATTCGAATGGGCGAACTGCCGACCCTTCTAAAGACGAATATTGCTATATTCAGTAGTCTGCCTGTTGTAGCATTGCTCCATGTTTGGGGTAGCCCTCGGCTGAATTTTCTATCCCTTTTCCAACCATGTTGCCAGCTTAGATGGCATAGACATTGGGTTCCAAGGGCACAAATGTGTCATTTTTACGATAGGTCCTTGTGATGCTATTGCCTTTGTCTCCACTCCAGCCTCCAGCTGAGGCAGCTTTAAATTTGACTTTAGCTATTGCACTTTTAAACTCTGCTCCCAATGCAGTTTTTGCCATGGCTATGATCTGGAACATCAATGGAGTGGAGTGGAGTGGAGTGGAATGGAATGGGAATGGGAATGGAAAGAGGAAGAGGAATAGGAGTGGGGTGGGGTGGGGTGGGGTGGGGTGGAGTGGGAATGGGAATGGGAATGGGAATAGGAATAGGAGTGGAGTGGAGTGGAGTGGAGTGGGAATGGGAATAGGAGTGGAGTGGGAATGGGAATGGGAATGGGAATAGGAATAGGAATAGGGTGGGATGGAGTGGGGTGGAATGGGAATGGGAATGGGAATATGAGGAGTAGAGTAGAGTAGAGTAGAGTAGAGTAGAGTAGAGTAGAGTAGAAGAGAAGAGAAGAGAAGAGAAGAGTTGGAAGGGACCTTTGAGGTCTTCTAGTCCAACCCCCTGCTTAGAAGGAAACCTTAGACCACTTCAGACAAATGGTTATCCAACATCTTCTTAAAAACTTCCAGTGTTGGGGCATTCATAACTTCTGGAGGCAACTTCTGTTCCACTGATTAATTGTTCTGACTGTCAGGAAATTTCTCCTTAGTTCTAGGTTGCTTCTCTCCTTGGTAGTTTCCATCCATTGTATGGGGAAAGGTGTCCTCACCCCCACGGCCTGTTTTTGAACCCGGGAAGGTGCAGGAGGCTGAATGCTACCTGTCCCACCCCCTGGCCACACCCACCATGGCCTCACCCACCTAGCCAGTCATTAGGGCAGAGAACTGCTTGTCAAATTATTTGAATCCCACCACTACCTGTGACCTAGATGACACCAACAATGCTTTGACATGCCTGGTTGGATTTCTCACGTGAAATCTTTCTTAGGGGCCTTGTAACCACTTTCTGCAGCCAGTCCAATCTTGGCACCAGGTTTGCAGCAGGCAAAGTCGGGTTTGATGAGAAGGGGTCCATGAGCCACTTTGGGCTCTGCTTCATATCTTAGCCCTATTGAGAGAATGGGTGGAAACAAGGACAAGAAGCAATGGGTGGAAACTAATCAAGGAGAGAAGCAACTTAGAACTAAGGAGAAATTTCCTGACAGAACAATTAACCTCTGGAACAGCTTTTGCTGTTTCCCACTCTGCTATTGTATTGTATTGTATTGTATTGTATTGGGTGAGGTTCTTTTGACGTTTTAGTTTTTTTTAATTTTCTAGTGTCTTCCATACAATTACAGGTTTACGTTGACATAGTTATGAGTCTTATTGTGTTTATCACTATGACACATTTATTTCTCTATATAAAAAGTTGAAATATACATTCGAGGTTGTTTTGCCCAGCAGATACATAGGCATCAACAATCAATTATTTAAGCAGAAGTTGTGGGTGCTCCAACACTGGAGCTTTTGAGAAGAGATTGGAGAGCCATCTGTCTGAAATGATATAAGGCAGGGGTGTCGGACTCAAGGCTCGTGGGCCACATCCGGTGGGCAGGGTGCTTATATCTGGCCTGTGAGGCCACTTGGAAAATAGGAAAGGACCGGCCCGGGGCACCACTGCCAGCAAAAACAGAGCTGAGGAGGGCTTCCTGATGTCCTTTTTCACTGGCAAAGGGTTGCAGGACGCTGTCCCAGCCTAAAACGGAGTGCGGGAGCCCATTGTCACTGGCAGAACCAGAGGAGGTATTCAGCAGGTTCTGACCAGTTCTGGAGAACTGGTAGCGGAAATTTTGAGTAGTTTGGAGAACCAGCAAACACCACCTCTGGCTGGCCCTGCCCCCATCTATTCTCTGCCTTCCGGGTCCCAGCTGATCGGGGAGGGAATGGGGATTTTGCAGTATCGTTCCCCTAGAGTGGGGAGGGAATGGGGATTTTGCAATATCCTTCTCCTGGAGTGAGGAGGGGATGGGGATTTTACAGTATCCTTCCCATGGAGTGGGGAGGGAATGGAGATTTTACAGTATCCTTCCCATGGAGTGGGGAGGGAATGGAGATTTTACAGTATCCTTCCCCTGGAGTAGGGAGGGAATGGGGATTTTGCAGTATCCTTCCCCTGGAGTGGGAAGGGAATGGGGATTTTGCAATATCCTTCTCCTGGAGTGTGGAGGGAATGGAGATTTTACAGTATCCTTCTCCTGGAGTGAGGAGGGAATGGGGATTTTACAGTATCCTTCCCCTGGAGTGGGGAGAGAATGGGGATTTTGCAATATCCTTCTCCTGGAGTGTGGAGGGAATGGGGATTTTACAGTATCCTTCTCCTGGAGTGAGGAGGGAATGGGGATTTTATAGTATCCTTCTCCTGGAGTGAGGAGGGAATGGGGATTTTACAGTATCCTTCCCCTGGAGTAGGGAGGGACTGGGGATTTTGCAGTATCCTTCCCCTGGAGTGGGGAGGGAATGGAGATTTTACAGTATCCTTCTCCTGGAGTGGGGAGGGAATGGAGATTTTACAGTATCCTTCTCCTGGAGTGGGGAGGGAATGGAGATTTTACAGTATCCTTCCCCTGGAGTGTGGAGGGAATGGAGATTTTACAGTATCCTTCCCCTGGAGTGGGGATGGAATGGAGATTTTACAGTATCCTTCCCATGGAGTGGGGAGGGAATGGAGATTTTACAGTATCCTTCCCATGGAGTGGGGAGGGAATGGAGATTTTACAGTATCCTTCCCATGGAGTGGGGAGGGAATGGGGATTTTGCAATATCCTTCTCCTGAAGTGGGGAGGGAATGGAGATTTTACAGTATCCTTCTCCTGGAGTGTGGAGGGAATGGGGATTTTGCAATATCCTTCTCCTGGAGTGTGGAGGGAATGGGGATTTTACAGCATCCTTCTCCTGGAGTGAGGAGGGAATGGGGATTTTATAGTATCCTTCTCCTGGAGTGAGGAGGGAATGGGGATTTTGCAGTATCCTTCCCCTGGAGTAGGGAGGGAATGGGGATTTTGCAGTATCCTTCCCCTGGAGTAGGGAGGGAATGGGGATTTTACAGTATCCTTCTCCTGGAGTGGGGAGGGAATGGAGATTTTACAGTATCCTTCTCCTGGAGTGGGGAGGGAATGGAGATTTTGCAGTATCCTTCCCCTGGAGTAGGGAGGGAATGGGGATTTTACAGTATCCTTCTCCTGGAGTGGGGAGGGAATGGAGATTTTACAGTATCCTTCTCCTGGAGTGGGGAGGGAATGGAGATTTTACAGTATCCTTCTCCTGGAGTGGGGAGGGAATGGAGATTTTACAGTATCCTTCTCCTGGAGTGGGGAGGGAATGGGGATTTTGCAATATCCTTCTCCTGAAGTGGGGAGGGAATGGAGATTTTACAGTATCCTTCTCCTGGAGTGTGGAGGGAATGGGGATTTTGCAATATCCTTCTCCTGGAGTGTGGAGGGAATGGGGATTTTACAGTATCCTTCTCCTGGAGTGAGGAGGGAATGGAGATTTTACAGTATCCTTCCCCTGGAGTGTGGAGGGAATGGAGATTTTACAATATCCTTCCCTGGAGTGTGGAGGGAATGGGGATTTTGCAGTATCCTTCCCATGCCACGCCCACCAAGCCTCACCACACCCACCTAGCCATGCCCATGGTACCGGTAGTAAAAAATAATAATTTGAACTTCACCACTGGTTTAAACCCCACCAACGTTTACCCTGAGCTCTTCTTCTTGATCTGCCACAAACGGTGGGAATTTCCACTCATGAATATCGCCAGCAAGGGGCGATTAAGCCCACAGTTAACCGCGAGGCCTTTGCGGTGACAGGAAGCGGTAATTAGAACGAACTGACTTCGATATACATTTCAATTTAGGAGGAATGGGATGTGACAGATCGCCAATAAGAGAAGACAAGACAATAAGAGAAGATGGGTGCTGTGCCCAGATCAATTAATAAGCCTCACGGAGTCTTTTGCCACCTTTAGGAGCGTAGATGGCTTTCTAATGAAAAATCAATACCTCCCGTAATTTTGAATTGTGCTCCATCTTTTGACCTGACAATGGCGTTCACCCCCACCCCTCCACTGCCCCTTTCCTTTCGCACGCTCTAGGTCTCCTCTCTTTCTTCCTCGCCTCCCCTCTGCAAGGAAGGACACAGTTCACTTACAAAGAGTAGTCCTTCACCAAGCAAACAGTAAGAATCTGCCACCAGTTTGTGGCAATTTATCCCACCGCAAAACGGAAATGAAATCCTTCAGCGGGAATGAAATCCTATTCAATTGAGGGAAGACCAGGGCTGGGTTCCTACCAGTTCTAACCTCTTCTATAGAAGAGGATCCACCCTTTCTACCCTTTCTAGTGTGGTGACTAAAACTGGATGCCGTACTCTAGGTGTGGTCTTAGTACCCCGCTATAAAAGTTTGTGTAGTCAAGGCGATGGTTTTCCCAGTTGCAATGGATGGCTGTGAAGGTTGGACCATAGGAAAGGCTGAACGCCAAAGAATGGAGGCCTTTGAACTCTGGTGCTGGAGAAGACTCCTGCATTGAGTCCCTTGGACTGCAAGGCCATCCAACCGGTCAGTCCTAGAGGAGATCAACCCTGAGTTCTCTTTAGAAGGTCAGATCCTGAAGAGGAAACTCTAACACTTGGCCACCTAATGAGAAGGAAGGACTCCCTGGAGAAGAGCCTCATGCTGGGAACGTTGGAGGGCAAAAGAAGAAGGGGACGGCAGAGAAGGAGGTGGCTGGATGGAGTCACTGAAGCAGTCGCCGTGAGCTTCAATGGACTCCAGAGGATGGTAGAGGGCAGGAAGGTCTGGAGGAACATTGTCAATGGGTCGCGGTAGGCTGGACATGACTTCGCAACTAACAACAATAACAAATTATTACCTCCCTTAATCTTGATTGTATCCCTCTGTTAATGCAATTTGGGATGGTGTTGGCTTTTTTGACTGCCGCCGCATACTGCTGGCTCATATTTAATTGGTTGTCCACTAAGACTCCAAGATCCCTCTCACAGTCACTGCTATAAGATTCCAAGAGGGCGGCTTAGACACTATGGCTTTGAGCTCCTGGTGTCACAGTAGAGTTAGGCAAAAACTAGTCTATACCCGCAGGGAGTTATTATTATTAAAGATTGGATCTTCTAGTCGTCTCGATATTACCAGCGACTTCCAGCAGTCTCATAATATACTGAGTGACATAGTAAGACTGCCAGGCTCTTCATGGATCGTTGTTTGGCCTAGGAGGCAGCAAAGAGAGCAGAAGCAGAAGCGGGGATGCAGAGCAGGTTTGCTAGTTCGGTTACGGAAGCAGCCTCACAGACCAGCATTGCCAAGCATTTCCTAACCAACTCTAGATCCTTTGTCCACAAAACCGATGAACTAGAGCGATGGATGGCAGCGAATAAGCTCATTCGTGACTGCTGTGTGATGATCATCACTGCGACCTGGCTTCATCCACTTGTACCGGATGTGTCTGTGGAGCTAACTAACCGCTCCACACACTGCTTTGACAGAAACAACAACTCTGGCAAAAGCACAGGTGGAGGACTGTGTATTTACACACCAGTGGTGGGTTTCTGCAGGCTCGCACCTACTCGCAAGAGCTGGATGGTGAAATTTAGAGAACCGGTGAGAGGGGGTTCCACCGGCAGACGCAGAAGTAAGTCTGGCCTGCCGCTGCCAGTAACCCAATGGGAAGGAAAGGAAAGGAAGGCAGAAAGTAAGAAAGTAAGAAAGGAAAGAAAGAAAGTAAGTAAGAAAGGAAAGAAAGAAAGAAAGAAAGAAAGAAAGAAAGGAAAGAAAGGAAAGAAAGGAAAGAAAGAAAGAAAGAAAGAAAGAAAGAAAGAAAGAAAGAAAGAAAGAGAACTTATCATCACAATTGAGCCCAAAATTTTGGTTGCTAAGCAAGAGCGTTGTTAAATGAGTTTCACCACATTTTACAAGTTGGCCACACCCACCCTGTCACATAACTGCCAAGCCGCGCCCACAAAATAGGCCACACCTAGAGAGTAGGTTCTAAAAAAATTTGAAACCTACCACTGTTACACACACAATAACTGGTGTAGAAATTATTAACCGATTTCATTGTAATTTTAGTACAATGACAATAAAGATTATTATTAAGAAGCCCGGTTTCACCCCATCTGTATGTGTACTTTGGCTTTTTCTTGCTTGAGTTTCTCTGCCTTGAATTTCATTTTGCCAGAGAGGGCCCAGTGACGAAGTCTGTCAAGATCCATCTGGAATTAGGAAGTGTTATTCACTTTAGTTGCCCTTCTTTAATTTATTCTGGCACAGGTACTGTGTATACAATCTCTTTTTGTCCCCAACTTCTAAAGGAGATACGGTCTTTTTGTTTCCTCTTCCAACTTTTCAGTTGAGTACTTAGAATTTAGCGGTCCGCGTCATTGATTTAGCTTTCTCTCCTTCACTCAACCCCCCCCCTCCTCTTTCAGCTCCAGAGCCTCTCTTGCCTGAGGCAACCTGGGACCACAAAGGCTCTTTTCCCTCGCCTGAGGCTCCTTTCTGTAGGTCTCAGTTGAAACACCAGGCTGCTGTTGCCACCACCAACACACAAACCCCCGTTTCTTTAGTGCCACCTGTTAAACAGAAGCGCCAGGGAGAGAACCTGACCTTGGAGACTCACCTGGCAATCAATACGGGCGTCCTTGGGGTGCTGCCAGAACACGATCCTGTTTTGCAGGAGGGGTTTCTTTGTTTTGACGGGATCCTAAAGCAGAATTCAAATGCCAGATAGTAGGAGCGGGAGGGGGAGCGGGAATGCCCCAACACTGGAAGCTTTTAAGATGTTGGACAACTCTTTGTCTGAAGTGATGTAGGGTTTCCTGCCTGAGCAGGGGGTTGGACAAGAAGATCTCCAAGGTCCCTTCCAACTCTGTTATTTCTATTCCATTCCATTCCATTCCTCTATTCTATTCTATTCCATTCCATTCCATTCCATTCCTCTATTCTATTCTAGTCTATTCTATTCCATTCCATTCCATTATTCTATTCTATTCTACTCTATTCCATTCCATTCCTCTATTCTATTCTATTCTATTCCATTCCATTCCATTATTCTATTCCATTCCATTATTATCTTCTATTCCATTCCATTCCATTCCTCTATTCTATTCCATTCCATTCCTCTATTCTATTCCATTCCATTCCATTCCTCTATTCTATTCTATTCCATTCCACTCCATTCCTCTATTCTATTCCATTCCATTCCATTCCTCTATTCTATTCTATTCTATTCTATTCCATTCCATTCCATTCCTCTATTCTATTCTATTCTATTCCGTTCCATTCCATTCCTCTATTCTATTCTATTCTATTCTACTCTATTCCATTCCATTCCTCTATTCTATTCTATTCTATTCCATTCCATTCCATTATTCTATTCTATTCCATTCCATTCCATTCCATTATTATCTTCTATTCTATTCCATTCCATTCCTCTATTCTATTCCATTCCATTCCATTCCTCTATTCTATTCCATTCCATTCCTCTATTCTATTCCATTCCATTCCATTCCTCTATTCTATTCTATTCCATTCCACTCCATTCCTCTATTCTATTCCATTCCATTCCATTCCTCTATTCTATTCTATTCTATTCTATTCTATTCCATTCCATTCCATTCCTCTATTCTATTCTATTCTATTCCGTTCCATTCCATTCCTCTATTCTATTCTATTCTATTCTATTCTACTCTATTCCATTCCATTCCTCTATTCTATTCTATTCTATTCCATTCCATTCCATTATTCTATTCTATTCCATTCCATTCCATTCCATTATTATCTTCTATTCTATTCCATTCCATTCCTCTATTCTATTCCATTCCATTCCATTCCTCTATTCTATTCCATTCCATTCCTCTATTCTATTCCATTCCATTCCATTCCTCTATTCTATTCTATTCCATTCCACTCCATTCCTCTATTCTATTCCATTCCATTCCATTCCTCTATTCTATTCTATTCTATTCTATTCCATTCCATTCCATTCCTCTATTCTATTCTATTCTATTCCGTTCCATTCCATTCCTCTATTCTATTCTATTCTATTCTACTCTATTCCATTCCATTCCTCTATTCTATTCTATTCTATTCCATTCCATTCCATTATTCTATTCTATTCCATTCCATTCCATTCCATTATTATCTTCTATTCTATTCCATTCCATTCCTCTATTCTATTCCATTCCATTCCATTCCTCTATTCTATTCCATTCCATTCCTCTATTCTATTCCATTCCATTCCATTCCTCTATTCTATTCTATTCCATTCCACTCCATTCCTCTATTCTATTCCATTCCATTCCATTCCTCTATTCTATTCTATTCTATTCTATTCCATTCCATTCCATTCCTCTATTCTATTCTATTCTATTCCGTTCCATTCCATTCCTCTATTCTATTCTATTCTATTCTACTCTATTCCATTCCATTCCTCTATTCTATTCTATTCTATTCCATTCCATTCCATTATTATCTTCTATTCTATTCCATTCCATTCCATTCCTCTATTCTATTCTATTCTATTCCATTCCATTCCATTATTCTATTCTATTCCATTCCATTCCATTCCATTATTATCTTCTATTCTATTCCATTCCATTCCATTCCTCTATTCTATTCTATTCTATTCCATTCCATTCCTCTATTCTATTCTATTCCATTCCATTCCATTCCATTATTATCTTCTATTCTATTCCATTCCATTCCATTCCTCTATTCTATTCTATTCTATTCCATTCCATTCCATTATTCTATTCTATTCCATTCCATTCCATTCCATTATTATCTTCTATTCTATTCCATTCCATTCCATTCCTCTATTCTATTCTATTCTATTCCATTCCATTCCATTCCATTCCATTCCATTCCTCTATTCTATTCTATTCCATTCCATTCCTCTATTCTATTCTATTCTATTCTATTCTCTGTTCCGTTCTGTCCTGTTCCGTTCTGGTATTATACTCACGAAATTCATTTCTCAATTCTACAATAATAACTATTAATGATTTCTCTTTTCTTGTGGCAGTAAATTACTTGCAAACGATTAAGTTTGTCTCCCTCCCGACCTATGGGAAGTGAGACTCATACCACTGAACTACGCTACTCATCCTTTGTTGCTAAGAAGATCTTCCAAACATACGGAGGTATATATATATATATATATATATTATTTTTTTTAAAGGATTCTGCCCCTTCCTCTACTGCTCTTCCCGCACCCCCAAACTTCAAAGGAGGCTTCCTTTCTCTGCTTATAATTTGTTGCTAATCAGCTGTCAGGCTGGGGCGCTGGGCCGACACGAGGTTCATCTCTCCCAGCGGCTAATGGTCTTAAAAGTCACTGATTCAATGTCAACAGGAAGCCTCCGATTCAATCAAGAGGGGCCCGATGAGCGATGGCCCACGGTGACATTAACACTCATTTTGAGTTCAAGCATCTGGGGCCTAGTAAATAACCATCAGTGGGTGGGTCTCGGGGACAGGTCATTAGCCCCGCGAAAAATAAATATCGCTTCCCTTGATGGCTGCGAGTAATTTAGCTCAGACGAGGAAATTTCACCCTAGATTAAGTATGATGAGGCAGGATCCGTCAGTGGAGGCCGCACAGGGAAGACGATGGGCCTGATGAGTTTGCAGGAAATTTATAGGCAGCCGGCGGAATGCAAGAGGAGTTCAAAAAGAGATGATGGACAGCCTTCTCCGGAGCTTCTTCGGTCGCCAAAACAAAAACAAAAAACCCCACCCGCCAGGCGTTGTCTCCGCCGGCAAAGTGAGCCACGGACACCACGCAAGCACAAACCAGGGGTGGGTTTCAAACATTTTTAGGACCTCTTCTGTAGGTGTGGCCTGCTTTGTGGGAGTGGCTTGTCGGCCATGTGACCGGGTGGGAGTGGCTTTGCCGGCCATGTGACCGGGTGGGAGTGGCTTTGCCAGCCATGTGACCGGGTGGGAGTGGCTTTGCCAGCCATGTGACCAGGTGGGAGTGGCAGCCAATTCTCTCCAATGAGCCAATAGCGGTGGCTGTGGGAGGCTCCACCCACCTGACCTGCCCTAATGCGTTAAGGCGGTGTGCATGCGCAGAAGGTAGCACGTGTGAGCATGTGTGTGCACTTTTTGGTTGAATCCAAAGTGATGAAAGCAAAATGCATGTACAGTAGCAGTGCCCCCGCCCCCCGAAATGCAGGAATAAAAACACACCCCAACCACTGCAGGCTGTTCCAATGGTTGGAGTGAACCAGTGGTGGGTTTCAATTTTTTGGGGAACCTCTTCTGTAGGTGTGGCCTGCTTTGTGGGAGTGGCTTGCCAGCTATGTGACTGGGTGGGAGTGACTTGGCAGTCATGTGACTGGTTGGGCGTGGCCAGCTTGTAAAATGTGGTGAAACTCACTTAACAACGCTTTTGCTTAGCAACCAAAATGTTGGCTCAGAAACTCTGGCATTTGAAGCACGCAAGCCTTAAAGCTGTCAAGTTACAAGACCCTGGCACCCCTAACCCTTTAGAAAAAAAAACCCCCAGAGGTGTTCAAACCTGACAGCTTTAAGACTTGTGGACTTCAACTCCCAGAATTCCTCCTCTCGCTCTTCCTCTGATGATGGGCGGACATGCGGGGGGAGGGAGGGAGCTGGAACCGGTTCTAAACGGCCCTGTAGGTTTGTGGAACCTCTTCTATGGAAGAGCTTAGAACTGTCAGGAACCCCACCCCTGGTGCAAACCTCATACGTGCGTAGGATGCAGCTCGTTTTTTTTTCAGACCAGGGGAGATGCCCCAATTTCAGCGCTTTTGCCTTTGGATTTCTAAAAAGGAAGCAGACGGGATTTAGCAACTCAAGCTCCTATAGTTTTGGTCATCACCAGGGGTGGGCTTCAAAAATTGCAGCAATGGGTTTGCTGCCCCGTTGCTGGGTGAGCGTGGCCATGGTGGGCGTGGCCTAGTCAACCTCCTGCACCACAGCTGGGGGGGAGGCTTTTTTCGCCCTCCCCAGGCGCTGAAGGCTTTTCTCAGGCTTCCAGGACAGCAAAAACTGCTCCCCCCTTGGCTACGGAGGCCGGAAACCAGAGGTGAAATGCTACCGGTTCGGGCTGGTTCGCCCGAACCGGTAGTAAAAAATGCTACTGGTTTCCAAAAACAGTAGTAAAGAAATACTTTTAAAAGTTTTTTAAAAAATCTTCCGACAATCGTACATTGGACAGCTGATCTTGGATAACCATTTGTCTGAAGTGGTGTAGGGTTTCCTGCTTAAGCAGGGGGTTGGACTAGAAGACCTCCAAGGTCCCTTCCGACTTTGTTATCCTGGTTTTCGTCCGTTTAATCTCAAACCGCATGCATCAGAGTTTGGCCCCAAAATAGCATTCAAGCGTAATGCCAACGTTGCAAATGGTATCGACAAAAATATTGAAGCCTGCTGCATTCGCCTCTCCTGCTGGGATTGGCCCCAAAGACAATGAATCCGTTTCTCTGCCTCATATTTGTAAATAAGTAGACAGTTACGCAGCACTGAATTGTTTACAGGCCCTCAAATCCTCAATTTGCAATCGTCTATTTCAGGGGTCTCCAACCTTTGCAACTTTAAGTCTGAAGGACTTCAGCTCCCAGAATTCTCCAGCCAGCAAAGCTGGCTGGAGAAGTCTGGGAGCTGAAGTCCTTCAGATTTAAAGTTGCAAAGGTTGGAGACCCCTGGTCTATTTAATGACCGTGCAATGTTATGACGGTGCTCCAAGGAGTAACTGACAATCAGTCCCCGCGCTTACGACCATCATAGCATCTCTACAGTCACAGGATCAGAATTCAAACACTAGGCATGTATTTGCAGTGGTGGCCGCCTCTTGGGTCATGTGGCTGCCATTTGCGATCTTCCGGGGGGGGGGGTCATCCCATGAGACAAGCAACGTCAGTTGGGGAAGTTGGAGTCGTTTCATGGCTGAGTGACTTGCTTAGCAACCGCCATGATTTGCTTAACAACCATGGGGACAAAAAGGTCAGAAAAGCAGGCACGACTGATGACTTAAGCACCGGCATCATTGAGCGACTGAAGTTCTGATGCTGGTTGTAAGTCAAGGACCAACTGCAGTTATTTGCATGGGAGCTTACTGACTTGCAAAATACAGGTAGTCCTCGACATACAGCGACATACAATCATTCATTTAGAGACTGTTCAAACTCTCTCTCTCTCTCCCTCCCTCCCTCTCCCTCTTGCTCTCTCACTCTCTCTGTGTGTCTCTCTCTGCCTTTCTCTCTCTTTTTGTGTTTGTGTGTGTGTGTGTGTGTTTGTCTTTCTTTTTCTCTCCCTTTCTCTCTCTCTTTCTCTCTCTCTTTCTCTCTGTATGTGTCTCTCTGCTTCTGTGTGTGTGTCTGTCTGTCTCTCTCTCTCTCTCTTTCTCTCTGTCTGTGTTTGTGTGTGTGTCTCTCTCTGTTTGTTTGTCTCTCTCTCTCTCTGTGTAAGTGTCTCTCTGCCTCGGTCTGTCTGTCTTTCTCTCTGTATGTGTCTCTCTCTTTCATTCTCTCTCTCTGTGTATGTGTCTCTCTAACTCACTCTCTCTGTCTCTCTCTGTGGATGTGTCTGTCTGTCTCTCTATCTTTCTTTCTCTGTGTATGTGTCTCTCTCTTTCATTCTCTCTCTCTCTCTCTCTCTCTCTCTAACTCTCTCTGTGTGTGGTTCTCTCCCTGTCTCTCTGTGTTTGTGTTTGTCTCTCTCTCTCTGTCTCTCTCTGTGGATGTGTCTGTCTGTCTCTCTGTCTGTCTTTCTCTCTGTATGTGTCTCTCTCTTTCATTCTCTCTCTCTGTGTATGTGTCTCTCTAACTCTCCCTCTCTGTGTTTCTCTTCGTCTCTCTGTGTCTGTGTTTGTCTCTCTGTCTGTCTGTCTCTCTCTGTGGATGTGTCTGTCTGTCTCTCCGTCTGTCTTTCTCTCTCTGTGTGTGTGTGTGTGTGTCTCATTGTCTCTCTCTTTTTTTCTTTCTTTTCTCTCTGTCTGTATGTGTGTTTCTCTAACTCTCTCTGTGTGTGTTTCTCTCCCTGTCTCTCTGTGTCTGTGTTTGTCTCTCTCTCTCTCTCTGTCTCTCTCTGTGTGTCTGTCTCTCTCTCTGTGTGTGTGCATGGATGTGTGTGTGTTTTTTCCTTTCTCTGTGTCTGTCTGTCTCTCAGACTAACAGAATAACAGAGTTGGGAGGGACCTTGGAGTTCTTCTAATCCAACCCCTGGCTCCAGCAGGAAACCCTACACCATTTCAGACAAATGGTTATCCAATCTCTTCTTAAAAGCCTCCAGTGTCATCCTTTCTCTGTGTCAACATGTCAAGTTCCGTTTCTTTCCATTTCTACTTGTTGGGAAAATGTGTCTAACCCAGGGGTGGGCAAACTTTGCAACTTTAAGTCTGAAGGACTTCAGCTCCCAGACTTCTCCAGCCAGCTGAAGTCCTTCAGACTTAAAGTTGGAAAGGTTGGGGACCCCTGCTTTCATTTCATTTCATTTCATTCATTTATTAAATTTATAAACCGTGCCACTCTCCCCAAAGGGACTCAGGGCGGTGCACAGGAAATTTAAAATAGAAAAAATACAAGCTTTGCTGGCTGGAGAATTCTGGGAGCTGAAGTCCTTCAGACTTAAAGTTGCAAAGTTTGCCCACCCCTGGTCTAACCTACATAGGTAGATTTTGCCCTACTCTGTGCTAAAAGTTTGCATGGGTCCATGCCAAAGCTTTGCTGCCATCTCTTGTCTAGATGCTTGGAATATCAAGTACGTCGCTTACTCCTGCCATAACATCACGAGCTTCTATCATTCTTCCACCTATCAATCAGTGGTGGGTTTCTGCAGGTTCGCACCTACTCGCGAGAGCCGGTTGGTGAAATTTAGAGAACCGGTGAGAGGGGGTTCCACCGGCGTACCTGGAAGTAAATCTGGCCCGCCGCTGCCAGTGACCCAACAGGAAGGAAAGGAAAGGAAAGGAAAGGAAGGAAGAAGGGAAAGGAAAGGAAAGGAAAGGAAGGAAGGAAGGAAGGAAGAAAGAAAGAAAGAAAGAAAGAAAGAAAGAAAGAAAGAAAGAAAGAAAGAAAGAAAGAAAGAAAGAAAGAAAGAAAGAAAGAAAGAAAGAAAGAAAGAAAGAAAGAAAGAAAGAAAGAATTTATCATCACAATTGAGTCCAAAATTTTGGTTGCTAAGCAAGAGAGTTGTTAAATGAGTTTCACCACATTTTAAAAGGTGGCCACTCCCACCCTGTCACATGACTGCCAAGCCACGCCCACAAAATAGGCCACACCTACAGAGTAGGTTCTAAAAATTTTGAAACCCACCACTGCTATCAATGGCAAGGAGACCACAGGGCCATATTGACGTCACAATATGGGGAAACTTTTTCTCCAGAGGGAGGAGGAAGTTAGACAAGCCACTATCAGCGGTCACTGAAGGTACATGCTCAACATCAGATCAACATTAAACTTGTTGGCTCTGTAGATTCACCCGACAACAACCAACCCAAGAATTTGTAATCGACAAAAGGAGAAAGGATGCTCCCAATTGCTTTTGCAAGTCTGCGTGATTCCAAAGCATAATGAAATTGCAGAGAACATCAGATGCCGAAGCCCATGCAAATAATTTTGTTTTTATAACCAATTTCAGACAGATAAATACTAGCCTCCTTTCCAATTTCCCCCCTATTAAACCGAAGTG
>CM077648.1:10129966-10649966 GCA_039707465.1 Rhabdophis nuchalis | reverse complement strand
AGACGATGTTAACCGGCCCACTGCTAAACCGTGGTATCTGCAAAATGAGCAAAGCTGGGGCACAGATGGTGATACTCCTGGCTCTGTTCTGATGACAGCGTATCGCTATTTAAATCGCAGGCGTTATTCCTAAATCGGCATTATAGAGGTTAATTAGCACCTGCTCGTTTCAATGCACCTTGTGGTCATCCTTTGTCCTCTCGACTGGCAATGCCTCTCCTGTCCCTCTTCCGAGACTCACGTCTCCTGTGGTCTCCATAGCTCCAAAACCTGGCATCCTCTCTTGGCGAGCGTCACTGCTGCCATCTGAGTCCTGAGACCGCATTAGGGGAGGCTGATCGAAGCCCCGTGCCACACCCTTCCCAAGCTGGTGTCCTCCATGTGCGTAAGGGAGTTATCAAACCCATAAACCCACTCCACCGTAACTAACCCATCTGGAGGGCATCTGGTTGAAGGAGGCTTGCCGAATGCTGCCGAGCAGGAAACGGCACCAGAATAATCGATCGGGTTTCCTTTCCATTTTCCTCTTTCTCTGAAAGAACAGCCTCGATATGAATTCAGACACAAGATGGAATTACAACTTTTGGGGGGGGGCTTCCATCAGCTTCCTGGCCAGGCGGGACGGGCAGCAGAGAATGCCAGCCGAGCGATGGCAGCAGACAGCTCCTCCCCAACCATGTTACGCCTGAGTCCCCTCCCCCCCCCTGGCCAGGGGACCCGGCTGATTTTTATTTCTGCCAGTTGAAATGTATTTATTGTTTGATGGCCTGCTGGATTACGAGGCTGTGGGCTTGTCAAGCGCCCTTGCCAGCTTTTTTTCCACACACCCCATCCCAGGTGGAGGATTGTGATAAACAGCCTGGCATCACTTCACATGGAATGACCGATGAAGAGTAATATATTTTTAATGGGCGGCATGTTTAATAAACATCTATTCTCCTGTTACTCCAACATTGCCTTATTTTTATATAAAAAGGGAAAGGGAAGGAAAGGAAGAAGGGGATTGCCTTGAGCCATGAAGCTCTCCAGCTGAGGGTTTTATAACACAATTTTCTCTCCCATCATTAGAGGTTATAACAGTCACTCCAGCTGCTCTTGTTGTAAGATAGTAGCCCTACTTTAACAAACAAAAAGCAGAAAGAAAGAACAGCATGATATGGAAATAAAAAATTGGGTTAGTTGCAAACAGGGCTTGCCAGGGTTCAGCCCTAGAGGCAGAAGTAGGATTCAGCCAGTTTGGACCAGTTTGGGCAAACTGGTAGTTCCAGGGATCATTTGGCCCCACCACGCCCTGCGTTTTTCTGTCCTATTTTTCCCTATTTTCTTTTTAGCTCAGCTGATTCGCACGGCACAGTGGATTGCCGTGTGTCAGCTGTTCTACTCACAAGCGCTGACATAGAAGGTAAGTTTGGAAGCTTTAAAAAGTCATCTTTTGAATGCGAGGTCAAGAAGGAGGGAAGGAAGGAAAGTTTGATTGACCCAGTATTTAACATCCAAAGTCCACATTTGATCCTAACTTTTCTGACACTATTCTTTACAGGCTAGGATGTACAGAATAATATTGTTAGAAGGGACCTTGGAGGTCTTCTAGTCCAGCCCCCTGCCTAGTCAGGAGCCCTATGCCATTTCGGACAAATGGTTATCCAACATCTTCTTAAAGACTCCTAGTGTTGGGGCATTCACAACTTCTGGAGGCAAGTTGTTCCACTGATTAATTGTTCTAACTGTCAGGAAATTTCTCCTCAGTTCTAAGTTGCTTCTCTCCTTGATTAGTTTCCACCCATTGTTTTTTGTTCTGCCCTCAGGTGCTTTGGAGAATAGATTAATTCCCTTTTCCTGTTGCAGCCTCTCAAATATTGGAAGGCTGCTATTTCTGCTTGAAACGTTGCCCTGCAAACTAAAATTCTATTTTTGCATCCTATCAAGTAGGAGGAAGGTGTAGCCTACTGACATATTCCTGATGCTTGAAAACAAAAATTCAGTCATTCTGTAGCAACTTTCCTGATTACGACACCTGAGGTGAAAACTTAAATCTGCTATGTGAATAGAGAGGAGGGATTGAAGACACACACACACACACACACACACACACACACTAGTAGCCGCATATGAAGGAGAAATTCGGTTCAGTATGCATTGGCTCAGTGGTGGTCGATGATTGAAACTCACAAGGGAACATCGCTCCCACCGCCTTGAGGCCGAAAGCAGTTCCATAGGTGGAAGGCGTACACATTTTGGTGAGGTAACGCCGTTTAGTATTGTAAGGAGCCCCAGACTGCCCCTGAGTGAAGGAGTAGAATGTCTGCCAGTTTGAAATGAGGTAACGGAATGTGCGGCAACTGGCAGTTGGAACAGAGTTCTTTTCAGGTGGGGAGGGGGAGTAGAACTCCTTAGAATCAGAGAGTATTAATTACTCTATAAGAAATACTAATGATCTGATGTGTCGTTTTGAAAAATCCTTTCTTAGCGAGCACCTAGAAGCCTAGAGGAACGTACGTGCCATATTTCAAGGTTGTAGGCTTTACAGCTCTGGATATTTCGTGATGAGTGAGTGGTAGCCTATTATATATAGAGAGAGATATCTCTTGATAATAACTCAAGGTACGAACACACACAATAGTCCTTCCTCTTCCTATTTTTTCCACATAAAACAACCCTGTGAGGTGGAATTTCACCAGCCCAAAAACCTCAGAGTTTCTCATATCATCACGGCAGTGCTGGATTGGCTACACTTGGACATGGGAGGGAGGTCCAGGGGGAAACCAGGGTTTAGTTCTGTATTGGCGCACGGGAATTTTAGGTTTTGCTTGACTCTACTGCAGGTTGTCACGGCGATTCACGTGACCTATCAGGACTTTTCTCCCCCTTCACTAAACTAGGTGTGGACATGGCCAGCACATGATGCATCCAGCCTGTGGGCCAGGAGTTTGACAGCCTGCTCTACTGCAATCAGCATCTCTTAGTAAAACATGCCTTTTCATTTCAAATGGAGTCAAGAGTTTTACTTCCCCTATGGGATCAGACTGGGGCAGGTATGACATTCTCATTAAATGACTTTTACAATACAGTAGCAGAGTTGGAAGGGACCTTGGAGGTCTTCTAGTCCAACCCTCTGCCTAGGCAGGAAGCTCTATACCATTTCAGACAAATGGCTATCCAACATCTTCTTAAAGACTTCCAGTGTTGGGGAATTCACAACTTCTGGAGGCAATTTCTGTTCCACTGACTAACTGTTCTCACTGTCAGGAAATTTCTCCTCAGTTCTAAGTTGCTTCTCTCCTTGATTTGTTTGTTTGTTTGTTTGTTTGTTTGTTTGTTTGTTTGTTTATTTATTTATTTGGATTTATTGACCCTCCCCCCTCTCCGAAGAGACTCGGGGCGGTGTACAGGAATTTAAGAACATATACATATAACAAATTATAAATAAATTAAAACTAAATTAAATGTTTTACCCTGTGTTAAAAAGTACCTTGTTTAAATTTATATTGTAAAAACCCGATTGGTAATATTTACTTAAACTAGGCTGGTACGGTAGGATTAGTGGATTAGTTTCCACCCATTGCTTCTTGTTTTACCCTCGGGTGCCTTGGAGAATAGCTTGACTCCCTCTTCTTTGTGGCAACCCCTGAGATATCCGAAGACTGCTATCATGTCTCCCCTGGTCCTTCTTTTCATTAAACTAGACATACCCAGTTCCTGCAACCGTTCTTCATATGTTTTAGTCTCCAGTCCCCTAATCCTCTTTCTTGCTCTTCTCTGCACTCTTTTTAGAGTCTCCACATGACTCTTTTGGTTAGTCACTCTCACACAACAGGGAAGGGAGGGGAGGGAGGGAGGGAGGGAGGGAGGGAGGGAGGGAAGGGGAAGGGGAAGGGGTAGGGGTAGGGGAAGGGGAAGGGGAAGGGAGGGGAGGGAGGGAGGGAGGGAAGGGGAAGGGGAAGGGAGGGAGGGAGGGAGGGAGGGAGGGAAGGGGAAGGGGAAAGGGAAAGGGAAAGGGAAGGGGAAGGGAGGGGAGGGAGGGAGGGAGGGAAAGGGAAGGGGAAGGGAGGGGAGGGAGGGAGGGAGGGAGGGAAAGGGAAAGGGAAGGGGAAGGGAGGGGAGGGAGGGAAGGGGAAGGGAGGGGAGGGGAGGGATGGGGAAGGGGAAGGGGGAGGGGGGAAGGGGAAGGGGAAGGGGAAGGGGAAGGGAGGGGAGGGAGGGAAGGGGAAGGGAGGGAGGGAGGGAGGGAGGGAGGGAGGGAGGGAGGGAGGGAAGGAGGGCGGGAAGGGGAAGGGGAGGGGAAGGGAGGGGAGGGAGGGAGGGAGGGGGGAAGGAAGGAAATGAACATACAGAATGAATGTGTGAGATAACACTAACAATCCCTTCTAAAGCCTCTTCCAAATACTCTTGTAGAATTGTGGAACTGAACCTGTGATTAGACAAGAAGTGTTCCCGTTACCAGTGGATGACTTTTAAAGCCACAAATGCGTCCTTCGCCAAAAGGCTGTAGAGCACAAAATAATATTGGCAGGGCTTCTTATAAAAACAGAGCAGGATGGAAGATACAATTTGTGTTGGTGGGGAAAACAACAGTGGTGGAGTGACATCTGGTGGCAGTTGTTAAGGTAGGATTTTTCAGGCAACTAGATCCACTACAAATCAATACAATACAATAGCAGAGTTGGAAGGGACCTTGGAGGTTAACGGATTAACAGAGTTGGAAGGGACCTTGCAGGTCATCTAGTCTAACCCCCTGCCCAAGCAGGAGACCCTACATGTGCCTCTACCTAGGATTGAACTCACAACCTCCTGATTGGGAGGCTAGAGCTTCACCTCTAGGCTTCTAGTCCAACCCCCTGCAGGAAGCCTTTTACCGTTTAAGTCAAATGGCTATCCAGCATCTTCTTAAAAGACTTGCAGTGTTGGGGCATTCACAACTTCTGGAGACAAGTTGTTCCACTGATTAATTAAGGAAATTTCTCCTCAATTCTAAGTTGCTTCTCTCCTTGATTTAGTTTCCACCCACTGCTTTTGGTTCTACCCTCAAATGCCTCAGGGAATAGCTTGATTCCCTTCTTTCTGGCAACCCCTGAGATATTGTAACACTGCTATCATGTCTCCCCTAGTCCTTCTTTTTATTAAACTAGACCTACCCAGTTCCTGCAACCGTTCTTCATAGGTTTTAGCTTCCAGTCCCCTAATCCTCTTGGTTGCTCTTCTCTGCACTCTTTCTAGAGTCTCCACATCTTTTCTACATCGTGGCGACCAAAACTGAATGCAGTATTCCAAGTGTGGCCTTCCCAAGGCATTAATAAAGTGGTATTAACACTTCACGTGATCTTGATTCTCTCCCTCTGTTTATGCAGCCTAGAACTGTGTTGGCTTTTTTGGCAGCTTCTGCACACGGCTGGCTCCTATTTAAATGGTTGTCCACTAGGACTCCAAGATCCCTCTCACAGTTACTACTATTGAGCAAGGTACCACTTGTACTGTACCTATGCATTTCGTTTTTGTTGCTTAAATGTAGAACCTCACTCTTTTCACCATTGAATTTCATTTTGTTAGATAGTACCCAATGTTCACATTTGTCTAGATCCTTCTGTAACTTAAGCCCATCTTCTGGAGTGTTGGCTATTCCTGCCAGCTTGGTGTCATCTGCAAATTTGATGAGTTCCCCATTTATTCCCTCGTCCAAATCATTGATGAAGATGTTGAAGAGTACTGGGCCTAAAACAGAGCCTTGGGGTATTCCACTGCATACTTCCCTCCATGTAGATGCAGTTCCATTGAGGACTACACGTTGAGTGCGGTTGGTCAGCCAGTTACGAATCCATTTGGTGGTGATGCTGTCTAACCCACATTCTTCTACTTTATCTAGTAGTAGGTTATGGTCTACCTTGTCATATGCCTTACTGAAGTCCAAGTAAACTATATCGACGGCATTCCTTCGGTCCACTAATTTTGTCACATTATCAAAGAATGCAATAAGATTAGTCTGGCATGATCTGTTTTTGACAAACTCATGTTAATCACATCTGATCAGTTTTGCATACTAAACTCCTGCTGATCTCAGTGATCAGTCCAATGAACCGAACAAATGAATCACGCTTTTGATTTGGACAAAGATTCTATTTGGAAGTAAAGTCCACACTTCTCTGAAGTACACTAGTCCTTAACTTACAAATGTTTGTCTAGTGACTGAATAGCACTGGAAAAAGTGACTTATGTCCATTTTTCACCCTTACGACTGTTGCAGCATCCCCATGGTTATGTGATCAAAATTCAGACACTTGGCAACTGGCTCATATTTATGACAGTTATTGTGTCCTGGGGTCATGTGATCACATTTTTTAGCACTCTGAGAAACCAAGTCTATGGGCAGCCAGATTCACTTAGACTTATATATCACTCTATAGTGCTTTAGAGCCACAGTGGCGCAGTGGTTAGAGTGCAGTACTGCAGGCTACTTCTGGTGACTGCTGACTGCCTGCAATTTGACAGTTCGAATCTCACCAGGCTCAAGGTGGACTCAGCCTTCCATCTTTCCGAGGTGGGTCAAATGAGGACCCAGATTGTTGGGGGCAAGAGGCTGACTCTGTAAACCGCTTAGCGAGGGCTGTAGCACTGTGAAGTGGTATATAAGTCTAAGTGCTATTGCTATTGCTTTATAGCACTCTATGAGCAGTTTACAGAGTCAGCATATTTCCCTCAACAATCTGGGTCCTCATTTTACTGACCTCAGAAGGATGGAAGGCTGAGTCAACCTTGAGCCGATTAGGATTGAACTCATGGCTGTTGGCACAGTTAACCTGCAAGACTGCATTCTAATCACTGTGCCACCACAGCTCTTTAATGGTATTAGCAAGCAAGGTATAATGTATGTATGTGTATGTGTGTGTATACACACACACATATATACACATTTTCCAAGTTTCATATTCAAAGAATCTAGATTTATCTGCACAGTAGATTGCCAGAAATATTTGAAAGCTCCCATTATGAAACTGGAAACGAAGGATCAGTTCCTTCAAATGATACTCCATGTCAGAATATAAAATTGGGTGGGTTACTCGGCACAGCTGGCAGCATAATTTCATTGCAATTTCTATGGCCACAACATCTGGCCCTTGGCAGCTGGATTTCCATCTTTTTTAGTTCACAGTCCACATTTCTCCCCTGGAGGACAGGGAGAAAATTTTTAAAGTTTTGCATTGCTTCCAATGAAAAATTGTCATATTTGCTAATCAACACAACCGAGAGATTTATTCAGGAGCTAAACTGCATTAACAGAGGGATACAATCAAGATGAAGGGAGGTCCTAATACCACCCTATAAAGCCTTAGTAAGACCACACCTAGAACACTGCATCCAGTTTTGGTCACAACATTATAAAAAAGATGTGGAGACTCTAGAAAGAATGCAGAGAAGAGCAACCAGGATGATTAAGGGACTGGAGGCTAAAACATGTCAAGAACAGTTGCAGGAACTGGGCATGGCCGGTCTAGTGAAGAGAAGGACCAGGGGAAACAGGATAGCAGTCTTCCAATATTTGAGGGGCTGCCACAGAGAGGAGGGGGTCAAGCTATTTTCCAAGGCACCTGAAGGCCAGACAAGGAATAATGGATGGAAACTGACCAAGGAGAGATTCAACCTAGAAATAAGGAGGAATTTTCTGACAGTGAGAACAGTCAACCCATGGAACAGAAGTTATCTTTGGAAGTTATGGGAGCTTCATCACTGGAAGCTTTCAGGAAGAGACTGGACTGCCATCTATAAGAAATGGTGTAGGGCTGGGGTGTCCAAACTTGGCAACTTTAAGACTTGTGGACTTGCTATGCAGAATTCTGGAAGGGACCTGGTAGGTCATCTAGTCCACCCCACCCCACCCAAGCAGGGGACCCTACACCAGGGGTGCCCAAACTTGGCAACTTTTAAGATTTGTGGACTTGCTATGCTGGCTGGAGAATTCTGGGAATGGAAGTCCACAAGTCTTAAAGTTGCCAAGTTTGGGCAACCTTGGTGCAGGGTCTCCTGCTTGGGAGGGGCGGGGTGGACTAGATGACCTCCGAGGTCCCTTCCAGCTCTCTTTATCTGTTATCTGTTAATGTCCGAGTCGGAATCCCTGCATCCCAATTCATTCCCCTGCACAGCAAAGGGCAAGCATCCCAACTGGGTATGGCTTTTAATTCCTTCCAATCCTCTTGGTTACAATTTCAATGTTTTTTTTTTAAATAGGGCGGGGGGGGGGTCATTTAAAAATAATAATTCTCCACACAGCCAAGACTTTCAAGTACCACCCCGGTAGCTCCGCCCCCTTACCGTCCCCCCCCTCCCCGCGCTTCCCTCTGTTGATGTGGGACGCTTCGGCCACGCCCCGCTGCACGTGCCCCGTTGGCGCGCAAAGGAGATGGGGGGGGGGGAAGAGAAAGGGAGGACAGCGTTTCTATTGGTGCGCTGTCGGGTTTTTTTTAAAAAATATCTTCCCTCGCCGTGACGCCAATACTGCGCGACCCCGTCGCGGGGCTCTGGCGTCATCCCAGCGGGCCTAAGCGACCGGCGGCGTGAGGGAGCGACGCAATGGCCGCTTAGGGCCGTTGGAGGCGGAGGTTGCTTTTTTTTTTCTGGGCGAGGAGGAGGAGGAGGAGGACGGAAGGGAGCCTCTTTTGCCGCCAGGATGCTCGAAGGGCTGAGGCGGCTTCAGCTGCTCAGGTGGCGGCGGCGGTGGCGGCGGCAGCAGCAGCAGCAGCAGCAGCGACCGGGGTGAGCGAGGTTCTCCGCCTGTCGGGGGTGCTTGAAGGGCCGGGGAAGATGAGGCCGTGGTTCCCCGGGCTCGCTTTCTCTGGGCGAGAGTCATCCTAGCTTGGTTGGGCTTCTGAGCCCTTCTCCCAGGGGAGAGAGATGGGAGAGCGGCCGTTGGAGGCATTTCATAAGCTAAAGTGCTACAGGCAGACAGGCAGGCACCTGCCACACTGGTTTAACAACTGCCGGTAAGAAAGACCCCCCCTACCCCCAAAAAAAGTCTGGATGGTGGACGTGGCAGCACCTGGAGAGAGGCGGGGGGGGGGGGAGGAGGACAAGATACAGGTAGTCCTCGACTTACGACCACACTGGAGCCCCCAATTCCTGTGGTTGAGGAAACATTTGTTAGGTGGGTTTAGGTGGGTTTTGCCCTATTTTGCGACTTTTCTTGACACCGTTGTTAAGTGAATCACTGCAGTGGATAAGTTAATATACCCAGTTGTTAACTGAATTTGGCTTCAGTTATTATTTGTTCTTGGGAAACTCTGGAAGATGGTTCTTGGATTGTTACCTGGGTGAGGCAGATTTTTCCAGCCACGGGGATGCAGATAGTAGTGAAGACAGCAAAGTCAGTTTAAATCTCTCCTTCTCTTGGAACAGGGTAGAGCGGGAGAATTCAAGGGGTACTGAGAGAATCTGTACCTTAGGGGAACCATTGACATTGACTGGTCAGGAGGTCGCAAAAGGGGTATCATAGAACCTTGGGACACAGCAACAGTCATAAATATGAGTCAGTTGCCAAGCATCTGATGTGTAAAACGGTATATAAATCTTAAGTGCTATTGCTATGATCATGGGGGTGCTGCAAAGGTCACATAACAGTCATAAGTCGTATTTTTCAGTCCCGTTGTCACTTTGAACCGTCCCCAAACAAATGGTTGTAAGTTGAGGACTACCTGTAGAAGAGAAAGAACTGGAGAAGAGAACAAAATACGAAGAGCCGCAAATAGAAATAGGACAGTTGTGGCAAAAGCAAGCCAAGATAAATACCGATAGTGACAGGTGCCTTGGGTGCAATCCTAAAATACTTGGGGCATCCCTTGATCACCGTGGCATTGACAAGTTCCCCATCAATAAATTGCAAAAGGTGGCTTTACTCAAAACAGCTTACATCCTGAGACGATAACTGTAACACCATCAAACATTCACATCTGCCCATCCCAAGTCTTTGGGAAGGACTCAATAGGGAGGCAAAAATGCCATATCTGGTCTGAACATCTGGCTGACTGCAGCGGACCAATAATAATATGAAAGGTTTGGCTGTGTGAAAACCTGTAGCTGTCTCACTCCCACTGTTTGAAGTTGCCTGGGAGGTATAGATGTTTAAATAATGATATTCAAATGTAGACCTTTTAATAATGTTGCTTAAATGTATACATGTAGATAATATATACATTTTAATAATTACATTTACATACTGGCCATCTTCCTGATGACTCTGGAGAGGCAGCTGGAGGGTTTCACGCAGGGCTTTAATTAAAAACATCAAAAAATGATTTTTGGAAGGTTTTGGGAAATGAGCTGACTAAGATCTTTTGGTACTTTAAAATCCAAACAGACAGGCAACTTGTTCATAATATGCCTGATTTAGGTTACTAGTAAAAAGTTAATAGATTATAAAACAACATGACAAGAAACATGAAACAATAATCATGGAGAAAACCACCCTAGATGGGAACTAGGGAAAAGAAGAAATTATTAGGGTTTATTGTTAATCAGATTTAGAAACTACCCATCTCTCTGTCCTTCTGTATACAGGTAGTCCTCAACTTACGTTACAAGCCCCAAATTTCTGTTGCTAAGCAACAGTTAAGTGCGTTTTGCCCGATTTTACGAACTGGCCACAGTGGTTGCATGTGAATCATCACAGTTATAAATTGGTAATAACAATTGTGAAGTGAATCTGGCTTCCCCATTGACTTTGCTTGTCAGAAGGTTGCGAAAGGTGATCCCATGACCCCAGGACACTGCAACCATCACAAATACATGCCAGTTTCCAAGTGTCTGAAGTTTGATCATGCGACCACGGGGAATCTATCATAAGTCACTTTCTTCAGCACCGTTGTAACTTGGAATGGTCATTAAATGGTTGGTTGTAAGTCAAGGACTACCTGTATTCCTTGTATGCAGAGCACAACTTTTAAGACTGTTGTAATAACAGGAAGCAGTTTCAGGGGGTCTGCCTTTAGGCCTGTTTCTCTAGTCAAAATACTGCTGACAAAGCTTTTTTTAAGAGGAAAGAATATTAAACAGGTTTCTCTTTATCAGCCCAGATATTTCTTGCTCTACATTGTTACCAGGTTTCCCTGAAAATAAGACAGGGTCTTATTTTCTTTTGACCCTTGAAATAAGCGCTTGGCCTTATTTTCAGGGAGGCCTTTTTATTTTTGAGGTGCAGGAGGCCCCTTAATCTCGGCCTGTGGCACCCAGAATCAGCGGATCCAGAGACTGCCAGACGTTCTGTCTCTGTTTCTGCCACATTCTTGCCAGCCCTAGTGTCACTGGGCCTCGCACTTTTTGTGACCGCCACTAAGAGAAGGGGCACGGTAGCCAGGGTTTGCGGTAGCGGCCTCCGTGAGGCCGTTCCGTGTGGATGACAGGTACATGCAGGGCGCATGGGGCATGTGTTCTCTACCCCCCATATTTTTCAGTGCCACACGGCTGAACATGCATTTAAATATTTTAGGGGAGGGCTTATTTTAGCGCATGCACTCAAAAGCCCAATTGGGCTTATTATCCGGGGATGTCTTATTTTCAGGGAAACAGAGTAATCCTTAGTCTTAAAAGTGTCTTCTGTTGATATGATACTTTTTTTGCTGCTGCTGTTGCATATACAATAAAATACAGTAGCAGAGTTGGAAGGGACCTTGGAGGTCTTCTAGTCCAACCCCCCTGCCTAGGCAGGAAACCCTATATCCCTTCAGACATGAAATGGCTATTCAACATCTTCTTAAAGACTTCCAGTGTTGGGGCATTCACAACTTCTGGAGGCAAGCTGTTCCACTGATTAATTGTTCTAACTGTCAGGAAATTTCTCCTCAGTTCTAAGTTGCTTCTCTCCTTGATTAGTTTCCACCCATTGCTTCTTGTTCTACCTTGTTTTTTTTCCTATATAGGAAAACGTAAGTTGTTTTGTGACAAGCAAACGAGGGGGGCAGCTTGGATGTTCCATATCTGTCCTACTTTAGACCTTAAACCTCCGAACATTTTGTCTTCATATTTTTCAGATAACTTATAACAAGGAGTCCAAAACCTTTGTGTATTGCTACATGTTTACTCTTGCCTTGGTGGATGACTTGAAAGACGACTAAAATGCACCAGAAACTCTTGAAGAGCTCTCATTACATTGAGCTGGGAAGTTATCAGTATTGGCCTGTTCTCGTTCCTCGAGGAATTCGTTTATACACCTATGAGCAGATTCCTGTGTTCCTTAAGGATAATCCTTACATCACTGACGGCTACAGAGCATACCTGCCTTCTAGGCTGTGTTTAAAAAGGTTTGGAGTTGAGCGCAATTGGTTCAAAGTGAAATTAATCAACTAGCCCTGGATTGAAGCAGTGCCTATAAGAATCAGTGAAATGTGTTTATTTTGAAACTGCTTGGTTTATTTATATTTATATCCTGCTTTCTGCAAATTATAACCAAAGCGACTAATGAAGCAAGGTGCATTGACTTGATTTAAATGTTCTTTTCTCTGTGTGAAATGCGACTTAATTTTCCTGTCTTGCTGGTTTACCCTTTGAAACTTTTGAGGCACAAGTCTCTTGCCAGTCCCTTTTCCTAGACTCTGAATAGACAAGCTCCACCCTGCAATTTCTCAGGCCTAGTATATCCCTACGACACTAAAAGTAATTGGCTCTCCTAATAATCTGCGAGCAGTGAGACTAATTTGTATGCTGTCTATTGCTTTAGGACTGGAATCCCTGATTAGATCTAGGCCAGGGATGGCTAACCTTTTCCTTGCTGCATGCTGAAAGTGCGTGTGCGCACCCATAATGCAGTGCATGTGTGGAACCCCCCCCCATGCACCCTGGCCCCATGCATATGTGTGCAGCCCCCTGCATGCATGTGCAGCCCCCTGCACGCCCACGCCCCTTGCATGTCCATGCGGCCATTGCGCATGCGCACATGGCCCCCTGTGTGACACCCCCTGAGCCTGCGCCCCATGCATGCGTGGCAGAGACCCAAAAACCAGCTGGCTGGCAGGAAGCCCATGCGCATGCGTGGTGGAGCTGAGCCGGGGTGACAACTTGCGTGCCTGCAGAGAGGGCTCTGCATGCCACCTGTGGCACGCGTGCCATAGGTTCGCCATCACAGATCTAGGCATTGTCCAAAGCAAAAAAACAAACAGAAAACCATAGTTATGGATTGTTACGGGAGCCATTTTCATGCACATATGGCGGCAATATAAATATTGCAAATGAGAAAAACTAGAATCTCTGAATATAGAACAAAGAACTATTCTGTGATCAATTTATTTCAATGTTGTATTCTTCCTGAGGAAATGCAGAGAATATATGCTAATAACGCTAATTATATGCGAGACCGCCTCCTGCCCCATACATCCCTTAGACCGATACGCTCCCACAGAGAGGGCCTTCTCAGGGTGCCGTCGGCCGGACAATGCCGACTGGCGACACCCAGGGGAAGAGCCTTCTCTGTGGCGGGCCCAGCCCTTTGGAATGACCTACCCCCTGAATTACGCACCATCACCGACTTCCGCCTCTTCCGCCAATGTCTTAAGACATATTTGTTCCAACAAGCCGGCCTAGCCTAACCTCCCTTGGGGACTTTTAGGTAGTTTTAAATTGGGTTTTTAAAATTTGGTTTTAGCGCAGGATAGGTTATTTAATAGTTTTTTAAATTATATTTATTGTATTTTGTATGTTTTTAAATTTTCCTGTGCGCCGCCCTGGGTCCTTCGTGGAGAAGGGCGGGATATAAATTTAAATAAATAAATAAATAAAATAATTCAGGTTCAGCATCAAGTGCCCCATTTCTGATAAACAGACAGACTAAAGGACAGAATGCTGATCAGATGGCAGTGGGAAAAATGCACTGCTAGCTGAGTTGACTCACATACTTACGCCGCTATTAGTCAAAATTATTTAAAACTAGTCAGACATTATTGTTTTTATCTCTCTTCCCCCCCCCCTCCCCCCAGTCTGTTCGTTTTGTCAAATGAGACAATCAATATCTGGAGTCATCTGCTGGGCTTCTTTCTCTTCTTCACTTTGGGCATATACGATATGACTTCTGTGTTGCCTTCTGCGAAAGCATCTAGAGAAGATTTTGTTATTTGTTCTATTTGTCTGTTTTGCTTTCAGGTAAGTTCTTTTACTTTGCAAGGGATGGGTATGTCAGATAGAATAACGCTTGCATTCTCTCCCAAGGCGAGGCTTTGGCCTCATTTATTTTAATCAAAACGTGGTGATAATTTACGGTCCTTTAATTGTAGATTGCATGGAACAATGTTATCATCTTATTCTGAAATCAAGGTAGCTTCTCCAGTTGATCTTCTCCCTTCCTTCCTTCCTAGTCTCGATGCATTTGCATTTCATTAGGGATTTTAGTCACTGGTAGAACTAGTACATAGTAATAGAATTTTAGGGGATCGTGTAAATCCTGATTTGACGTTTTCAATTTTTCTGCTTAGTCTATTAGGAGTTTCCTATAGTTGTTGCTAATTATTGTTAGCCTTCCTCTAGGATCCCCTTATATTGGAAAGTAGTCGGGTAATAAATAAATGTTTCCATCTTTTTTTCATATTGTAAGCAGGTTGAGTAAAGCCAGATGTTTCTGCCGTGCTCATTTTATAGTTTCAACTAGAAGCGCACAAGCTCCTTAGACTGCTGCATGCTAAAATCTAAAAAAAAACCACCACCAAATCAGTTGCATAAAATTAATGTGAATTTGCTTCAATGTTTTTGTAGGTCTGTATGCTTTGCTCAGTAGGGTATCACCTCTTCTGCTGTCATCGTTCAGAAAAGACCAGTCGAAGATGGATGGCATTGGATTATGCAGGCATTTCAATCGGGATCCTAGGCTGCTATGTGTCAGGAGTTTTTTATGCATTTTACTGTAGTAATGTAAGTTGGGCACAATGCTAGCTGTTGCATACCTTAAATTCTGCTGGGGTGGTCATCTTCCCAAATACCGTATTTTGGGGAATATAAAAAAAGAGGGCTGAAATTTGGGTGCGTCTTACAATGTAACCCCACCCACCCCTACCAGAGGCCAAAAACACGAGGCATGGAGGCAGTGATGGTCTCTGGCAATCCCTGCAGCCTGGACCAGCTGATTGGGGGTATTCCAGCAGTCCAATCCACCCACCGAATCAGCTGTGCTGAATCAGCTTGCAGTAAGTGCTGAAGCTGACCTGGCTGGTCAGAGTTTGCAGCAGCAATCACATTCAGAAAGCACACACAAGTAACTGGTTCAGCAGGATTCAAAATAATAATAATATACAATACATTACCAAAAGCAGGTTTTCCAAGGTAGCACTAAATGCAAGTAATACACAAGCAATTTCACTTTCAGTTCTCAGCTAAGCCAGGTTCCTTCCAGGCTCCTTGTTGCTCACACAGCAAATTTCATAGTCCAGATAGCCCTCATTGGCTGACTTAGTTGCTATGCATATTCATTGGCAGTGTTCCAATATTTGAGGGGCTGCCCCAGAGAGGAGGGAGTCAAGCTGTTTTCCAAGGCGCCCGAAGGCCAGACAAGGAATCATGGATGGAAACTGATCAAGGAGAGATTCAACCTGGAAATAAGGAGGAATTTTCTGATAGGGAGAAAAATCCACCCATGGAACAGAAGTTGCGTTCGCAAGCTGTGGGAGCTTCGTCCCTGGAAGCTTTCAAGAAGAGATTGGACTGCCATCTATCAGAAATGATGTAGGGTTTCCTGTTTGGGCAGGGGGTTGGACTAGATACATTGCCCCATACATCCCTTCGGCCGATTTGCTCCCACAGAGAGGGACTTCTCCGGGTGCCATCCACTAGGCTGTGTCAGTGGGCGACGGAAGGACCTTCTCTGTGGCGGGCCCGACCCTCTGGAATGACACACACACACACACACACCTCTGCTCTTTCCGTCAAAAACTAAAAACTCACTTCTTCTGCCTGGCCGGCTTGGGTTAATTGACCCATTTACCTCTAGCTGAATATTTCAAACTGTTTTATTAGGGATTTTTAGGGGTATTAGTTTTAGATAGTTTGGGATTTTAGCGCAGGGTCTAGGTTTAATTCATTTTAAAATGTATTATAATGTTTGTTGTTTATATATGTATTTTTAATTCCCTGTGCACCGCCTCGAGTCCCTTCGGGGAGAGAGAGCGGTTTACAAACTAAATTATTATTATTAGATGATCTACAAGGTCCCTTTCAACTCTAATTCTATTTTGCTGTTAAAATTATTCTGTCAATATTTGGAAATGCAAATAGTACTACCCTCATTTCTATAGTTGTTCCTCGTGTTTTAGAAAAGCAACTTAAATAGACATTCCAGCATTGGCTGGGATTGCCATGCAAGTACCCAGGTTTCTTCACGTAAATCTCCCCTCCCTTTTATTCTCTGCCCTCCCTCCCCTTCTAGTACTGGCGTCAAGTATACTTGATCACGGTGCTTGCTATGATCTTGGCAGTATTCTTCGCTCAGATTCACCCGAATTACCTCACTCAGCAATGGCATCGGCTGCGCTCAGCCATCTTCTGCTCTGTGTCAGGTTACGGAATTATTCCCACCATCCACTGGATTTGGCTTAATGGAGGCATCACGGCATCTATTGTGCAGGTAAATCTAGAACAGTTACCTGCTCCACTGCATTTGCTCAAAAGATGGTTCTATGGACCTTATGAAGGCCTGTTTCGAGGGGTGAAATCCAGCAGGTCCTACAGGTGCTGGAGAACCGGTAGCGGAAATTTTGAGTAGTTCAGAGAACTGGCAAATGCCACCTCTGGCTGGCCCCAGAGTGGGGTGGGAATGGAGATTTTGCCGTAGTCTTCCCCTGGAGTGGGGTGAGAATGGGGATTTTGCAGTAGCCTTCCCCTGGAGTGGGGTGAAAATGGGGATTTTGCAGTAGCCTTTCCCTGGAGTCGGGAGGGAATGGGGATTTTGCAGTAGCCTTCCCCTGGAGTGGGGAGGGAATGGGGATTTTGCAGTAGCCTTCCCCTGGAGTGGGGTGGGAATGGGGATTTTGCAGTAGCCCTGCCCTGGAGTGGGGAGGGAATGGGGATTTTGCAGTAGCCTTCCCCTGGAGTGGGAAAGGAATGGGGATTTTGCAGTATCCTTCCCCTGGAGTGGGGTGGGAATGGGGATTTTGCAGTAGCCTTGCCCTGAGTGGGGAGGGAATGGGGATTTTGCAGTAGCCTTCCCCTGGAGTGGGAAGGGAATGGGGATTTTGCAGTATCCTTCCCCTGGAGTGGGTAGGGAATGGAGATTTTGCAGTAGCCTTCCCCTGGAGTGGGAAGGGAATGGGGATTTTGCAGTAGCCTTCCCCTGGAGTGGGGAGGGAATGGAGATTTTGCAGTAGCCTTGCCCTGGAGTGGGGTGGGAATGGGGATTTTGCAGTAGCCTTGCCCTGGAGTGGGGAGGGAATGGGGATTTTGCAGTAGCCTTCCCCTGGAGTGGGGAGGGAATGGAGATTTTGCAGTATCCTTCCCCTGGAGTGGGTAGGGAATGGAGATTTTGCAGTAGCCTTCCCCTGGAGTGGGGAGGGAATGGAGATTTTGCAGTAGCCTTCCCCTGGAGTGGGGAGGGAATGGAGATTTTGCAGTAGCCTTCCCCTGGAGTGGGAAGGGAATGGGGATTTTGCAGTATCCTTCCCCTGGAGTAGGTAGGGAATGGAGATTTTGCAGTAGCCTTCCCCTGGAGTGGGAAGGGAATGGGGATTTTGCAGTATCCTTCCCCTGGAGTGGGTAGGGAATGGAGATTTTGCAGTAGCCTTCCCCTGGAGTGGGAAGGGAATGGGGATTTTGCAGTATCCTTCCCCTGGAGTGGGGAGGGAATGGAGATTTTGCAGTAGCCTTCCCCTGGAGTGGGAAGGGAATGGGGATTTTGCAGTATCCTTCCCCTGGAGTGGGAAGGGAATGGGGATTTTGCAGTATCCTTCCCCTGGAGTGGGGAGGGAATGGAGATTTTGCAGTAGCCTTCCCCTGGAGTGGGGAGGGAATGGGGATTTTGCAGTATCCTTCCCCTGGAGTGGGTAGGGAATGGAGATTTTGCAGTAGCCTTCCCCTGGAGTGGGAAGGGAATGGAGATTTTGCAGTAGCCTTCCCCTGGAGTGGGTAGGGAATGGAGATTTTGCAGTAGCCTTCCCCTGGAGTGGGGAGGGAATGGGGATTTTGCAGTATCCTTCCCCTGCCATGCTCACCAAGCCACGCCCACAGAACCAGTAGTAAAAAAAATTGAATTTCACCACTGTCTGTTTCCCATTATTATTGGTTGAGGGCAGTGCTTAGCAGTACCTAGCCAGCCTTGGTTAATCTTGGAGATTTTACTGGGTTGGCCTCAGTCAGTACTTGGATACAGGATTTGGGATTTAGCTAAACTAGGAGGGAGGGGGGGATCTTGGGAAACCACAAAGAGGATACTTTCAAAACGCTGCCAAGAAACTGCATTTGTTTGCTTGTTTGTTTTATAGTTGTCCATCTCCTGTGGTTTTGGGCAGCTTACAAATTTTAAAATGCTATTCTCCCCCCCCCCCCTTTCAAATATATCTACTAAAGTCATCAAAGCATAAAAATGCAAACTGTTAAAATTATTTTAAAAACCCGATCTGTTGGAGAATATAATTTGTTTTCCAAACCGCCCTGGTGCCAGTTATCAGCTGAGTTGGGCACGAGGACATTTTTTTTTACGCTCCCTGATTTCTTTTGGTTATTGCCAGTTAAAACATCGAGCATGAGGACATTCGGTATTTAAACTTGCTTTCCGTTTTTACAACCTCACACTTTTTTTTTTAGGATACCTGAAGAACATGGGAATATTCACTTACCAAAGTTGTGAGTGAATGCATTGGCTGTCAGGGCACTACTGCAAAGCACTTCTTGAAAAGCCAAGTGCTTTTATCTTTCAAAAATGTTTTTTTGTTTAGGGAAAGCCCCATAATCCACACTGTAAGTGCCCCATATTTAATTCTTTGCTTTTGAATAAAATGCATAAAACGTGGGAAAATGAACTGGGTCTATTTCACAAGTCATCCAGCTTTTTTTTAAATTTGCAATGCTTGAAATCTGTTGAAAAGGGTATTTACCATCTTTCTTGTCTGTCGGAGATCTGAAACTTGGATGCTTTCAGTGACTACGGTTAATGTTTTGTTTTCCTTTCTCAGGAATTTGCTCCCCGAGTGATTGTGATGTACTTAATAGCCGTCACAGCATTTCTCTTCTATATTTCTAAAGTCCCAGAAAGGTATTTTCCAGGTAAAGATATTCCTAATCGTTTGCTAGCTGGATAAGAGGTGAACACTGTTGTTTTGGCTACTGTTGTGATCTTGTTTCAGAGTAAATTTTGGAGGAAATATTGAAAACTCCCCGGATGGGCACCTAAATTCTTAAGTATTATGCTCTCGTTATTTCCCGCCTGGACTACTGTGACACTCTCTACATGGGGCTCCCCTTGAGGTGCACCCGGAGGCTCCAGTTGGTTCAGAATGCGGCCGCGTGGGGGATTCTGGGAGTCTCAAGACACTCCCATGTAACACCTCTCCTGCGCAAGCTGCACTGGCTGCCTGTGGCCTTCCGGGTGCGTTTCAAGGTCTTAGTGACCATCTTCAAAGCGCTCCATGGCATGGGACCTGGTTACTTGCAGGACCGCCTCCTACCACATACCTCCATTCGACCTGTCCGCTCCTACAGGGAGGGCCTCCTTAGGGTGCCGCCCGCCAGACATTGCCGGCTGGCGACTCCCAGGGGAAGAGCCTTCTCTGTGGGAGGCCCCACCCTTTGGAATGACCTGCCCCCCGACCTCCACACAATCACAGACCTTCGCCTCTTTCGTCGGGCACTTAAAACACACTTCTTTCATGCGGCCGGCCTGCCATAGCTGTTTTATGGCTGATTTTAGTTGGGTTTTAATTATGTTTTTAGCACGGGTCCAAATTTTATTTTAATTCAGTTTTAACTACTTGATTGTCTATATATTTTTATACTTTTATTGTTCCTGTGCACCGCCCTGAGTCCCGTCTGGGAGAGAGGGCGGTATAGAAATACAATAAAGATTAAAGAAGATTAAGTTGTTGTCTTTAAATCTGCAGAGGCATAGCACAGTATTCAGTGTTATGAGAATATTTAGCATGATATGCATCTTAACACACTACGCATTTCTATAACTTGAAAAATAGTATCGACATTGCTGCACAGTATTTTTTAAATAATAAAAGCTGTTAAGACTTATATACCTCTTCACAGTGCTTTTTACAGTCCTCTCTAAGCGGTATACAGAGCCAGCCTCTTGCCCCCAACAATCTGGGTCCTCTTTTTACCCACCACCTTGGAAGGATGGAAGGCTGAGGGAGGGAGAATGTAAGAAGGAAGGAAGGAAGGCTAGCAATAGCCCTTAGACTTATATACCGCTTCATAGTGCTTTTACAGCCCTCTCTAAGCGGTTTACAAAGTCAGCCCATTGCCCCCAATAATCTAGGTCCTCATTTTAAGCACCTCGGAAAGATGGAAGGCTGAGTCAACCTTGAGTCTGGTAAGATTCGAACTGCCAAATTGGAGGCAGTCAGCAGAAGTAGCCTGCAGTTCTGCACTCTAACCACTGCGCCACCACGGATCTGCCTCAACATCAAATTGATAGTTAACAGTAGCCAGCCAGACACACCTGGAAGCTCAAGAGCCAAACATAAGTGAGATGGTCCTTTCCTGATCCCCCCCAAAATTCAATATTCTCTCACTTTCTGAGCCGGAAAGATCCTTCATTTCTAGATCAGCCAGAAAAAAATATATCTTTGAATGGCTTTCTCTTTGCACCTCATCTTCATCTGGATGAACAAAAAAGCACATTCCTTTACTCCCTTCTGATTAAATTGGTGTTCTCTTCTTCCACAGGACAGCTAAACTACCTCGGCTCCAGCCACCAACTCTGGCACATTCTTGCTGTGGTGATGTTATATTGGTGGCACCAATCAACCATGTATATCATGCAGTACAGACACAGCAAGCCTTGCCTGGATTAGAGTCATGCGGCCAAATGCATCAAGGTGAGGTGCTCTCAATATCGGAGAACTGAAGCTCTTGTTCAAGGGTGGGGAATCCCACCACTGCAGTGAATTTGATCTCGTGGAGTTGTTGGTGTTAGTTGCGAAGTCAACCCCAAGCATGGTCAGCTCACGGCAATGTTGTGTTGCAACTGTGTTGCAATATTTTTTGGGAGAGCTTATTTTCAGGGGAGGGCTTATTTTAGCACATGCACTCGAAAGCCTGATTGGGCTTATTATCTGGGGAGGTCTTATTTTCAGGGAAACAGTGAAAATGTTTGGACAATGTACAATGTTCCTCCAGGCCTCCCTGTCCTCTACCATCCTCTGGAGTCCATTGAAGCTCACGCCTGTTGCTTCAGTGACTCCATCCAGCCCCTTCCTCCTCTGCCGTCCCCTTCTTCTTTTGCCCTCCATCATTCCCAGCATTAGGCTCTTCTCTAGTGAGTCCTTCATTCTCATTAGGTGGCCAAAATATTTGAGTTTCATCTTCAGAATCTAGTCTTCTAAAGAGCAGTCAGGGTTGATCTCCTCTAGGACTGACCATGGTTGCAGTCCAAGGGACTCTTAGGAGCCTTCTCCAGCACCAGAGTTCAAAGGCCTCCATTCTTTGGTGCTCAGCCTTCCTTATGGTCTTGGGGAGCAATTGCTTAATTCCTGGCCTGGAATTTCCCTTTACAGTGAATACCAGATCTATCAGATTACTTGTTTCCATAGTCAGCCCATTTCTCCTCTTGCCCTTTGACATTTTGCTCATTATTCCAAGTCTGTTATTATGATTGCTCACTGGCAATGTCTCTCCTTCATTTCAGATTGGTTTTTCTTTTTCCTGGCCCTGAAATTGTTGATGAAGAGAGTTAGTGTAGTTGTAGGGCTAGGGAGACCCAGGTTCTGCTTTCCCACAGGATTACGGAGTTCACTAGGAGAGTTTAAGCCTTATGGACTTCAACTCCCAGCATGGCTGGCTGGGGCATTCTGAGAGCTGAAGTCCACAATTCTTATCCTTACGATTTATATTGATGGTTTCCTAGTATGATTTGATGGCTTATTTGTACCCTATGACTATCATTAATTGCACCTTATGATTCTTGATGAATGTATCTTGTCTTTTTATTTAAACTGAGAGCATCTGCACCAAAGACAAATTCCTTGTGAGTCCAATCACACTTGGCAATAAAGAATTCTATTCTATTCTGTTCATATTGATATTGTTTCCTGATTGCTTATTTGTACCCTATGACTATCATTGTGTTGTATCTTGTGATTCGTGACGAATGTATCTTGTCTTATATGTACACTGAGAGCTTATGCACCAAAGACAAATTCCTTGTGTATCCATTCCAGTGGTGGGTTCCGGATCGTGTTCCAACCATACTGGTTGGAACAAGCCCAGCGGCATCCACATGGATGCGCACAGCGTGCATGCATCTTACCGCCTCTGTGAGTCTCCGCAACGCTCCAGCTGCTCAGCGGAGCATCGCACATGCACTGTACGTGCCATGCGTGTGCACAGGAGCGCAGAAGCCTTTAAAGACCAGTAAGGAGCTCGGGCAAGTGGGTGGGCCCTCCAGAGCACCGGAACGGAACGGTATCTCGTGCTCCGGGCAGGCTCTGATACGCCTGTTCTGGGACGTACCGTCTGCAACCCACCACTGGTCCAATCACACTTGGCCAACAAAAACATTTTATGTTATTTTCTATGTTAAAATTGCCAGTGTTGGAATCCCCTGACTTAGGCTATTCATTATCTTTTAGGCCAGCCTATTTCCCAGGACGATTTTCAGCCATCGTTTTTATTTTGTGAACCTGGAGATTGCAACCTACTTCCTACTACCATTTCCCCGAAAATAAGACAGGGTCTTATTTTCTTTTGACCCTCAAAATAAGCACTTGGCTTTATTTTGGGGGAGGTCTTATTATTTTTGAGGTGCAGGAAGCAGTTAGCATGGTCACCTCATAGCTGCTGCTGTGCTGCAATATTTTCAGGGAGGGCTTATTTTGGGGGGGAGGGCTTATTTTAGCGCATGTGGTCAAAAGTCCAGTTGGGATTATTATCCGGAGAGGTCTTATTTTCAGGGAAACAGGGTAGGAAAGCTTTTCTTAGCAGAAGCACCTCGCTAGGTTCTGCTTGCAATAATTTAAAACAAGTTTTGTGTCATTTTTTTTTTCTTTTTCCAGAATTGTGCCGAAGTTTGGACCCTGAATGTCTGCATATTACATGCTGATTTCAGAAGCAACAGCCTGAAGTTCTCGTTGAATCCTCTTTCTTTTAGGAATAATCTGTTAATAGGCACTCCTGAGATCGTTGATCTCCACTGACTTGAGTAACTTATTTGTCCACTTAAGGAAACTGAAAGGACTGCAGATAATAAGCATCTTTTCTTTGAACTACTGATCTATATACATGATAATAGAACTTGGATGTGGGGACTGTTTATGTGATCCACAAGAAAAGTTCTCCGAAATGCATGCATGTGACGTTCTCATGACATTTGCATGCTGGGATCTCACTTGAAAACCCATGTTAACTGTACCTTTTTAATGTGCTCTGTGTTGTTGTGCTGACGTTTCATTTGGGAGGAAAAAATATTCAAATATAATACAGATTTTTTTTTATTGGAGTTTCTTTTCCTTTCGATAAAAGAGTCTCCGTAGATCACCGCAGGGTAACTTTTATCTTCAAACCAAGAGTTGGACCCATTTAGAATTAAACCATCATTTTCTAATCTTGGGAGCTTGTAGTCGATGGGTCAAACGTGTGACAAGGGCCAAAAGATTTTAGACTCCACTCCAAATCATTGCAAGTAACACTCGCTACAAACTTGACCTGCTTGCTACTACTTGGATAAGTGGCGTTCTTCTGAGCCGTTCTTCAGGATAGTACCTGCCTAATGCCAAATGCAAAGTGCTTGTGCCTTGGCAGCACTTCTGCTGCCCTGGAAATTTTGGAAGAGGTAAATTCAGCCAATGCAGGAAAAAAATATCAGCAGTTTGGCCACCTCGGGTTTTCAGATTCCAGCAGCCACGTCTTCACAACCTGGTGCCAAAAAGGGATTTGCAGAGAAGAACGAAGGAGGTAAGAGGCATTTGAGTTACAGTTTGTCAGTTGCAAACACTGATACAAAACTGGGGAGGGAGGGAAAAATAACATTTAACACGCAACAAAATAGTTACCATATTTTTCAGAGTGTAATTTTATTTATTTATTTTATTTTATTAAATTTATACCCCGCCCTTCTCCAAATGGACCCAGGGCGACGCACAGGGATGTTAAAATACATACAAAATATATAAAATATATAAAATTTAAAAAACTTATTCTAATAAATAAACCCTGCGCTAAAAACCGAATTAAAAATCCCAAGTTTAAAACTGTCTAATAGTCAGTAATGGAGGTTACGCTAGGCCGGCTAGATGGAATAGATGTGTCTTCAGACACTTGCAGAAGAGGCGGAGGTCGGAGATGGTGCGGAGTTCAGGGGGTAAGTCGTTCCACAGGGCTGGGCCCGCCACAGAGAAGGCTCTCCCCCTGGGTGTCGCCAGTCGGCATTGTCCAGCCGACGGCACCCTGAGGAGGCCCTCTGTGGGAGCGTATCGGTCTGAGGGATGTATGGGGCAGGAGGCGGTCTCGCATATAACTAGGCCCCGAGCCATGGAGCGCTTTAAAGATGGTCGTTAAAACCTTGAAGCGCACCCGAAAGACCACAGGAAGCCAGTGCAGCTCGCGCAGGATAGGTGTTATGTGGGAGTGTCTAGGCGCTCCCGTAATCACCCGCGCGGCTGCGTTCTGGACTAGCTGCAGCTTTCGGGTGCACCTCAAGAGGAGCCCCATGTAGAGAGCATTACAGTAGTCGAGTCGAGAGGTGACGAGTGCTTGAGTGACTGTGCGTAAGCCACCCCGGTCCAGTAAGGGGCGCAATTGGTGCATCAGGCGTACCTGATGAAACGCCCCCCTGGCCACGGCTG
This sequence comes from Rhabdophis nuchalis, assembly GCA_039707465.1. NCBI lineage: Eukaryota > Metazoa > Chordata > Lepidosauria > Squamata > Natricidae > Rhabdophis > Rhabdophis nuchalis. The sequence goes on along the minus strand of CM077648.1, from coordinate 10,625,019 downwards.
CCACATGATCTTCCATAGACAGCCGGGAATCCAGGAGGACACCCAAATTGCGCGCCCTCTCCACGGGGGCCGGTGTTTCGCCCCCAATGGCCAGAGTTGGAATAATCTGGCTGAATCGGGGCGCCGGAAGCCACAGCCACTCAGTCTTGGACGGGTAAGACACATCTTCCCCTCCTAAAAGAGGGTGAAGATGTGTGTGCGTCTTATACACTGAACGTAGCCCCACCGGCCCCAACCTCTTTGCAGCGGAGGCTTCAATAAGCTACAGCAATCCCTGCAGCCTGTAATAGCTGATGATTGGGAGAAATTGAAAATGAAACTTGCAGTTTGCTCCTCACTGCAAATTGCTGGGAGGCAGATTTTTTTTTTCTTGTGCTAATCAGGCTGTTTGCTGCAAGGAGATAAGCCAATGACTATAAATGCCTATAGAATGTTTAAATCGTTAGGCTTATTTTTTTTTAAGGCTGCTTTATTTATTATTCTAGACAACTTAACAAAATGAAGAAGCTTTTTAAAATAAATGCTTGATCTGAAGAGGCCCCGTGCTATTGTTTTAAAAAGTGCTATTCTTTTAAATAGCCGAGAACTATAGTGCTTCTCTCTTTCCCTGTAACTCCCCTCTCTTTATTTTCTGATAATATTATCGGATCTTGCCCTGGGGAGTTTTTTAAAAAAAATGTAATTCTAGTTTTGTTTTTTTTTTTTAATGAAAGCCCATGTGGAGATTCTTAGGCAGAAAAAGCAGATACAGTGATCCCTCGTTTTTCGCGGTTAATGGGGACCGGAACTTTCCGCGAAAACTGAAAAACCGCGAAGTAGGATTCGCACCGGAAACTTGAGTTGGTGGACATCGTTTAAAGCAAGCACTAGGGGGCGCTTGCCTCCTACCGATGCATTTTTTCCCCTGTATTTTTGAAAAACCCGCGAAGCGCTGAAGCCGCGAAACATGAAGCCGCGAAAAACGAGGGATCACTGTATTAAGAGATAGTTGAAGGGCTTTCCAGAGCCTTCATCAAGATGTACTTGTAGCAGCAGGTTCTTCAAATAAATACCTCGTTTTCATTTCAGAAGTAATATAAAGAATCTCCAGCGACTATTAATTTGCTGAAATTAAAAATGGGAAGACTATTACCACAGGTGCATTGCTCGAAGCAAAATTTTAAATTTGGAAAGCTGATTGAAAGAGGAATTTCTCTGCGTACGCTGCTGCTTCTGCCTTGCTTCAATTTCGATAGTTACAGTTGAGAAAGGATGCTTGAAAGCAGGGGTAGTCAACCTTTTTATACCTACCGCCACTTTTGTATCTCTGTTAGTAAAATTTTCTAACCGCCCACCGGTTCCACAGTAATGGTGATTTATAAAGTAGGGAAGTCAATTAAATTTTTTTTAAAAAGGAAAGTGCTGCAGTATCAGACAAAACCCCTACCGCCTACCATGAAAGCTGGAACGCCCACTAGTGGGCGGTAAGGACCAGGTTGACTGCCACTGATTTAAATTAACATCTGAAATCGCAGGTGATTTTTTTTCTGCCTGGATGGACTGAATTCCAGTGATAATTTTCACACTCATGTTTTTATATTTTAAAGCAGGGGTCCCCAACCTTTTTTGCACCAGGGACCGGTTTCATTTTAAAGAAAATTATGCGGACCGGCTGGCGTAGAGGAGGAGCGGGGCGGGGGGGAACAGGTGGCGCATGTGCACGTGGGGGGGAGGGGGAACAGGCGGCGCATGTGCGCGCAGGGGGGAGTCGGCTCACTCGGCCCTCTAGGGCCTCCAACGGTGCGAACGCCTGCGCTCTCCCGCATCTGGCGTGCGCTCTGCCCAGGGGGCTGCCCTTTCCTCCCTCCTCCTCCTCTCCGGCCCTGCGGACCGGTTCCTATCAAGCCACGGACCGGCACCGGTCCGCGGACCGGGGGTTGGGGACCCCTGTTTTAAAGGCATTATGCTGCCCTAACGTATGTTTTTGGTGCCCTTTCAGGAAGCCAAGCGCAACAAACAGCAGTACCAGATTTCCACCTCTGAAATCCGTAACTGACCCTAGGACTTATCAGCAAAGTTGATACGTGCCAAGATCTGCCACTGAAAAGCTGCAAGCATGGCCACAGAGGGATCCACCAGCCACCTTTGGAAGAGGTTTTATGGTTTATCAAGAATGCAACCAATTCTTCTAAGGGGATTCCTCTCCCAACATCTTTATCCATCTCCTATGCCTTCCATTTGTTTCATGCTTTATTGTTGTTGTTGTTGTTGTTGTTGTTTTGCCTGACACTGAAACGAAAGCTACAGCCTTTATTTCAGATGTATTCCTCTGGCCTGGGACAACCGTTAACAGAAAAATCTGGAGGGACTGTACATTCCCAGTTCACTACAGGCAACGTACACCTGCTTTGGTTCTACCTTTGTCACCTTAGGTTTTTAACTGCCTAGGAAAGTCATTAAAATTGTTTGCACTCCAAGTATAAAGGCAACTTTATCAGGTTGCACTGTAGGTGTTGTGTAAATAGTGCTTCAATAAACAGTTTGCCAAAACGTAAAATTTGGTGTGCTGCATAGTAACAAATAATTGGGTAAGGAGGTGTCATGCCCCCCCTCGGAGTCTGAGAGGGAGGACAAACAGCTGACAGAGAGCAGGAGAGTGGCTCAGTTGGTTGTGCAGGAAACGGGGGAAGGGCAAAGTCAGGCTGGGGAGAGCAGGGGAGAGTTAGAACAAGGGAGAGGGAGTTCAGAGGAAGACCAAGGGCTAGAGAGTCTCCTGGTTGAGCTCTGGGACATTTTAAAAAGAGATTGGCACACAGAAGAGAGCAAGGGTGGGGGTTGCGTGGCTTACAAGGAAGGAAAGGGCCCCAATTCCCTTCACAAGGCACACCTGGGGATGGAGTTTAAAGGAGAGGCAGTTGGGAGGGGCATCTGTCGGGAACAAACGCTGAGTTCACCTAGTGTAGAGTTGTGGCCGGCATTCCTGGGATTCCTCCCAATTGAACTATTTACAACCTTTTGTGTGTTTATCTCGTTCTGCTGGAATTCTCTTTCGCTCCCGGGACTCCCACTCTTGCCCTGCTGGAGTGATTGATTGCATTCATTCTGCTTACAGCGTTTGGGCTGAAGGTTTGTATGAAGCGCTTTTCTGCAGGCCAGAGACGGAAAGGGACGTTGGGGGGCACAGTTGGTGTTAATAAAGGAACTCATACTTGATCTCTGTCTGTGTTGCCTTTGTGCCATGCCCCAGGTCATCACAGGAGGCCTGAAAAACCCAGCAGGGGGAAAAAGCAGGCCTATAAACCTTCAGATACCTGGTATGTTCCAGATTAACAGAGTTGGAAGGGACCTTGCAGGTCATCTAGCCCAACCCCCTGCCCAAGCAGTAGACCCTACATCTGCCGCTACCTAGGATTGAACTCACAACCTCCTGATTGGGAGGCGAGAGCTCCACCTCTAGGCCACAACAGCAGGCTCAAAAGCACATTAAAGAAAACCTTATGTATTCTTGTGAGGTACCAGCAAATACCAAGAGGACAAAATGAGCAGCTTTGCATTCCCTTACACCTCTATATCTTAAGTATGGCCATATGAGGGTTTCAGTAGGATGTAGATCAGGGGTAGTCAATCTTTGTATATCTACCGCCCATTTTTGTATCTGTTAGTAGTAAAATTTTCTAACCGTCCACCGATTCCACAATAATGGTGATTTATAAAGTAGGGAAGTAGGGACCAGGTTGACTACCACTGATATAGATCAAAGTAGTTTGAAACAGCTAGCCATACCATTGTGCTGTCCTCAGAAAGTTCTGAGTCTTTATAAGTTGTGGCTTTGTCTCCCATATGACGTTAATCCATGAAAAATTGAAGAGTAGCTGGGTTCACACAACTCAAGCCCAGGCACACATAATTTTGGCAGAAACCAAGGTCTATGGCGCTGTTCCTTAGGATGCAGCTTAGTTTAACCAATTACTGAGAAACTACTCTGTTCTTTTGTAGAATTTTGCTATATTGGCCCAATCATAGTCTGAAAATACAGAGGACCGATAGCATAACACTTTCCAGTATTACAAAACGATTACCAGCAGTATAACACTTAGAGATACAGAGGCAATTTGGCCCAAAACCAGAACTACCAAAATAATTACTGTTCTACGAAATGTGGCAATGGGGTGGAAAATTCTTTGGGCATCCATGCATTCTTAACTCTAGTAAAATTAGATTTGCTGGCAAAAAAATGTAACAAAAATATATATCCGTGGTGTGATTTCACACAATTGTTCGCATGTGGCCATACAAGGTAAGGGAAAGCTTCCAGTATCTATCCCCAGCCTCCCAAAAGCCCCCCACCCCCACCAAGTGGACTGGGGTGGGTGGGATTCTACATTCTTCAAAAGGGCTCAAAAGGGCAGGTTGAGTTATGGCTCCTGATCTTTTCAAATTTGCCCATCCCTGATTTCAAAACATATCCAATTGTTTGTGGAGTTTCCCCCCCCCCCCCCCTAAAACTCTTTTAAAATAGCTAGATAAACTTTGAAGTTTCGCTCGGTGGTTATTAACACATCTCAGTAAACATACTTTCTTTGAAAATGGTACAATAAGACTTTTATTATAACAGCTGGCATTGGATGGAACAAGATTTAAGTTAAAGATGTAAATGAGATCTTGCACATTGGGGGGGGGGGGAATCTTCACACAGTACTGGAATGACATGTAACACCCCAGCCCTCCCCCCCTTGCAAATTCACACAGTGGTTGGTGTTACAGAAACATGGTTATCTGGTTTGATTTAACAACTGTAGAAGTTGTTTTATGTACATCGTTTTTGCACAAAAAAAGGTCTGTTTTAGTGGTTACCCATACACATACATGCACACATACACACTGCACAACGCTTTTAGAAATTTCAAGTCTAACAAAAATAATAATAATAATAATGGAAGTGTAATTTTGAAAAGTGCACTTGACGCTGTTTGCCAGCAATTAGAATGTGTAACATTATTTTATTCTTAAGTGATGTTTCTTCTCCCAGAAATTAAATCTAGGCAACGGTTTACAATATTCTCTTCAAAGCGCTCTAGAAAAATAATCAGACAGACAAATGGGTTGGGGGTTTTTGTTTTTGTTTTTGCATTTTCTTGTTACTCTTTTAGCAGCTTTTGGCTCCGTTTCGCTTTTCCAATGTCGTGACAATGATTGTGGTTGCAATGCTATGTTTTAAATCACAGACTCCCAAGGGACTAAACAGGACGTGTGCGCGCGGATGCTTTATATACATCTCTCTATAAAAATACACTATCATATAAAAAAATATTCCGATAAACTCTAATTGCTATTCTCACAGTAGTAGCTATCTCCTTTCAGTAGGTTTCCCCCCCCCCCCTCTTTTCTCTCTTATCAGAAGAGAAAACTCAGGACTTTTGGGCAGCCCGACCCCAAGGGTGCTTGCTACTGAATTTCAAGGTTGCAAGATCATCTCCACAGAGTATATCTGGGTAGAACATGCCAGGGAAGTAGCCCCGAATCCATATTTCCATCTGCAAGATTGGTGGCGAGAGATTCCATCTCGGTTGCAAAGCTCAAAAGTTGTACCTCCTGAACACATTCAGGTAACAAATGCAGTCCGTAAGAGGGTAAGTGATATTGCCCCCGAAGCACCTTGATTTCTATCTTCGACCTCACGGATAGAAATTGTTATTTTCAAATTAAATACAAACAGTACCGTAGTTTTATACCAGTAAATTATCCTGTCCAAAGCTACATAGGCCCCAGGATGAAGTACGCAGCTGATTAGTAAAAGGAAGGCTCAGATTTCCCTACACGGTGATGAGGAGGTCTAAACATTTCATGAAAATGGAAACTGGATAACCATCTCCAATTCTGAATCAATACCTCTCAATCGTCTTACTATTGGAGGAAAGACCGAAACAGAGTGAAGATATATGGATAAATGCATCCATCAAGCGAGCAAAGCTAGCCCAACCTCCCCACCCAAAGAAAATAAAACAGCTTTTTCAGTGAAGCACCGAATTCAATGATGAAGCTAACTTGGCGAAGCGATTAAGTAGAAATCAACTTTGTGGGAATTGCCAATAGCTCGGCCTGTTCAGCCACCAAAGACACACACAAACACAAAATCAGTGTAGGAATCTCATTTACAATAATCTTAAGACGGGGGTCGGCAACCTGCGGCTCTGGGGCCGCATGTGGCTCTTTCACCCCTCTGCTGCAGCTTCCTGTTGCCAGCCGGCGCCCCAATTTTGAGGAGTTTCCGGTTAGGGGTGTGGGGGGGACACTGCACCAGGAAGAGACACTGGCAAGGCACAGGTTTTCCGGTGGGCTCCACAATTGATGGGATTCTTGGTTAGGACAGGTAAGAGGAAAAAGAGATGCTGCACTAGGAGACTCTATGGTGGGGGAACCAGACTTCCGGTCAGCAGAATTAAAAGGATGCTGCACTAGGAGGAGACTCTATGGCGGGGGAACCAAGCTTCCGGTCAGCAGAGGAAAAAGGATGCCGCGCTAGGAGGAGACTCTATGGTGGGGGAACCAGACTTCCAGTCAACTCCAGAATTGAATGGGACTTTTGTGGCTCTTTGAGTGTTTAAGGTTGCCGACCCCTGAGCTAGGAAATCCAATTCTTTTAAAAGTCTGATTGATGAAAGGTGCAGAAAGCTAGGAGATTAAAGATGTTATTCAAAAGCAACAAAAAAAAAGTTGATGAAACAAACGAATGGCCATGAATTACACAGGGTTATCCTCAATCCTGCAGGGCTCTCTATATCTTTCATCTCGTATCTTCATCCTTATCAGCCAATTACATAGCTGGAGCCATGCGGGTGTGCCCCAACGTTGTCCAATGAAAAATCTGCCCTAGCAACCAGAGATGATGGCCAAAATAACCCGATGCATTTTCTAGCACAGATCAGGTTTGGGAAGAATTATCTGAGAAAAATATACAAACAGACTCAAATCGCAAAGTTGTTCTATGTCAGCTCTTCCCATCACCAAATAGATTGGTGCCATTTTTGGTCATCAAGTACAGGAATTCATGTATCCATATCGTGTGAGTTCAGGGGTACATAATGGACACAATAAAACCAACCACAACTGGTACAAAGGACATCCTTCTGGCAAATCGAAGCCACAACTTAAAAGGATCCTGAAGACAGAAAACGGAGTGACCCAATTACTCCCAATGTCATTTCTCAGGGCATATACATCATCATCTTCTTAACTGCTTACTGGAAACAACTTACAGCAATCTGATTTCATCAGGATTTTCTGATGAAAAGGATGGAGGTATTTAAAAAAAAAAATCAGATGGCAGGTGTAATCCTACAGATAACATTCAAAAAATAAATAGGTGAATTAGCTGCAATTTAGTTTTTGTCCCATTAATTTTAGTAAGTGGTGGCAACTTTGGGGTGAGGAATCCAAAACAGAAGTGGTATTCTGCCGGTTCGCTCTGGTTTGGGCGAACAGGTAGCGGCGGCGGGAGGCTCCGCCCACCCACCATCATGGGCGCTCTGCACATGCGCTCCCAGTTCCAAACCGGTAGCGAAGGTAAGAGGATTTCATACCTGAATCCAAATTACTGCCTTCCTTTTATACCACCTGAAGCACATACATGTGAGGTTATCGCATGGGGGCCATTAATTAAAATCAGCTCTCCTTTCACTCATTGACTTCAACCTATACAGCCTTCCACTATGACAGCCAGATACAGTACATTTAATTAGCAGGTCCTTAATTACTTGATTTTGGACAGCTCATAACCCACCCACCCCGTGCTCGGACTTCTGCCACGGTTGAAGTGGCCTTTGGAAAGAAAGTTAATTTCAAACACACATTATGTCTGAGGCTTTGGCACCAAAATAAAGGAACAGGCCTTCGGAGGCACTGGCACAGCTGATTTTTAACTGATCTTTACACAATATTGAGTGTAATAAGACAGATATCAATTTTGGGGGGATATGGGTTTCAAACCATGGGAAGAGATGGGCTTCATTTCTAGAAGCACATTCAGCAAGAACTTGAAACGATATCTTCTAAGAATGATTAAAATGCGACATATTTTTTTCAAACCGTTGAAGTATGGTTAGAGGGTCTTAAGCCTCTATCTTCACATTTATTACGTTTGCCAATTATCCAAAAGTTACCCTATTTTCTTCAGGTTTTAATACAATAGCTGGACGGCACAAAACCAACTACTTGATATCTTTTAAGGAAATTCATTCAATGCTTCCCATTCTCTTTTTTTCCCCTCCACAATGATGTTCAAATTATGTAAATAGTACTCAGACACAGCTATAGTTAAGGTCATGTAGCTTCTACGATTCAAATTCATTTATGTATGAATGTCTGCACAAGGATCCTGAGATGTTGACCTTCATTCGTTTCATGAGAGAAAAGGTTACTGAAACTTTTCACTTTTTAAGAATGGATTGCTCTTTGTCATGCAAACATTCTGCTAGAACAGGGGTGTCAAAGTTAAGGCCTGGGGGCCGGATCTGGCCTGCAGGGTTATTAGAAGTGGCCCATGGGGCTGCCCTGGAAACAGCAAAGGACCGGCCCACAGTGCCTCTGGCAGCAAAAACAGAGCTCAGGAAAGCTGCATATGGCCCACCCGACCTACCATATTTTTCGGAGTATAAGACGCTCCGAAGTATAAGTATAAGTATAAGACGCACCTAGATTTTGGGGAGGAAAACAAGGGAAAACTATCTGCCTCTGCCTCTCAGCAATTAGCCTCCTTGCAATAAACAGTACAGACAATATACCGTATTTTTCGGAGTATAAGACGCACCCAGGTTTTGAAGAGGCAATTTTTTAAAAAAGGTAGGTAGGTAGATAGAGGGATAGAGAAGGAGAGAAAGAGAGAGAAATACAGTAGGTAGGTAAGTAGGGAGAGAGAGAGTATAGGTAGGTAGGTAGATAGGTAGGTAGAGGGGGAGAGAGAGAGAGAGAAATACAGTAGGTAGGTAGGTAGGTAGGTAGGGAGACAGTGTGTAGTTGGGTAGGTAGGTAGATAAAAGGATAGGCAGAGAGAAATACAGTAAGTAGGTAAGTAGGGAGAGAGAGTGTGTGTAGATAGATAAGTAGGTAGAGGGATAGAGAGAGAGAAATAGAGAGAACTACAGTAGATAGGTAGGGGGAGAGAGAGTGAGTAGCTAGATAGGTAGATAGAGGGGAGAGAGAAATATAGTAGGTAAGTAGGGAGAGAGAGAGTGTAGACAGGTAAGCAGGTAGAGGGATAGAGAGAGAAAAACAGAGAGAGAGAAATACAGTAGATAGGTGGGGAGGGAGAGAGTAGGCAGGTAGGTAGATGTTTCCAGGTGTATTTACCCATGTGCTGGAGAAGGAAATCACTGACCATCTTTGGAACAAATCTTTGTTTCTGCAGGCACAGTACTTGACCAACGTAATTCTCATCAATCACTCTAACCAAACAGCTTTCCGAAAGGGGAAAAAATCCCTTTTTGCACTGTGCAAACCTCCCTGAAACGGCCCGTTTTTTGTGAAAATGGGCCCGTTTTTTTCAAATAAAAGGCATGAATAGCCTTGGGGGGGCTTGCAGAGTGCTCCTGGGGGAGTGGGGAACCCCAAAACGAGGAAAAATGGCCCATTCTTTTCATTAAAACGGGCCATTTTTGGTCAAAAAATAGCATGCATAGCCTTATGGAGACTTATAGAGTGCTGCTGGGGGCTGGGGGGACAAAAACACCCTGTTTTTTGCTCATTTCTGCCCTCCCCAGCCCCCAGGAGCTCTCTGGAAGCCTCCATAAGGGTATGCGCATTTTGGTGAAGGGGCGGGGTTTCAGGAGGCAAAAAATGCTGTATTTGATGTATAAGACGCACCCAGATTTTCAGCCTCTTTAGAGGAAAAAAGGTGCATCTTATACTTCGAAAAATATGGTACACTGTTTGTACTGTTGTATTTCAGACTATACTTGTACAGATGCTGTTAAAATTGATGTGGCTTTCTGGTATAGTTAGTCTTTGCTGTTTAAAAGAATAGCAGCAAAAACCTCCTTGCAGCAAATAGCCTGATTAGCACAAGAAAAAAAAAATCAGCCTCCCAGCAATTTGCTGCGAGGAGCAAACTGCAAGTTTCACTCAATTTCTCCCGATCATCAGCTGTTTCAGGCTGTAGGGATTGCTATATCTTATTGAAGCCTCCACAAGCCCCCATTTGCTGCAAAGAGGTAAATTGCTGGGAGGCAGAAGCCAAAGGGTTGGGGCCGGTGGGTGGGGCTACATTCAGTGCATAAGACGCACCCAAATTTCCACTCCCTTTTAGGGGGGAAGTTGCGTCTTATACCCCAAAACATACAGTACGTTTTCGCTGGCAGAGGGTCGCAGGGGGCGGTCGCATTAAAAAATGGAGCTTGGGAGCTGTTTTTGCTGGCAGAGTGCTCGGGCCTCCACAGGTGTCCCTGACACGAGTGACGTCAAGCGGGCCACCCCCACCCACCCACCCCAAAGTTAAACACAACCCCTGATGCGGCCCTCAGTGAAATCAAGTTCGACACCTCTGTGCTAGACATTTAGCATTTCTGATTCATACACACACATGTACTCCAAAAGGATCCCTGGCCATCCTTTGTGACAAAACGTTTTGCTACGTCCACTTCCAAGACTAGCCATTTTCACGAAACTGAAAAGGAACTGCAGGGCATCCAATGGCTACTTTGAACACGCACAGCTGCCCTAGACTGACCCAACAGCGAATGAAGACATTGGGAGTTCCTTTGCTTTGATTGAAAGTTCCAAAATGTACTTGTCTACGCACCGTAAGTTCTCCAAATGTTACAATCTGTGTCTCAAGGGCACCAATTGGCTCAGAGGTAAATTAATATCAGGACGCGGTCCTGGCTGTAAGGCATTGCTGGTTTTACTATGCGGTAATGGTAAAGAGACTCAAAAGAGCATCGTTTTTAAGCCTTCAATTCTAAACCTCCTTTTGTTGGAAACTGATCGGTGTGTTTTGTATAAAGTCTTAGAAAAGTACAATCACGTAATACAGAAAGCATTCAGAAATTAGGTGAGAGCCATTTTAGAAGATTAAAAACCTTGCGGGGTGCATACAGTTTATAGGAAATACAAAACCCCAGTAAAGCCAGCAGCCCTGGGGTGAAAACTGTGATTTAAACTCTTTGTAGGTCTGAATTTGCTACAATTTCCTGGCTGTTTTTCCCCCCCATCTTCTCTCCGTCTTGCTGTGGTCTGCAAGTCAACCACGCTCTCTTCTCGAAATGGCAATCTTCAAAGTGCTGCAAAGAAGCTAACTGTTAGTGCTGCTGCTTTCTCGTTCCATTTCCACTTCCAATAATATCCCCCACTAAGTTCTTGAAATCCTAAGAATTACAACGATCCCTGTTTTATATTAATGGCACTTACTGTGGAAAAGCACAGTTCGGGCAGATAAAGAGATAGAAAGATTCGGGTTTCTTCGCGTAAGTTTAGGAATCAGTATCAAGAGCGCACGCTCTGATTTTCAGAGATGTTAAGAGGTTAAGAAGTGTTTTTCTAAAAAAATAAAAAAAAAAACCACCTTTAGAACAGGTACAATGAAGCAGTTCTCAATAAACCTGGCTTTTTCCCCCAGACATTTTCTTGATTATTATTATTTTTTTTTTTGGACTGCTAACGTCTCGTGTCATTTGACCGACCCGGTCTGATGCTTCCATCAATTCAAGTGTAATTGCACTCTAGAAAGGACACAACGCTGAATCTTCTAGCCGTAGCTGATGTCCTCGGTGACAGCTGTCTCCCGATCTAATTTTTGGAAAGGTTTTTTTTCTCTTACTCAAACCTTTCTCACCATTGTATCATCCCGATCTTGCATCTTTTGACATGGCGGGTGTTAAAATCTCATCGAGCCACAGCAGAGAAAGAAGCGTGATTTTTTTTTTTTTTTAAACCCAAAACATTTGCTCCTCAACCGAAGTAAATGAATTAAGAGTGGCATATTAAATCCAAGTTTGGGAAGGGGGGGGAAAAAAAGAAGAAGAATTCGGATGTTCCTAAAAAATGAGCCTACGGTTTGGAAGGAAACGGAGCAGCTCCAAATGGATCAAATTCTACCACCTGTTGCTGCTGGCTCTGTTGAGACTTCACGCTTGGCACGAGTTCGGTGAAGGGAACTGCTCCAAAATCATCTGTTAATTTTACGCTGTCGCCGGAATGAATGCTGCCAATCAAGGAGCTCTGCCTGGGTCTCCCAGGCGCTGCGGAGTTGTGATTATCCCCACGATTATCAGCCAATCCTTGGTGTTGCGGGAGACGTAGCCCTTCGGTAGGGTGGAAAGGCTTGGCTCCAAAGGGATCCAGGAGGTTATCCTCGCCCTGCAAGGGATTGACTCTGTCCTTGCTATCCGACAGGCTGATACTTATGTTTTCCTTGGAATCGGAAATGGTCAGAAACTCGTTGCTGCTTTGGGAATCCCGGCGGCCGGCTTTTTTGTGCCTTCGGGCTCTCTCCGGCGTCCGGTAACTGGGCTTCAGGGTCTTCTTGCTGCTGGTGGGGGTTCCGTGATGGCGCTTGCCGTTGCTCTTCGACCCCTCTTGCTTCATGCGTCTCTGGCGGGAAGAGAGCTTCTGCAGATTCCGTTGTTGCTGTTTCGCCTTGTGTTGCTGCTGGCTGCCGGTTATCTCCTCAAACGGGACGAGCCCGAAGAGATCCTCCCTCGCTTCGCCGTGCCTCTGGATGGAAACGGGCTGGAACGGGAGGCAGCCGAAGACATCCACGCTTTTGGGGGAAACGGGAGACGCTTGAGGTTCCGAACCTGTGATCGGATCGTCTTGCTGGGATATCCTTCTGCTGAAGGGGGCTTTGGTGAAGACATCGAAGTCGTCCTGGTCTTGCGCGGGACGGGCGACATGGGAAGAAGGGTCCCTTTGTCCCTGGGGCTGCAAAACGAAGAACGGAACTGCTCCAAAGACATCAAATTCTTGTCTGGGGCTCAAACTGGAACCGGGGAACTCGGTCAACGAAGGACAGGGAAGAATCATCTCTCTGCTTTCCATATTGCCAGGCCCTTCTCTGTATCTGCCGCAAGTTACCTCTTCTGCGGGCCTAAAATGGTGACCGTCCGAGTCAGAACTGTGCTTATCGTCATCTTCTACATCTTCTTCAGAATCCATGAGAAGGGGATGCTGGCCTAGGTTTTCTGGCTCGGTGTCGTTGTCATCAATGAAGTCTCCCGTCTCGCCCTGCAAGACTTCTTCGTCCTCTTGCTCTTCCTCTTCCTCACTGCTCTTTGGAGAAGGGGGGTCGGACTCAAAATCACTCTCCGATTCATCGTTTCCTTTCTTAACAGGCGCTTCCACGGCCTTCTTTCCAGCATCCTGGTCCTTAACAACCTGGATTGGCCTCTCATACTTAGAAAGACCCTCTAACGTGTTTTCTAGATTGCTGGCTGGGTTATTAGTTTCATTTCCTGGGGAGCCTGAAAGGATGAAGAACAGGCAAAATAACTTCAATTTCAAACCCATGTTCCACACCTCCACAAACACACATACAGATATACATTATTTTACATTATACAGTTGGACAAGCTACGATTCTTAGACTCACAAAAAAGCAGACACTAGAACTTTAAATCTTCAGCCTTACAGCCAGAAAAGGCATATCTGAGTATTAGTACATTCATTCTCAACAGCAACAACTCTGCTAAACCATCAACAGATGTCTTCCCACCAACCATCATTTTGCATCCTCTGACTAGGGGCTTTATAATGGAGGTCAGCACATTCTCTTATCCAGGGGTTTAATTCAGCAAGTTCTGACAGGTTCTGGAGAACCGGTAGCAGAAATTTTGAGTAGTTCGGAGAACCGGCAAATGCCACCTCTGGCTGGCCCCACCCCCATCTATCCTCTGCCTCCCGAGTCCCAACTGATCGGGAGGAAATGGGGATTTTGCAGTATCCTTCCCCTGGAGTGGGGTGGGAATGGGGATTTTGCCGTAGCCTTTCCCCTGGAATGGGATGGGAATGGGGATTTTGCAGTAGCCTTCCCCTGGAGTGGGGAGGGAATGGAGATTTTGCAGTATCCTTCCCCTGGAGTGGGGAGGGAATGGAGATTTTGCAGTATCCTTCCCCTGGAGTGGGGAGGGAATGGGGATTTTGCAGTATCCTTCCCCTGCCACAACCACCAAGCCACGCCCACAGTAAAAAAAATGAATTTCACCACTGCTCTTATCTTATTTATATACAGTAAGCCATACTGTTCTGAAAGGAAACATACTGAAGTACAGTACTTAATTATGTTTATAATGCCATTCCTGACCACCTGCTTATTTAGAAATGTTTCTATTTAATTTTTGAATGATTTTTTCCAGTATGGATTCTCCCACATCCTGGCACCGCTTATTTTCACACACTGAAGATAAACAATCCAGAAGCTGACATTTCCTTCATGATATATTTCACTCTCTAGTCATACACACTCCTTTTCAACTAACTGAAAATAATAATAAAGAACTTTCAGAAATCCATTTCCATGTATCTTTATATGCTAAAATTGCTTACAGAAATAATTATTCTTTCAAATTAAAAACTTATTCTTTTCAGTTGAGCATAATTATTTTTGTTTAAATATCAACTTTAAAAGTGTTGGCAATATGGGCATACTTCTATTTGTATAACTGGAAACAGACACACACGTGTGTGTGTGTGTGTGTGTGTGTGTGTGTGCGTGTGTGTTGCATTTGTGCTGATAAATAAAGAAAGGGAGACTAGTATAGATTTATTTCGAACTATTTAGCTCGCATCAGCTAGCCATACCCTTACTGGGATTTGAACCTGGGCAGTATTACATATCAGGCAGTTGTATTAGCCCCTAAGCCACAGGCTCTCCTTTATCAGCTAAGCACAATGCATAATGACACAACCATATATATATGGTTATGTCATTATGCAACAATTCCCTGCTATATACACGGGAAAACACCCGAGGATGGCAATACCAGCATACCTACACCCGTGAAAATCTACGAAAGCATATATATATACGCTTTCGTATATATAATGGGGCCCTAACAGGAAGTTGTGAAAACAATTATCTATACTAAATACTCCTGTCTCTGCTGATGCAATGGGTAGAGCCGGTTAGGCTGTAGTGCTAGGCTTCTGCCTTGGATGCATTGCAGCCCTGGTTCGAATCCCAGTGGGGAGTGTGGCCAACTGATGAGAGCTAATAAGCTCGAAATAGATCTATCTTGGTCTCTCAAATTTAAAAAAATTATTGATCAGCTCATAAAACTAACACACATATCTAAAAAAATTTACACAATGTAACTCATGGTTCTCTGTCTAGATGGTCTCTGGTGCTGAGCCGAAAGGCAGAGAGGGAAACAGTATGTCTCCTCACTTAATGGGGCCCTAACAGGAAGTTGTGAAAACAATTATATATATGTGTGTGTGTGTGTGTGTGTGTGTGTGTGTAATTGTTTCCACAACAACCTGTTAATAGGCCCCAATTAAGGGAGGAGACATACTGTTTCCTTTCCTGCCTTTCGGCTCATCACCAGAGACCATCTAGACAGCAAGCCAAGAATTACGTTGTGTAATATTTTTTTTAAAGATATGTGTGTTAGTTTTATGAGCTGATCAATAAATTAAATGAGAGAGACCAGGATAGATCTATTTCGAGCTTATTAGCTCTCATCAGCCTTTACTGGGATTCGAACCGGGGCTGTATTGCATGCCAGGCAAGGAGACTAGCACTTCAGCTAAGCTGGCTCTCCTTATTGCATAACCCTTAACAGGTTGTTGTGGAAACAATTATCTATACTAATATACCTTGTCTCAGCTGATGCACTAAGGGGAGCCAGCTTGGCTGAAGTGCTAGGCTCCTTGCCTGGCATGCAATACAGCCACGGTTCGAATCCCAGTAAAGGGTATGGCCAGCTGATGAGAGCTAATAAGCTCGAAATAGATCTATCCTGGTCTCTCTCATTTAATTTATTGATCAGCTCATAAAACTAACATACATACATACATACATACATACATACATACATACATACATACATACAAACATACATACATACATACATACATACATATATATATAATATATATATATTTATCAGCATAAACGTAACACACACACACACACATATATATATGATGACGCACTTTCCCTTTATGTCAGGAATATACCATAATTTGTTACATGTAACATTTGCTTGGTTGAGATAACATATAAATCAGGTAACTCATAAATTGCTCTAAAACTACTTCTGTTTTGAGCATTTCGTTTACAGGAAAAAAAGAAGTTAAGTCCAAACAAATCCAGATATTAACTCAACAGTAGTTCTAGCATAATGCTACTTTAAATATATGCACACAAGAGGGACCAAATCCATATCTTAACCCAATTCAACTTCCTATGTCAATCTCCCCCCACCCCCGCATTTAATATTCTTACATTTATCAAAAGCTCAAGAGAGAGAAATTTCAAATTCACTTTTAAATTAATGCCATAAGTATGTTGTAATGCGCAACATGTAGAAAAAGATTGGATGGAAGTAATCTCAGAACTGCTCCCATGGACATCTCAAATCTGAGTTTATGAACAGCTCAGAACTGGGCAGCGTAACATCTGTTCACAAGAAAATGTGCAGATTATATCACTTCTAATCAGGTTTCCCTCTTGTAGCAGGCTGTAATTCTGCCCTCAAATCCAATGCAGGTAGAAACATCTTTAATCATTAAGATCCCAATCTTCAAGATAAAAAAAAAAATTCTGTTCCTGTGTTCATTTTCGAGACATCCGATTATAAGAGGATGAATGGCTTGTAACAACCAGAGTAATTACATGCCTTCTGCTAGTTCATCATTTCAAAAACTGGGAGAAACCCATGGGCATAGCCATTTTTAAAGCTCTGCCTGAATTGGCAACATACTGCTGTCATCATTCCCCAGCTATCCGCCACATGTTAGCTCCAGGATTGGCAAAGATGTCAACTAAATCTGCAGTCTTCCAACAACAGACAGAAAGACAGATGTTGGATGCTGTCAAGAGATTTAGATTTAGCTTGTTGCAATAGTTGGAAATACTGCAATATGGAACCTTTTCCAGTCTCAGTTCTCAACCCCGGTAACGCTTAAATCATCGAAGAGAAATATTTTTGGGGAAATGATATCCTTTTTTTCAAACACGGAATGAATGGCAGATCAAATGCCAGATCATCCCTGACTTATGACCATAATTGAGCCCAAAATGTATGTTGCTCAGAGAGAGAATTGATTGAGTGAAGTTTTGCTCTGTTTTACGACCTTTCTTGCCACACTCGCTAAGCGAATCGCTGCGGTTGTTAAGTTAGGAACACGGCTGTTAAGTGAATCGGACTTCCCCACTGACTTTGCTTGTCAGAAGGTCGCAAAAGGCGATCACTGTCACCGTCATAAATAGGAATCACTTGCCAAGCATTCAAATTTTGACCATGGGGATGCTGCAACAGTTGTAAGTGTGAAAAAGCAGTCGTAAGTCGCTTCTTTCAGCGATGTTGTAACTTCAATTGGTCACTAAATGAACCGTTTTAAGTCAAGGATTACCTCTATTAAGCACTGGTATTTATTTCAAGCATTTCAAATCTACCTTTAAAGGAAAAAACTCCGTCGCAGGATGAATTCTATGTAAAATAATAAGCAATAATCCCCAATGTATGTATAGGAATCTTTGGGCTAAACTAGGTGTGCTCAGTCTGTGGTCCAAGGGTTGTGTGTAACCCTGGACAACTAGTAATGTGGCCCCATTAGATAATGAGAAATATTTTTAAAAAAGGAAGTAGCTAATTCCTCCTCACTCAATGCAAGTCCTGGCAAGCTAAAAGATTGGACAATCATGGCTTAGACGACATATGTTCTCCAGTTGCCTTTTGATCGTAATTAACTACTCCTCAATTTCTGATGGCAAATCTAGACAGCATACTAAAAAGCAGAGCCATCACCCTGCCAACAAAAGTGCGTATCGTCAAGGCTATGGTTTTCCCAGTTGCAATGGATGGCTGTGAAAGTTGGATCACAAGACAGGCTGAGCGTCAAAGAATGGAGGCCTTTGAACTATAATGCTGGAGAAGACTCCTGCGAGTCCTTGGGACTGAAGGCGATCCAACCAGTCAGTCCTAAAGGAGATCAACCCTGACTGCTCTTTAGAAGGCCAGATCATGAAGATGGAACTCAAACACTTTGGCCACCTAATGAGAAGGAAGGACTCCCTGGAGAAGAGCCTAATGCTGGGAACGATGGAGGGCAAAAGAAGGAGGGGACAGCAGAGAATGAGGTGGCTGAATGGAGTCACCGAAGCAGCCAGCGTGAGCTTAAATGGACTTCAGAGGATAGTAGAGGACACGAAGGAGGAACGTTGTCCATGGGGTCGCAATGGGTCGGACACGACTTTGCAACTACCCTGTTTCCCCAAAAATAAGACCTCCCCATATAATAAGCCCAATTGGACTTTTGAGCACATGCGCTAAAATAAGCCCGTCCCCGAAAATAAGCCTGCCCCAAAAATATTGCAACACAGGAGCAGCCATGAGGTGACCACGCTTGCCACCTCCTGCACCCCAAAAGTAATAAAGCCTCCCCGAAAATAAGGCAAAGTGCTTCTTTCGGGGGTCAAAAGAAAATAAGCCCCTGTCTTATTTTCGGGGAAACACGGTAACAACAACAACAATTTCTAAGTGGTTCAGTAGAGTAGATATTACTAGCCAACTATTACTCCAAATTATGACAGAGACTAAATTATGAACAAACAGTCCAGAGGCTTGAAGTCCAATTTCAAACCAGGAAGAGAGGCTCTTTTTAAACACATTCCCCAATCATTAATTTTTTAAAAAGAAAACAGCAAGGGTGGGTTTTATTTCCCCCCTCAATTTTCTCAGTGCTTGGTAGTAATGTTCAGGAATGGAGAGGGGGGAGTTAGTTTGCCAGAGGAAGTGAATTCTGGCCAGTGTTAATGGACTAATTATTGAAAATAATTCAGACAATATGTGGATGTGTAAGCTTACTGTGAAGACATGTGAGATTTAGTCCCAGTTAATAAGCCACATATTTTAAAGGTAGATCTGCCATCGACAGAAACACCCGTCGTGTTCATGAATGAAGAAAGCTCTTCTTTGTTCAACTTGTCCTAGTCAGCTTATGACACGGTGGCAGTGTCCCAGGGTCACGTGATCACTTTTTGTGACCAGCACAGTCAACGGAGAAGCCAGATTCATTTTACAACCGTGTTACTAACTTAACAACTGATAGACTTAACAACGGTGGCAAGAAAAGTTGTAAAATGGGGCGAAACTCACTTAATTGCCTCACTTAGCAACAGAAATGTTGGGCTCAATTGCGGTCATAAGTCGAGGGATACCTGTAATTTTAAGAATTATATTGTATTTCATAGATTTATCCTTTTATTGTTATGGCAAGATTCTTAGATTTACAGTATTTTCTCTCTTTTTCTCTTGCATTTTTATAAAGTAGTGTAAAAAATACCCAAGAAAAAGTACAGGTAGTCCTTGTTTAGTGATCACAATGAGGAAGAGCTGCTCAGTTGTTAAAGGAAGTGGTCCCTAAGGGAAAATATTTATGATCTTACTTCGTCTTTCCATTGTTTTACACACCTGCAATGTGGGGCTTCATCAAAATGTTCCTTTTTCATCACCATTATAATTGAGAACAGTTGCTAAATTAGGCAGTTGCTAAAACCTGCAATCCTGTTTGATACACGGTAAAGTCATACATTCAAATGACATCATCAAACTGATGTATTGAATTAAGAGACTGATTAGCATACAAAGGAGCAAGCAAAATTGTTTTGATTGGGGTTGCTTTTGCCAGGGGGTTGTTAATATGTATGGTTTACCGACCGAAAATAGTCGTATCAAATGTGCTCAGGAAGAAAACAGTGGGACTTCTCTATCGCAAGGTGTCAATCGCAAGGCCCGGGGGACAGATCCAGCCCCCGGGGTGTTTAGATCTGACCCGCGGGGCCACCCTGCAAACAGTGAAGGACCAGCCCGTGGTGCCTTTGCCAGTGAAAATGGAGCTCACAAGGGCTGAGGGTGGCCCTCCTGAGCAACTGGCAGAGGGTTGCAGGAGGCTATCGCAGGTGAAAACGGGAGCTTGGGAGCCCGTTTTCGCTAGCAGAGGACTCGCGCCACCACAGGCGCCCCCGATACGAGTGACGTTGAGCTGGCCACGCCCACCCTGGCCAGGCCCATCCTGGCCCCCGAAGTCAAACACAACCCTGATGCGGCCCTCAATGACATCGGGTTTGACACCCCTCATCTATTAGGTTCTCAACCATAGGGAAGGATTTATAACACTGAGCCAGCCCCATTTCCTTTCTACCAAGATAAATTTAGACGGGGGAAAAAAAGAAGTCATGGTATATACTATGTGACTTGCCTGCGTGTGAAATGAAAGGAACAGAACCAAAGGGATCTTCTGGAAGATGGGTCAGTGGAGCAGAATGTGACTCCACTGGCTTATCTAAGGAGGTTCTCTTCTCCACCAGCCTGTCTGCAAAAATAAAAACGAAACAAAAACAAAAACAAAAGTAAAACAAAAATGGCAACTTTTAAGCCGGTTAACGTTGTATTTCATAAACGTTCTTTTTCATTTGTGGAAATAATATCCAAAAGTTCTTCCTGCTACCCTTCTGAGATAATTTGCAGGAGTGTAACAAAAAGAAGAAAAAGAAAGAAAGACCTCAATTTTAACCCAAACATTTAGTTGAACTAAGGGACAAATTTAATGATTGCTTCCAAAAATTGCCCGCAATTTAATAAATATCCAAGCCAAGGAGACCTCACAAGTGTGCAACAGCCAAAGGAGAACATGCATTAATAAAAGGGTAAAGAAATTCAAAAAATCAAAATAAAGATTGTTTAATTTCTGAGTTTTTTCCAGGTTACTTATTATACTTATTAATTCTTCCAATTGTGTATTAGTCAGGTTCACATACTTTAAAGGCTGGGTTCTGCATGAAAACACACTGTAGTTATTTCGTACTAGTTCAGAATTCTGTAGTTTCATGTTTCATTAATTTTAAAAACAATGGC
Organism: Rhabdophis nuchalis; assembly: GCA_039707465.1. Classification (NCBI taxonomy): domain Eukaryota; kingdom Metazoa; phylum Chordata; class Lepidosauria; order Squamata; family Natricidae; genus Rhabdophis; species Rhabdophis nuchalis. Next base: position 10,603,972 of record CM077648.1, on the reverse strand, counting down.
TTAACTCTTTCATCATTCTCCCGCAGAACTGTTCTCTTTTCTAGCAATGAGTAAGAAACACCTGTCAAAATTAAATATAAACCACAGGCGAACTGCATGCTTACAGCAGCTGTTTAGAGATAGAAAGACTGTCCAATCTATAACATATGAAAGCTGCATGGCACCTGTTCTTCAATTCTTTTTCAGAAATCTGTATTGTTTTGAATTTATTTATTTATTTTTTGACATTCTTAACAGCGCAATACAGTTCTGCTCCAATTAAGAAACTCTTTTCGGGTAAAACTGCCAAGAACAGTATATTCCACTTTGCTTCCCAAAAGCTATTTTTAAGCCTTCATTCCAGCTTGTGCAAATTGTGTCAGCCCCGTTCCCACTTTGGCTACAGGCTGATCACTTCTCAAAGTGCAAGAATCATTTTACAGAAAAGCCCAAATGTAAGAATTTCTTGCCTATGTAGATCTGAGCCATTAGCTGGATACGGATTATCTCTTCTATAAATCAAAGAGTCCTCATTTATTTCTGAAACAATTGAAAACTAACAAAGCGTCATTCTATAGGGTGGCAGTTTTACCCGTATGCTACTTGGTAAAGCCTAACTTTTTGAACAACAAAATTGTATGTGCTTTTTTGGGGGGGGTCAGGATCCTTTTGTGAATGAAATTTCACTGAAGAGGAACAGTAGAATTTTTATAATCAATAAAACTTTCCCTATAAATGCCATTCAAGAAGACAGCTGTATCAGTTTTTAAAGCAATTTAAAACCATGAAAGTTTTTCTCTGGTAAATGTCCCCAGTGATCAAAGCCAGCTAGCCTGTACAAGAGTCAAACAAATTAACAAATAAAATATCTCAGAGTCAACACCATGTAGGGCTACAGACAGCAAAAGACAAATGTAATTAAAATACACATTACAAAAAATAACAGAACGTTTCACATTCAACCTTCAATCACAGCAAATGAATATTCTTCATGCAAGACTTTTTCATATATATATATTTTTACCTAAGTCAAGTCTTGGAAAAATGAATTTTACTTAGTGTCCTTTGGTATTATTTCTCCTTTTCTAAGAGAAAGGAAACTGAAAAAGAATTGGCATATTCCAAGAGTTTCTATTTAGTACAGAAATATTTCTCAGCTACATGCAGATTTTAAAAACTTAACACTATAATAATAATAATAACTAAATCATAACTACTGTATCATCTTTTGTTCATTCAGGATAATGCAAGAATGGATAATCAAAACATCCTACTGGATTGTTTATTCTGCATTTTTAATTGAATCCACTATCTTGTTTCCCTGAAAAAAAGACCTCCCAGATAATAAGGCCAATTGAGCTTTTGAGCGCATGTGCTAAAATAAGCCCTCCCCCGAAAATAATGCGACACAGCAGTAGCCATGAGGTGACCACACTCACTGCCTCCTGCACCTCAAAATTAATAAGACCTCTCCAAAAATAAGGCCAAATGCTTATTTCTGGGGTCAGAAGAAAAAAGATCCTGTCTTATTTTCAGGGAAACACGTATTAATTATACAGAAGTAAATTTAGAGATTGTCACAGGAAAAATACTGGAATTTTATCTTAGTAGATGTACTTATAGGTACAACAAGTGAGTTTGGAAGACAAAATTCTCATGAATAAAGATTTTTTTTTTACAATTATATATTTCAATTCTATAACTACAGGAAGACTCAGATCCTCATACTGTTCACAATCCAAAATTTTCAAGCAGTAATTCAGTTCATTTGTTTATCAAAATGGAATAAATTGCATTCATTTCTTCAGCTACTTGGATAATTAAAGGGAAAAGAAGAACTTTGGAAGAAAAAAACCTGGGTTTTCCCATGTCACTGACCCTGCTATTATACTCATTATCAGTTATTTACTGTGCAAATTGCTGGAACTGTACAAACTGCAACAAGAATGCTATAAGTTTATTGGGTCTTTTTAAAATCCAATTCTTGCTGCAGGTCAGAATTGCAATTCTGTTACTAACAGCGCAACTTCCAAAGGCTGAAACACAGTTTGGGGAATTATCTTCAGTTAATATCAATAGGTATGGCCCAGAAAGTAATTCTAGATCTAACTGCGGTTGAAGAAGCAAGACATTTTGCGAAATCCTTTCAACTCTTAGATATTTATTTGCACATTTATCATAGTTTTCTTCCAGGGTGGTTAAACACTTCATTAGAAATACTGATTTTTTTACTTCATGCTCTTTGGGTAAGCAGCTCCAAAACAGATGTCAAATTGTAAGTTTCCAATGCTATGAAAAGGACATTCCAGTACATAACAAAAAGCATTTGAGAAGTTGAAACATTTATTCAGAGACGAGGAAAAGGAAATGTTTTATCCTGGCTCCTTCAAAGGGAAGCATTTTGAAAAATTACAGAGTAAATACATTTCAAATAAACTGCAAAACAGTGCAAAACTATGAATTATAAAACTACTGCTCTCAACTTAATACATAGGTTTTTAATAAATTACTAAATGTTTAAAGCTTTCTGTTTGACTTTCTTATACTTTTGCAAAACTTTAAAAAGTTCCCATTAAATCTACAAGAAAACATTTTTAACCATAAAACACAAAGAAATTTAAAATCCAATTACGGTTGATCCTCGTGTGGGTATTCTATCATATGAAGTTATCCAATTTTATCAAGTTGTTTAAGGAATAAGGTTTACTCCTTGCCATTTTATAACTTTGTGGAAGATGAATAGATATATATTGTAACTAATTCATTTTTAATCTAATAATTGTTTGGTAAACCAAGTAAAACTTGACATTCATTTAACACTGGCATCTGCCAAAGGTCCTGTAACAGTTTCTCTGTAGCCTTCCTGAATTTAGTTGCATGTGTTAAATATACAGCAATACAATAAATGTTATAATTTAACAAAGTGTTAAAAAAGAGAATAAGAGGCAATTGGCAATATGGATTAAACGTATTCATATTTAAGGATTCGGTTTAACTGTAATCTTTCAGGAGTCAGCCCCATCATGTTAATAATATGCCTATCAAAACTACAGCTGATAGGATGGTTGTTTCAATGACAATCAATGACATTATCCATTATTTTAGCCACGTAACAAAGAAAGGCCAGATTTAAGCTTCTTAGTTCACATGTGAAAGGCGTAAAAGAGAACATTAGTTGAAGATTGTGTTAATTCTGGGATGCTATGTCTAAATTGGACCACCAGCTTTTCATGACAGTAACGCTTCCAATCAAAACAAGCAAGCTGCATTATTAGTTTCATCACCTATATTTTGGTTAGGTTGCCTTTTACCAAGTTTAGAATCGATTTATTCTTCACAGCATTCTGCATTTTCTCCAAAATTCATCTCCGCGAAAATGAACGATATAGGATAATATAGTAAGGGGAAGTAACTTCAAGTAAACACACTGGCTTTTTGACTTGAAGATATTTTATTCAAATATTGTTATTTGAGAACAATAAAGCAGCCTTTAACATTAAGCTACTCAAAATACATTACAAAACATTAACATAATGTACTGGGTCATTTTTTCCCTCTTTCAGGCACTTTCAAAAGGCATTTTCAGACCCATGGAATCTCCTCTTCCGGTGTGCAAAAGAACAAAACTGCCAAGTGAAGCAATGATGCACAGTGCTAACTGGTATTCTGCAGGGTTACACAAGCATTTTATTTTTATTTTTTGCATTCTCATTTAACATTCAAGTAATTATTCAACATACGACCCTGACGTTTTCTGTGGTTTTTGCAAATTGTCAAAATTATTTATATTGCACACATTATTATTTTTATTATTATTATTATTTGGTGACAGAAAGACAAGTCACACGGCGGGTCTAGTTTTGCCCTCAAATGCTCAGAAAGAATTCTCTCTACAACAGACTGTGTGGCCCTTGAACAAAACAGTCTCCAGCACTGTCATCGGTTACCTAACGCACTTTTTTTTTTTTTAACTTTTATTGTGAAGCGAAATAAGCCTTCAAGCGTCCCTTACTTGATCTCAGAAGGTCAAACTCTCTGTCCAACAGCTCCTCCTCTGTCAGGTTGGAGAAATTGTCTTCTCCAAAAGGATTCCACCCAGACATATCAGGGGGGCTGCTGATGGTTTGTTTTGGGTAGCTAGAAACAGATTCCGTGTCAGAGGAAGATGATCTGTGGAGGAATGGATTGAGAAAATGACTTCAGGCACTCTCCAGGTTAGTTTAAGTCACATTAAATGTCATTAAACACAGTGTAGAACAGGGATGGCGAACCTTTTCGGCATCAAGTGCCGAAAACGGGGAGCGCGCACGTGCGCATGCGCTCTCGTCTGGGCCGTGACCGTCTCTTTTATTATGGGATTTTAGTAATTTAAATTGGGAATTTTAGCGCAGGGATAATTGTTTAATTTGCCTTTTAGTTATTTATGTATATTTATTGTATTTTTAACTTCCCTGTGCACCGCTCCGAGTCCCCCCGGGGAGAGGGAGCGGTCTATAAATTAAATTATTATTATTATTATTATTATTATTATTATTATTATTATTATTATTATTATTATTATTATTATTATTATTATTATTATTATTATTATTATTATTATTATTATTATTAATTCAAGGTATTAAAAGTTAAAAACACCAAGCAGATAAAAAGAGCCAGTACATAGACGGGGTGGAAGTGGGATCTTCTATTAATCGATTAACTGCCTCCAAAATGGGATGCCCCCATCGAGGCCTCAAGCCTGTTGGCAAAGACAGATTGTCAAGCTGTGCCAAAGATGCTTTTTCAGGAGGCAATTGGACTTTCTGGTTTTTCTTTCTGTTTTCTTAAAGAAAACCCAAGAAAGTCCTGTTGCCTCTTGAAAAACCGCCTTTGGGAGAACCAGGACCTGGATGACTTGGGAATCTCTATAGACAGGTTGTCAAGCTTTTCCAGAAGGCCAAGAAGATAAGAGGTGGATCTCACCCTGAGGGGCAAGATATTCCGAAGGGTGGAAACCATGGCAGAAAAGCGCTTTTCCTAGACCCCATCAACTTGTTCTGACTTAGGCCTCCCCCAGCAGCACAAAGCCAAGTCCTCGTCCCGATAAACCCCTTTTATTTAATTTATAGTGAATTCCTCTCCAGCAAAGTCTTTCCTCTCCCACAGTCTTTCAAGATCATTCACAATTACCGACCTTTATCAGGCTTGGAGAGTGGCCAGGCCGAGATCTTTCAGACGCTGCAATACTTGGCAAAAATGCAGGAATGAACTAATTGCCTCCTGCAAACTCCACTCCCCTTTTGCTCCTCTTTTGTTCCCTATGGGAGGGGCCATTCACCGTCCACCTGTGGCCTTACTCCCAAATCGACCCTTGTTACTTAGATGTTTTCTTCGTCTGGCAACTCTGCGCATGCGCACACTGGGAACAGGCTCCAGCTGTTCCTCTGCCTCACTGCTGTCTAGCTCCAAAGGCAGCTGAGAACTGTCAGATGGCTCTGGCCCCCTCTCTGCCTCCGACACAGAGCCCTCACCAGAGCCTTCCCCAGTCCCCAAGGCTGGCCCATGTTCCTCCCCAACCTCCTCACTGTCCGAATCTGCTGCCGGCTCCACTGACAGGCCACAACACAAGTGCAATTCCTAGGCTAACGGGATCCAGAGCTTGCGCCTTCTGCAGGATTGAGTGGGGTTGGCCAATCCCATTGGGCTGAGATGGTTCTTTAAGTACAGCGACTAAAACCGTGAGTTGAGGAAGCTTGCCTGTTTGTGGAATAAGGAGCATCCAGAGCTGCACCAACATGAGCTGGAAAGGATTTAGAATGAGAGATTAAGGCTGGTGAAAACTCCTGAGGAGAGGTAAGAAACTCAGGGGAACGTTTCGGTGGCGGCAACTGATTCCCAAGGACCTGTTGCTGTAGAAGAGCTTGTTGGTACTGCTGCATCTCAAAGGAGAAGGAGAAGAATGTCAGCACTGCAAAACTCTACCTCAGGTAAGTCTTAAAACAAATAATCCCAATCACACCTTGTACAGAAAATGAACATCTTAAGTGAATTAACAGAAAAACACAAACATCTGGAATTTAAACTGGCATTAAGAAACAAACAAGCTGCTAAAATAAGTTAAATCAGTTAATTAATTAGTTCCGTTTCGTTTCATTTATTGTCATGGCACCGCAACAACGAAATCAAATGCCATCTTCAGTGTACATTAGAACTATAAAAATAAAAAAACACAAATACACATCCTTCACATGCTATTTAATTGAAACTGAAAGCCCCTGATACTGCATTAATATTTCACTGTACCATAGAATTCAATATAGTTACTGCCCTGGGATAGAAGCTGTTTTTCAGCCTGTTTGTCCTGGTCTGCCAGATGGTAATAGTTCAAAAAAAAAAAAAAGGATGCTCAGGGTGAGATGGATCTTTAAGTATGTTTTGAACTTTCTTCAGGCAGCGGGAGCTATAAAGCTCTCCCAATGAGGGGAGAGGGCAACCCATGATCCTCTGGGCAATGACGTTAACCCTCTGGAGGGCTGTCCTATCTGCCACTGGGCAATTGGCAAACCAGATGCACTAAGTTTATGATGCAGCGGTGGAAGGTCACCAGCAATTTTTCATTCAGTTGTTGCTTCCCTGAGAAGTCTCAGGTAGTTTACATAATTAGCAAAAATAAATTATGCCCTCTATTCATCTAGCTCCACATTATGAACATAAAATGATGTAGCAGGATATTCTTGGGTGGGAGAGATCTTCACCAAAAACTTACAATATTGAACAAATATTGCTGGTTTTGATGGGTATTTTTCCCTGCTTCCAATATTTACTTCTGGTTTCCAGCAAAAAATGCTCATTGGATGCACTCAATGACCACCGGGAAAAAATTGCCGAAAAGACAGGTCCAGTCCCACAACTTACAACTGCAACAACTTACAACCATAATTCCGGGTTCAATTCCAGTTTTAAGTCGAGGATTATGTCTATTAATTTTGACCAAAAAACCCTTACAGACAATTTGTTTTTCAGGAAGTAACGTTTTTTTCTTCTATAATTAAATATTATGGGAATAAAATAATATGGAAGGGACTGAAAACTGAAGATGTATCATTTTCTTCGCACACATTCGCTGTTTCATAAGCCGAGATTAAAAAAAAATGGCAGCCCAGGAAAATAAGGTACCTTGAAGGGAATATATATCTTTAAGATGAGGCTCGGCTAAAAGCCACCAGATTTATATATTCTGAGTTTCATTTATTTACATAATACTGTTTAAATTCGCTCTCGACTCGTTGGTTTGCTTTAGCGAACAATAAATGGTTTTGCAAAATGTTAGTTAAGTAAAGCCTAATAAATTAGAGGAAGCTAACCGGCGCAAGCAAACTATTATGACAGTCCAAGCTTCCCTTTGTTAGCTAGAAGGGTTTTATTTGCTTTCCCAGAGTGATTTACCATAGCAGGATATGGAGAAGGAGGGGGCTGCTGCTGCTGCTGCTGCTGATACACAGAGCGTATCAAAAGCTGCTGTTGAACGACATGCTGCTGCATTGCTTGCTGATACTGTAATTGAAAAAGAAAATATGTGCATAAATCACAAATGCTGCTCAATCAAGTGAAATTACCCACAAACAAAACTGCTTTTGGCAAACTCGGGGGGGGGGGGGGGAAACCCAGGGGATGCCACAGAGGAATTCTCTAGTAATTGCTTAATCTTTGTTGTGAACAAAACAGTCCCAAGGTAAGCTATCGTGTTTCCCTGAAAATAAGACTGGGTCTTATGGGGAGGTTTTTGCCACCAAAAAAGGCACCAGGTCTTATTTTGGGGAGGGGGGGGCATGTCGTCCACTGACTCACCTCACGTGCGCCCATCGCCCCTGGCCTCTTTTTCGCCTTCAGGAACTTCTTCTGCAGTTAGCAAGGCTTTCCTCAAGGCCCCTGCAGCCGATAACAGAGCTCCGGATCAATCTGGAGCTCTGTTATTGACTGCAGAGGCCGTCAGGAAAGCCTTGCAGGTAGAAGACATGAGCCAGCAAGGCAGGTGTCATGGTGCGCAAGACCTGGCTGCAACAACCTAAAGATAAGTAATAGGGCAGCTCCATCCCTCCATCCCCACCCTAGCTTAATTTTTACCTGTGCATCCTGGAGTGGGAGGTGTCCTAATTAGGGCTTATTTTGGGAGGTAAGGCTTATATTGGGCACACGTGTAAGAATCAAGCTAGGACTTACTTTCGGGGTAGATTGTATTTTTGGGGGAAACACGGTACTTTTGGGGGGGGGTTGAGGGCTGTTCCTACTCTGTGTTTCACATTCTCTATGCCAGGGGTCTCCAACCTTTGCAACTTTAAGTCTGAAGGACTTCAGCTCCCAGACTTCTCCAGCCAGCTTTGCTGGCTGGAGAATTCTGGGAGCTGAAGTCCTTCAGACTTAAAGTTGCAAAGGTTGGAGACCCCTGCTCTATGCTTTGTACCTGTCATAAAAATGCTAGAAATAGCAAACAGACACGTCCCAAATTCAGAGCATTGTGAATCAAAAGGCATTCTGCGAAATGGTGAGGAAGATAGACAGGTTACAAGTTTACTTTAAGTTTTAAAGAAAGTAGAAGGGGGAAAATGAAAGTGGGATTATACATCGCAGCTGACCCACAACGTTACCTGCTGCACGTATGAATCGTGGAGCAATTGTTGTTGTTGCTGTTGCTGTTGCTGATGTAAGTGATGCAACTGCTGTAGCCTCCAGTCACCTTGCTGTAGTTGTTGCAATACTCTGTTTTGCTGTGGGGCTCCCGGCGACAATACGCTCTCGTGACCATTTCCAACCTTTGAGGCTCCTAGAACATTTTAAAATGCACGTTAATGAATTTATTTAGCATGTATTTTCCTGATGATTCCAATGAACCCATCCCCAAGATCCATAATACTCTTAGCGTAGGAATAGCAAATATTTCTTGATGCACTTTTCTACAGAATATTTTATTTGCTCTGCTTTGTTTATTTCCCCTTCAGCTAAGCTTTGACAAATACTAACGAAACATTGATATTTTGGGGTACAGCTACAATTTTCAACTATCCTAGCCCAGTACATTTTACATCTTAATACAGAATATTGAACATTTCCTGTAAACATAACCCTGTGGTTGCTCACTAAGAACTCCGCAATGTAACATTGCCTGAAATAGTAACAAACTTCGTTTATTTTGGGATGAGTGAACTGTTTGCTACGGAGAAATGTTTAACTAGATGCATTGCTTTTTAAAACAATAACATGTTTTTACAATTCCGTAGTAGCAATTCTCATACTGTGCTAAAATCCATTTGAGCATAAGGGAAAACCCACAACTGATTCTTACACATTTACAACTGCTGGTGCCTTCTAATTCTGGAATGAAGTAACCATGATTTCTACTCGTTACCAAAAGAAGCTCCTTGCAGCTCACTGCATTCGTTTGAGAAATTACCTTTATGTTCATTGTTAAAATCACCGGGAACTGGCACTTTTACTGGTGTGGCTGAGCTCTGAATTGTAAGAACACTAGAAGTGGCAGTGCTGGTATTGGCCTTTGGTCTCTGACGTGGTGCTATTGAGGTTTCTGTTGGTCCAATGGCATCTGTTATTCTAACAAAAGAAGGAACTTGGTTATAATCTTTTTACAACCAATGTACAGAATAATATGGGTGGTAAAGGTGTGTAGGAATTCACAAAGATTACTGGGGTGACAAATACAGCTCCCCAACTTAGAATGTTTCTAATTTTTTAGTTAGTTCAGTAGGTAGGTAGGAAGGAAGGAAGATACCTACCTACCTACCTACTGAACTAACTAATTAACTAACCAACACATCTCACAGTTATAGAAACGCTGGGAGTCTTACAGCATAATACAAAGATAATACAAAACAATTACAAATTAAGAAAGATTAAATGAAAACTAAAAAGCCAAGAGGACGGGCAATATAGGGGTGGGGATCTATTCTCTAACTACCCATTACCCCCTGCATATTGGGGCCACAGACCTCCACGCAAAGCCAGGTTTTAAGGCTATTCCAGAAGGCCAGGAGTGTGTGGGACTGAAATAGACAGTTGTGTCTTATTTGGACTACTGCAATATGCTGAACGCAGGGCTTCCCTTAAAGACCATCCAAAAACTATAGGGGTGATTTAATTCTATCTATGTGATACCTCTACTAAACAAACTGCATTGATTGCTAGTTTGCTACTGGCTACAATTCAAGGACCTATTACTTCTGTTTGGCTGAGGGCCTGGATATCTATGGGATCGCCTTGTTCTATCTCTTTCTATCCCTCTAATAAGACCCAGCAGGATCACAGGCACCAGAAGCAACAGTACTTCAACAATGGCCTTCTCTGTGGCCACCTTACTTGCTGGAAGTACGTTTCCCAAAGTCCACAAGCTACAATCTTCCTGTCCTTTGGGGAAGCTGTAAAGACCTAATTTTTCTCAACAGGTCTTGGGCGAGCAATCCATTGGCTCAGTGGTGTTCAGGATTGAAACACATAAAGGAAAGGAATGAAACACACTAGGGATTATCAGTCCCACCGCCTTGAGCCCGGAAGCAGTTCCATAGGTGGAAGGCGTAGACATTTTGATGAGGTACCGATGTTTAGTACTGTAAGGAGCCCCAGGCCGCTCCTGAGTGAAGGAGTAGAATGTCTGCCAGCTTGGACTGAGGTAATGGAATGTGAGGCAACTGGCAGTTGGAACAGAGTTCTTTTCAGGTGGGCAGAGGGAGTAGAACTCCTTAGCATCAGAGCATGTATATTTATTTATTTATTATTTATTTATTTATTAGTTGGATTTATATAACCGCACCCTCTCCCCAAAGGGACCCGGGGCGGTGCACAGGAAATTAAAAACCACATAATATCACAAATATAAATAATTAAAACCGAATTAAATAAATTAGCGCTGTGCTAAAAATTTTAAAGTATTAAAACATTAACCCCATCTAAAACCCAATTAAAACAATTTAAGGTACAGACTGCAGGCTAGGTAAATAGCTTAGGCCAAACCGGCCTGATGAAACAAGAGAGTCTTTAATTTCTGGTGGAAGGTGCGGAGGTCCGTAGTTATTCTAAGGTCAGGGGGTAGGTCGTTCCAGAGGGTTGGGCCCACCACAGAGAAGGCCCTTCCCCTGGGCGTCGCCCGCTGGCATTGCCTGGTGGACGGCACCCAGAGAAGTCCCTCTCTGTGGGAGCGAATCGGCCGAAGGGATGTATGGGGCAGGATGCGATCCCGCAGATAACTAGGTCCCACGCCATGGAGCGCTTTAAAGGTGGTAACCAACACCTTGAAGCGCACCCAAAAGACCACAGGCAGCCAGTGCAGCTCGCGCAGGTGCGGTGTTATATGGGAATACCTGGACGTTCCCAAGATCATTCCCAAGATCGCCCACGCGGCCGCATTCTGGACTAGCTGTAGTCTTCGGGTGTACCCCAAGGGGAGCCCCATGTAGAAAGCTATAGTTAGTTCAGTAGGTACTGAAGGTACTGTATAACATTTCTTATACAGTAATGTTAATTACTGTATAAGAAATACTAATGATCTGATGGTCATTTTAAAAAATCCTTTCTTAGCGAGCACCTAGAAGCCAAGAGGAACATAAGTGCCAAATGTCAAGTTTGTAGGCTTTACAGTTCTGGAGATTTTGTGATGAGTGAGAGGTACTTGGCTTTTATATATATATAGATATAGATTATGCCATTATCTACGGTGGATTCTTAATTATCTTTGCTTATGTATTTTAACGTCCTTTTCAAAGTATATTTTGCTGCACATTACCTAGAGTTTCTGTGCTGCCTAAGGCAGTTTATACATTTCAAACAAATAAAAATAAAACCATCTTTCCCTCTTCCCAGCTATGAGACCAAGAGAGCGTGAATGGAAATAGCATTTCTTCACCCCATAACCAGCCTATTGTGCCTCAATGCTGAGCCATGACAACAATGTTACAGTTGAAAGGGTAGAAAAATCCTTGTCACCAGCCCTTGTTTCACAATAAGAGTATAGTATAGTCGTCTTCCGGGTGCGCTTCAAGGTGTTAATTATCATCTTTAAAGCGCTCCATGGCTCGGGACCTAGCTACCTGCGGGATCGGATCCTGCCTCACACATCCTCACGGCCGATTCGCTCCCACAGAGAGGGACTTCTCTGGGTGCCATCCACTAGACTTTGTCAGCGGGCGACGCCCAGGGGAAGGGCTCTCTCTGTGGCGGGCCCAGCCCTCTGGAACGACCTTCCCCCCGATATTAGAACGACCACGGACCTCCGCTCCTTCCACTTGAAATTGAAGACTCATCTTTTCCGCCTGGCCGGCCTAGGGTAGTCTCTCTCTCTATGGGCTTTTAAATGTATATCAATATTTAGTGGGGATTTTTAGTTAATGGGATTTTAGCACAGGAATTAATTTAATCTGTTTTAATTTGCTATGTATTTTGTATATTTATTGTTTTTATTCTCCCTGTGCACCGCCCCGAGTCCCTGTGGGGAGAGGGAGCGGTCAATAAATTTAACTATTATTATTATTATTAACTATTATTATAGTAGTCTGGCAGTGGCAGTGTAGATAATTTCATCTTTGTAGCCCTTTTCAGCATCCTGTTATATTAATATGTTTCATGTCTAGTTAAGAAGCATAGCAAGAAACAAAGAGAACACTTTACTACAGCTTGATTTTTTTTTTTAAAAAATGCATTTTTTTATTCTGAACAGTTTGAAAAAGAGTTTTAAAACAGAAAGGTGTTCTGGCTTCTACTCCTAGTCCTTATTATGCAAAAAAAACCACATAAAAAGCACAGGTTAGAAACATCTCGGCTCAATTTAGTTAAATTATGCGATACATAAACATCTTAATGTTTTTTTCTATGCCTTCAAAATTGTGCATTGAGAAGCAATGTGTTTGTCTGTGTGCATGTACACATGTATGTATTTAAGGGTATGTGTCAGAGGTGGTATTTAGCCAGTTCTCTCTGGTTCGAGTGAGCAGAGGCTGTGGGAGGCTCCACCCACCCGCCCCGAGGTAATGCGCGAACACTGCGCATGCGCGGAAGGCGGTGCGTATGCGCAGACGAGGCACGTGCCCTCATGTCTGCGAACCGGTAGGGAAGGTAAGTGAATCCCAGCTCTGGTATGTGTATAGACATACATCATGTGTTTATTCTTCACAATTGTCACAAGAGGGCGCTTGTGTAATATTTTCTCTGAAAGAAACATGCATTAATGACTTGAAATTCTGATTGTACCACTCAGTTTACCTTCAAATGTATCCTAGTGCAGGGGTCTGCAAAGTCGGCTCTTTTAAGACTGGTGGACTTCAACTCCCAGAGTTCCCCAGCCAGCATAGCTGGCTGGGGAATTCTGGGAGTTGAAGTCCACCAGTCTTAAAAGAGCCGACTTTGCAGACCCCTGTACCTAGTGTGAGAAAATTGAATTTTTACAAAAATAAATAAATAAACCACTGTAGTTAAAAAAAATCAGATTAACAATGGAAACCATTCAAGAGCAAATATCTGATCTTATACCGGATTATTCTCTTTAAATGGGCAACCCTTGTCTCAAGTACCCTTTCTCTTACATATATGCAAGAGGACAAGAGTGGAAGGCAGAGGGAAATATGGGAGATCCAAGATGCCTGGAGCAATGCTGTGCTGGTAGATGAGGACAGAACATGTCTGGACACAGGGATGAACTTAAATACAAGCCTGCTACTTGGAGACGTTAAGGGCAGCGAAGTAGAATTCATTTTCTTCCCCTGTTGCAGTGACAGCACACCTTTTCAGCATCGAGTGTTCAAACCAGAACATGCATGCATGTGTGCCAGCGTGTGCCTGCTGGCTTTTTGGCTGTTTTTGTCCATTTGGGGGGCTGTTTTCAGGTTGTTTTTTGGGCCGTTTTCAGGCTGATTTTGGCCCACAAAAGGCTTGAAAATGGCTCAAACAACAGATTAAAAATGGCCAAAAAACAGCTCCAAAAAAGAGCCTGAAAGCAGTCAAAAACAGCCCCCAATATGGCCAAAAACAGCCCAGAAACGGCCCGGAAAATGGCCTTCTTTTTGGCCATTTTTCAGGCCGTTTCCCCCCGCTCCGTGAAGAGCAGCTGGCAATGGCACGCATGCCCACAGAGAGGTCTCTGCATGCCACCTCTGGCACACGTGCCATAGGTTCACCATCACGGCCCTATTGCATATCCAGAATGTTTGCTGGCTGAAATCATGTCTTTCTACTTTAGTGAGTAAGCAGTTTTATAAATAAAATCACTCACATTCACTCTGAGTTGGAAGCCTGGCAGCCAAAAGTTCATCGAATTTGGTAATGTTATCTGGAAAGTTCTAAAACCAGTGGAGCTCATTAAAAAAAGGGATAGGGTTCCTTGCGGTTTTAGCTCTCCCATTTGTCGATTTGATATCTTCCCTCTCCTGCCAGGTTAAACAGCCAAAAAAAAAAAGGGGGGGATTGGAACTGTCAATGTCACTCTGTGAGAGGAGGAGTGAATTCCAGCAGTCTTAAAAGAGGTTGATCCAGCCCCCTCTTAAGAGATCTGCTCTAAATCCATTAATGTTGGACATGCTGATGGATATAAATATTTCATTCTATTTCCAACTTCCACGTTGAAGAGAAAGCACTGCAGCAACCTACTCGACCACTGCAGTGAGATTACTAGATGCACCCGGAGACTTCAGCTGGTCCAGAATGCAGCCGCGCGAGCTATAATGGGGACCGCAAGGTATACCCACATAACACCTCTCTTGCGCGAGCTGCACTGGCTGCCTGTCGTCTTTCGGGTGCGCTTCAAGGTGCTAGTTGTCATCTTTAAAGCGCTCCATGGCTCGGGACCTAGCTATCTGCGGGATCGGATCCTGCCCCATACATCCACACGGCCAATTCGCTCCCACAGAGAGGGACTTCTCCGGGTGCCGTCCACTAGACTCTGTCAGCGGGCGACGCCCAGGGGAAGGGCCTTCTCTGTGGCGGGCCCAGCCCTCTGGAACGACCTTTCCCCCGACATTAGAACAACTACGGACCTCCGCTCCTTCCGTCAAAAATTAAAAACACACTTTTTCTGCTTGGCCGGCCTAGGGTAGTCTCTTCCTTAGGGTTTTTTAGGGAACATTAGTTTTAATGGGGATTTTAGTGCAGGGACAATTAGTTTAATTTATTTTTATTCTACTGTATTATTGATGTACTTATTTTATGTGTTTTTAGTTTTCCCTGTGCACCGCTCCGAGTCCCTCTGGGGAGAGGACGCAGTATATAAAATAAAAATATTATTATTATTAAAGTGGAAAGATTCAACACCACCCACGATGGAGGAATGCTTGTGAAGAGGATGGAACTTGTACAAAAGGCTAAGTGGACTTCCTTGACTTACAGGGGTGGATAAAACAGTATCTACGTTTATGTCTGAAAATCCCCTTGTAGGGCACAGGGAAAAAAAAATGTAAATGGTTTGTGGTTTTGATGATTAGGGAAAAAAATAAGAGTTTTTCTTTTTTTGCAACCACAAAGTAAAGAGATGGCTTTGTAATCGTCTCTGTATTTGCTGGAAAGAAAATTGGACGTTTTGTGAGAGCAAAACCCTCCTCTCTTCTGGCACTGATGAAGTTACCTCGTTTGGTAATGAAAAGTTTGCCACAGACCAGTCAAGCTCAAAGAGCACCAAGGACCCCGCACATCAAATATTTTTTTCTTCTATTCGATTTATCTTTTTTTTCCTTTTCCCCTTCCTTTACATTAGTTTTTGTTGATTTTCATCTGCTCATTAAAACTTTTAATATAATTAATATTTTTATAAAAAAGCAGTGGAGCAACAAAAGCATTCTGGACGAAGCAATATGATCCTGAATTATCACTGTGTAGATTCAAGCCAAGATGGACCTTATTTATTTATTTTATTTATTTTATTAAATTTATACCCCGCCCTTCTCCAAAAGGACCCAGGGCGGCGCACAGGAATTTAAATACAATACAAAATCAAGTAAAAAAAAATTTTTAAACTTATTTGACACCCATCCTGTGCTAAAAACAAATTAAAATCCCCAAATTTAAAACTATCTGAAATAGTCCTTTGTGGAGGTTACGCTAGGCCGGCTAAATGGAACAAATGTGTCTTTAAACACTGGCGGAAGAGGCGGAGGTCAGAGATGGTGCGAAGTTCAGGGGGGAGGTCGTTCCAAAGGGCAGGGCCCGCCACAGAGAAGGCTCTTCCCCTGGGTGTCGCCAGTCGGCATTGATTATGGCGATTTTTTTATCCCTGTTAGCTACACTATCCTTCAGGGATGTTCTTGAGCGGGCAGGTTCTGTCCATCAATGGTTGTAGAGGAGAGCAGGGTCAATTCATTATGGGGGATTCTGGGCTTCAGTTTCCCCTTCATCCCGTTTAAACTCTGCACGAAGCCAGTGGGAAGTGGGAAATGCCATGGAAGGATTATATGTGGAGTAACCAGCTTGGATTCAACCCAAGCAAGAGCAAGTGGCTATTCATTCAACAGCTGGCCGACCATGGTCCTGTACCAATTCTGATTCTGATTCTGAACTATGTTCTACATGGAACTAGCAGCTTTCCTGGGCTCACAGCACTGCCAGGGGAAATTGTGTTCAGGAGGGAGCATCTTGTGACCACAGGACATAATGCATAATGAAGTTTAATAGCATGCCAAAAAACTGCACTGAATGATTAATAAAAGTATTGCACTCACCTAGCTTTTATTTGGCTTTTCTTAGCAGCAGCCTCACTAGCTGTCAAGGGCTCAGGAAGAGTTGAAGGGAGTGGAGAATTCTTGGGGAAATAAGTGAATATATGTTAGGAACAGCTTTTTTTAAAAAAAATAATAAAGATAGTAATAGAAACGTTTTATATCGTACCAAGTTGAACATAATCACATTGCATACCAACAATGAACAAAGAGACCCATATACGGTATTATTCTATTTGGAGAACTGGGGGCGCAGCCTCCTTGTGAGGTTTCAGGTGGTCTCCAAAACCTTCTAAAGCAGGGATTTCATGATTTCATTGAGGGCCACATCAGGGTTGTGTTTGGCCTCGAGGGGGCGGTGTGGACGTGGCAAGTTCAATATCACTCATGTCGGGGGCATTGTCAGGATTCCCATAGATGCTTTAATTAACTCTTAAGCATCGAGCCAAGTTTCAAAAGAGATCCAGTTATTTATTAGGAGCAACATGTCAGCACCTACCGGAGTGAAGTCAGCTCTGCCCCATGTAATTTACGGCCCAACTATGACCGTGTTTCCCCCTTCCTCCCAGGGTGTCATAAATCACATTCTCCAACAGAGCACTTTCGGGAGCTGCAGAAAACAGGCCTCTTCGGATGGCTCTGGTAATCTGGGATGCAGCCTTGAGAAAGGTATGCATGGATTGTGCTTCTGGTCATGGCTACCAAGCTACTCCATCAGTTCTCCCCCATCCTGCCTATGGCAACTCGAAAACAGGCGAGAAATTCTTTATGAGTTGGCAGGCACCTGTTTTCGGCTGCGACGGCCTCCTGCAACTTTCTGCCAGCTAAAACAGAGCTCGGGAGGCCTTGTGAGCTCCGTTTTCGATGGCAGAGACACCATGGGCCGGTCCTTCGCTGTTTCCAGGGCAGCCCCACAGGCCAGATCTAAGCACCCCAGGGGCCCAGAGTTTGGCATCCCTGTTCCAAAGTATCGTAGGAACAGTATGTGCTATTTGAAGAATGACATTTGGGAAGAAGTCTTGATGCCTCACATAAGGAGAGGCCAGATGCCCCACGTCAACAGTGGAAAGAGGATGGTGAAAGTCACCCGAGAGCAGCAAGGCTTGTAGAGTGCAGGGCAATGGAGGTGGTTTTATGATGGTGGCTTTATGATCACACTGCTTCTTGACAGAAATTCCAGTCCCAATTACCGTTGTAATTCCAAGACTACCTGTACAGCACTATTCTGCATTTTTAACTTTTTTTTTTTTTGCAAGAAACAAGGTCAGGTGAATAGCTCTTAACTTGGTCAATTATTTAATGACACAAGCATATCTTGGAAAGGAGGCAAGGAAGTAATATGTCTAGTGCATTAAAAATGCATATTGCATTTGCTATGATCAATATAAGCATGCATTATCTTATTCAGGAGCTTTTAAAAATAAACTCTTCCCTTGTCGATACTACGTTTGTTAAAAGATATGGTCTTTTACAACAGAGGAAGATGAATTAATTTTTTTTAAGGTAAACATGATTACCACTCCTACTTATTATTCTGAACAAGATGTACTGTGTCAAAACAGGCACAAATACAGATCTACTTACATTCATGTTTAAAATTGGACAGTCCTTTTTGGCAAGTTTAAAGGCAAAATAAGATACTTGAAAGATATCAGGTCTTCGCTCTTGATCTGGTTCAAGCATGTATCCTGTTGAGTACAGCAAATTGAATTATTAACATAAAAGTGAGAAGTCACTAAGGCAACCCAGTTTATTAAGAGGGAGTAAATTGATTTTATAGTTACCTCTGAGTTCTAATTACATTATTTTCTACAGATTAAGCCAGGTATGGGTGTTAAGAGGATAGAGTGACGGGATTGATTCTTCTTAATTGTCATTACATTATTTTATGTAACAGTCTTACATCTATCCATAAGTCACACTGTGAACTTTGTACCAGTTTAATCTAGCAACAAAACTACAGGGTTTTTTTTTTCTTTTTAAATTAGATCTGGCTAATTTCATGCCTTCATAACTTAACAGTTAAATTATTCTAAACTGCTTCAAAAATTATCTTAATCACCATTTGGCATCACTGCAAATTATCTTTCAGACCTAATTTATGGTACCAATTTTAACTTTCCACACCCTTAAATTACCTAGCCTAGGTATTCTTGAATAAAATAAAAAATAGATAAATAAAATAACACATCAATTCTACCTGGGAAATCATCACAATGTATATTTGATGACTGTGTGATAATTAAGCAATTTTCCCTGAGATTCTTTACTTCTTAATGCTATTATTTTTTAGGTTCCGAAAAGAGTCTCATCTGTACTGGCCAGAATTAAGCTACAGAAAATCAAAAATTTTAGTACCATTCCATGCATAAGCACTCTAGTAGGTTAATGGTTTTTTCAGTTTGAAAGCAAAGTGAGCCAATACAAAAATGAAGTATCACCTTTCATATAGCTGTAATTTTTTCAGTTTATAAATTCATGGCATTTTTTAAAGAAGAAAAGTGGCTTGATAGGGACCCAAGTACTTTCTAAACTTATTTTATGAGTGGCGATCCATCACACATAAAATATTACATTAACTAAGGCATTGTTCAGAATTAGAAATGCTGTCATAAAATATCAAAATAAATGTAGAGAACCAAAAGAGCACAGCTATTCCAACATAGCTAAAATTATAAATCTGTAAAAAAAAATCTATCTATATTTGCAACAATAACTTTCCCTAGAAAGGGAAGGGAAAAAAAGGTATTAACAGGAATTAGAAGACTGATTACACACAAAGAGCCATTGAAATCTAAGTACAATAATTTAGGATTACCTATAACAGACTTCTAAATGTAGAAATTCATTCAATTAAAGAACTGAGTTTTTGAACACATTAGGTAAAGGTAAAGGTTCCTTTCGCACATGCGTGCTAGTTGTTCCCGACTCTAGGGGGCAGTGTTCATCTCCATTTCAAAGCTGAAGAGCCAGGACTGTCCGAAGACATCTCCGCGGTCATGTGGCCGGCATGACTCAATGCCAAAGGCACACGGAACGCTGTTACCTTCCCACCAAAGGTGGTTCCTATTTTTCTACTTGCATTTTTTACATGCTTTTAAACTGTTAGTTTGCTGAAGCTGGGACAAGTAATGCGAGCTCACTCTGTTACACGGTACTAGGGATTTGAACCGCTGCATTGCCGACCTTTCTGATCGACAAGCTCAGCGTCTTAGCTGCCGAGCCACCCTTTGAACACATTATTTCTTTTTAAAACCTTGTGATATTAACATATTATGCCTTCAGGTAGCAATTTAGTTTCACATAGAAAGTTCAGATGGTAAAGTGTACCAGTTACTTACTTATCAAACAATGCATACTGTGAGAATAACGTGAATTGTCCGGGATGGTAAAACTTCCATCACAAATAGCAACCTGACTCTCACCAAAGGGAAGTGTGAAAAAGCAAAGTTTATACAGCAAGCAGCCAAGGGCCTGTTTAAAAAAGCACATCATTATAGTAGTAACTGAACTATAAAAACAGCAGACTATTTCAATAGTTGCAATCAGTTTTGTTATCACATATTGTTTGAACAATTGCTAGGTATAATAATAAAACCATTAAAACAAGTTTTGTTACTTAGATCATTTAGTACTATCTAGCAGCAACCTTTCTTAAACTATAATTCTGTCACATTTGCTCATTTTAAGAATAATTTCTTGGGTTTTTTTTTTGTTTTTTTGCTGCTTGTGACATTATGACAATTTATTCTGATGGTCATTTATTTCACTTCTACATCTTCAAAGTACACTTGTCCTAATAAAAGTGCTATTGTGATATATAGTTTCCAAATGTAATGGATTAAATTGTTTCTGTAAATTTAGGCAATAGGACAAAAAAACCCAAAATAAATATGATTCTTTTAAAATTATGTTCTACATTGAATTAGATTTAAAATGTCACCCATTTCATTTTTATAAATTGTATAGAAGATATGAGTTGGATATACACTTATATACAGTAGACTCATTGAAATTAAGAAAGATTACAATAAACCTGGCTACTTATAGATTCCTCTAAAATACTGATTTGGTCAGCACCTTTCTTATTAATTCTTACAAAACAGTTTATCTTACCCAGATGTCTGCCTTGGTTGTAATTGTTTTCCCTCCATAAAGATTAATCATTTCAGGAGCTCTATATGACAATGTGGTATACCTTAAGGCAAAATAATAAAAGTTAAGAGTAAAAGTTAATCAAACACAAATATGACTACTGTAACCTATTTTACAAACCCAAACTACACAGCTATTGCACTAATAAAAGTACTTTAAGGTGGGGTATTATTTATTTCGTTTAAAAAAAATGGCACTCTTTGATGCCACATTTTTCTCAGCATCGTTGATAAAGAAATCAGATTTGGATATGCACATAAAATGTCTTGTTTGCTGAAGGTTTGGCTTAGTTTTTTGCAATTTAGGGATGGACACAATAGCAAAGCGCAAAAGAATTCCACATCAATGGCAGAAGGAAAAATTTTATTTATTTATTTATTTATTTATTTAAATTTATATCCCGCCCTTCTCCACAGGGGACCCAGGGCGGCGCACAGGAAATTTAAAAAACATACAAAGTACAATAAATATAATTTAAAAACTATTAAATAAACCTATCCTGCGCTAAAACCAAATTTTAAAAACCCAATTTAAAACTATCTAAAAGTCCCCATGGGAGGTTAGGCTAGGCCGGCTTGTTGAAACAAATATGTCTTAAGACATTGGCGGAAGAGGCGGAGGTCGGTACTAAAAAGATACTAAAGGTCAGCTGGGGGCAGCAGGAGTGGCAAGGAGGGGGGGGGGGGTTACAGAATGCAGAGTGGCCAAAGGGGCAGAGATAATGGGTGGGTGGGTGTTGAATTGCATGCTAGAATTGTAAATGCAAACAGGTAGCAAAGCTCCTGGATTTGATCATGTGACAGGGAGAGAAACACTTCAGTGGCTTTACCTCTGAAAAATATAACTATTTGTTCAGCATCCCTTCAAATGCCCATTGAATGAATGGTCATTAAATGAGGACTACCTATAATGGATTTCTAAATGTACAAATTCATCCAATTAAAGAACTGAGCCTTTGGATACATTACTTCTTTTTAAAACATTCTGCTACTAAAGCAGGCACTTGAGATTTGCAAACGTTTTAAAGATGTATTTTGCTATTGTTAGGATGCCGAAGACTACTGCCTTAAGATGTGCAACTTACTTTTTAATTTCTTCTTCAACTCCACTGACTCCATCTTTCTGAGGGTTAAGGAATTTATTAGTGGCACTGCCAAAGTCACAAAGCACGTAGTTTCCACTGTCATTCAATAAAAGGTTTTCAACCTAAAGGAAAACAAAAATCAATTTACAACAAATCCACACAAACACCGAATATAGATCTAATAATTTTCAAGTCCTTTCACTTAGCTGTTTGAGTTAGAATGAAGAACTAAATGTTATTATTACTTTAATTCCCCCCAAATAAAGATGTATACACAGTATTATGACATGCACTGAATTCACACCTCAAAAGTAAATATAATAGAGTTAACAAGCTGCTTAATAATAATAATAATAATAATAATTTTTATTTCTAACCCGCTCTCTCTCCCCGAAGGGACTCGAGGCGGGGCACAGGGAATTAAAAAATTAGAAAAAATACAAAATATACAACAATAAACATACATAAATACTGACTAAAAGGCATATTAAACAAAAAACCCTGCGCTAAAATGCTTGCAATTAGCTTGCCACATTCTGCCACCAAAAGAAATGAGGGATGGCTATATCAGGAGGCAGAAGTTTTCAGTAGAAGCCGCTACTGGATACGCTCTTCAAGGAAGCATGATTCAACTCTACCCTACACTCACTTACAATGTTATACTTTCCCAGCACTAAGTTGTTCACCTAGAATCATTATTATTATTCTGATTTATTAACCATAAATTATTGTACTGTTGAACTACCCTGTTTCCCCGAAAATAATACCTCCCCGCATAATGAGCCCAATCGGGCTTTTGAGCGCATGTGCTAAAATAAGCCCTCCCTGAAAATGTTGCTATGCAGCAGCAGCCATGAGGTGACCATGCTCACTGCCTCCTGCACCTCAAAAATAATAAGACCTCCCTGAAAATAAGGTGAAGTGCTTATTTTGGGGGTCAAAAGAAAATAAGACCTTGTCTTATTTTGGGGGGAACACGGTACTGAGATGCATACTACCTACAGTCAACCCAATATGGGAAGACTATAAATTTTGGAAATAAAGGGAGGGAGATACAGTGGTAGATTCAAATTTAGCATAACTAGGAGTGTCCCAATTACAAGAACTATTAACCAATGGAACATCCTGTCTTCTGAAGCCATGGATGCCTCGTTATTCAAGGTTTCCAAGCAATGTTGGACAGTATGGGATGATTTAAGGATTCCTGCCATGGGCAGAGAGGATTGGATGACAGGGCCTCCAAAGTTCATTTTAAATTGTATTACTCTATGAAATAAAATAAATATTGAATAGCAATTTTCACAAACCACACCTATGTTTTAGAAAGTACAAGTTGGTTTACTTCTGTTATTTATTAATCCATTTGAACACAGATTAATATCTCTGTCCCTATATATAAGCTCTTAACTGTCCATCTCCTTACTAAAGATAGTACAGTACTAAAGATAGTACTTTTATACTTATCAAAGACAGTGCAACCAATGCTATTATCTAGGTTTAGCTGCCCAAATAGTATGTCCTACATTTGCATGTTTTAAATGCATTGAGATCTACTCAAGAACGTAAAAGAGAATTAAGAGTGGAGTGTATCACCCAAAAAAAATAAAAGTATAGCAAGTCAAAATAACTTGTCTTTTGTTTTCAAATGATCTCAAACTCAAAAACTGCAGAAGAGCCAGCCAAACCAAACCAAATCGGTAGAGATTTTGAGATTAAAGGTTATGTTATTGATTATTTGCAAAGATTAGAAGTACATGTGTACATCTGGGTGTGTTCTTTAATCCTTTTGATTGTGGGACTTTCCAAGTAACTCTGAAGACTGTTATATAGAATTTGAGTAGATTTCACAGTGTTGTCCCAGCTTACAGAAGACTAAATTGTGAGTTTAAATTACAAGGAAGCATTTTCACATGTATAGCTCAACATCTGATAGGGTTGATGCTGAATGTAACTCATACGTGTGTGGATAGGATACTTAATACTACCTCAGTACATAAAGAAGAATTTACTAACAATAAGAGGCCTTAAAATAGCCTGCCCCGGAAAGTGGTAAATTTCAGTGGGAAAAAAGGGCAGGGTGCCATAGGTTTCATAATATATTCTTGCTGGATTAGATGACCTCTATAGTCTCTTCCAACACTAACATTTTATAATTCTATGAACATTTTAAGCATGAAGTGAAGCTTTCTGGAGATTTCTGGCAAGAACTGTTCATCTTCTCTATAGAAGCCTAATAAGTGAGATGGAAGGGCATAAAATATGACAAGCAAAGGAAGCAAAACTGGCTAAAACTGCTTCACAGAGTTTTTGGATCTAAGAGAATGAAGAATGTCTCGTTGAGCAAAAGGAAGGCACTGTATTTGCCTTGGATTATTTAGCTATTTATTGATGTAGCGATTTGGTTGATTGCATGTCCAATATTTGATATTTAGATTGTACTGCATTGGATTGTATATCCTGCTTAGAGAGTCATGTGACTAAAATGCCCTTGAATCTCGGTGGCAAATAAATAATATAATAAAAAAGTGATGAGAGGAAGATTCTGTTCAAGTTAGTTATCAGTTCTGATGTTGCCTAAATGTAAGAAAGATACCAACTTTACAAAATTAATCAAATAACCGAAGAATGCAAGCAATTTGATGCAAACTAAGAAAAATCCAACCAGACAAGTTCTAATAATAGCAATAGTATTTATTCCTATATAAAACCCTATAGAATTTTGTAGCACTCTCTGGGAGGTTTACAATGTAAGGATTATTTGCATATTTTCTCCAACAATCTGGGCCCTCATTTTACCAACCTCAGAAGGATGGAAGGCTTAGTCAACCTTGAGCCAGTCAGGATCGAACTCCTGGCAATAGGCAGAGTTAGCTGCAATACTGCACTTTAACCACTGCTCCACCAGGACTCCCTAATTTTAAACTAGTAAGTGTTTCTAACTATTTCTAAGGACAACTTATATGTCTTAGAGTACAACTTACGTAAACCACCACCTCCATGTTCTCTGATTAGGAATTATGCCTTTTAATGTATGCCGATTAGTGTACATTCAAAGTGACATAAAATTCTTCTAAGTCTATGGTCAATTTCTGTGATAGAGTAAAGTAGATATTATTAAAAAGTAGCTTCCTCTATGATTAGGAGAACCCTGTTCAGGAAAAATCAAGACTGCTAAAATG
This sequence comes from Rhabdophis nuchalis, assembly GCA_039707465.1. Taxonomy (NCBI): domain Eukaryota; kingdom Metazoa; phylum Chordata; class Lepidosauria; order Squamata; family Natricidae; genus Rhabdophis; species Rhabdophis nuchalis. The sequence continues at coordinate 10,578,896 of CM077648.1, read as the reverse complement.
TCCTAGGTTGTCAGAATTGTTTATGTCTTTAAAAAAATACTGGACCATTTTCTAGAGATGCATTATAGGAGAAAAAAAGTATATTTTTTTTCTTCAAAGGGAGAACTGTCTGAACTGGAACACATAAGGATCAATCTCCCAGCTCAGAAATTATCCAGCTTCTTGTCAACAAATGACTTTACAGTAAGCCTTTAGTTTATTCCATTACTTAATCAGACAATCCTTCAGTACCATTTATCCTCACTCAGTTGATACAAGCTGAAAGCCAAAACTATCATCAGCATACTAGGATAAGTTACTCCAAATTCCCAGAACCTGACATTCTTAAAATATAAGTTAGAGCTATTTCAGAAGCCAGCAATTTTCTCTGAATACTACTCTTTAACGGTAACCCCGCAAATACAATCATACCCAATTTATTATCAATTTGGCCTCCAATCTATTAAACTACTGAAGAAAGAAATCAGGGTTGAGATTAATGTTTGCTGTCAGCTAAGAAACAGTTAAGTCTTATCCCATAAGTAATCCGTTACAGTAAACCCAAAATTTTCAAGCATTTTACACAAAAAGGAGATACCTGAAACAAATGGTAAATAGTGGTTATATTATTTCCACAAGCCTTTCCTAATTAATAATGCCATTACTACCAGTTTCAAAACAGCATTCTTTCTTTTGGGAAGAAAGCAATTGTTTTCAATGCATTTGGCCATCATTTTCCACCTCCATTCAACTGAACTTCCAGCTCCATTTAAGGAGCCAAGATGAAAAAGAATTAATTATTCAGATAATTTCTTAGATCTCATCCAGCAAGTTGAGCATATTCTCAAATCAAAGCAATCAAAATTGATGTAATAATAACAAGGTTTTTTAAGGCACCATCTATCTAAACTCTAAATTAAGACTATGAACTTAGGAAGAAAACATGGACATAAGCAACCTAATAGATAAATTGCACGAAGGCAAATATACTGAGACTTTATTTGACTGTTTGAAACATCTATATCAGTGATGGGGAAACTTTTTAGGCTCGCGTGCCATAAGAGGGGGGAGCGCGAGGGGGACGTGCACCGGCATGCCACACCCATAATGTAATACGCGCCGCCCCCAGTGCACATGCGCACATGACAGATGCTCTCCCCATTTTTACATGCTTTTTTCATCCTCCCCATGCTCCAGAGGCTTTATAGGAGCCTGGGGAGGGCGAAAACAGTCCCCCGCCCCTCAGAGGCCCTCAGGAGGCTTCAGGAGCTTCCCTGAAGCCTCTGGAGGACTAAAAACAATGCTACAAGCTCATAGCATCATTTTAGTCTGGCGGAGGCTTCAGGGAAGCTTCCGGAGGGCCTCCGGGGGGTGGGGGGCTGTTTTCGCCCTCCCCAGGCTCCTATAAAGCATGGGGAGGGCAAAAAAATGGCTTTAAAAGTGGCTGAACCAGCTGGCCAGCGCAATGCCTCGCATGCCCTGCCAAATGGCTCCGTGTGCCACCTCTGGCACGCGTGCCATAGGTTTGCCATCCCTGATCTATATAGTCACTCATTTTATACAAGAATTGAAATATTGATAGTAAAAGCTAAAAAAAACACCCCACATTAAATAATGTCATGAACAGTTTAAGGCAAAGATAATGAATAAATAAACTACGCCATACACTTATTCATTCATAGACAGGAATAGCATGGATTTCAGTCACAATTTTCTCACCTTCAAATCTCTATGAACAATGGGAGTTTTGCATTGGTGCAGCCTAGCAACAGCTTCACAGGCATCACAAAAAATTCTTAGCACTTCTGATTCAGTAAAGCCCGTTTGTAATCTCTGGTTCATCTGATTCACTATTTGCCCCGCTACAAAGAAGGAATAAAAAAAAATAACGCTATATAGCAGATTGGATTCAATTCGGTAAGATTGAAAACATTAAATATTCAAAACTCTGAAACACTTAACACAATGTTGCTATTCAAAGTAAGAGTTTAGATTTCATCTATTATTTATTAGAGATAAATACTAAGAATACAGTTTTATTTATTTATTTATTTATTTGTTTGTCGAATTTATACCCCGCCCTTTTCCTTGTTAGGACCCAGGGCGGCACACAGGCATTATTAAAACCACAATAAGAACAGTATAAATCAATTTAAAACATATTAAATTAATTAAAACCCGTGCTAAAACCATTTAAAACCCTACCAAATAGCAATTTATACATAAAAAGTCAGAAGCGGGGGGCTATGCTAGGCCGGCTTGTTGGAATAAATGCGTCTTAAGACGTTGGCGAAAGAGGCGGAGGTCCGAGGTAGTGCGAAGGTCGGGGGGTAGGTCGTTCCAGAGGGCCGGGCCCGCCACAGAGAAGGCCCTTCCCCTGGGTGTCGCCAACCGGCATTGCCCAGCCGACGGCACCCGGAGAAGACCCTCTCTGTGGGAGCGGAGCGGACATAGCATAAGCATTTCACAATAACAAATTGAATCAAAACATTTTTTTTTAATTTAATCTGGCAATTTACAGTCAAATTAGCCTGATAAAAAATATGTCCCTATTTATGGATAATAAAGTACAGTCCAAGCACAATTAACAAAATTAATTGCACCACATTGGAGAAAGGATCTTCTGCAGATCAACCTAAAACACTGATTCTATATGAAATGTGCTCTGAATATTTCATATTGCCCAAACATACAAGTGATCACTGTCATTTTTGTACCATTTCTGCTTTCTAACAAGAAGCAACAAAATGGAGGAACATTAGCAAGTAAGGTTGGACATGGACTGTCTATTTCACCTTGCAGTAACTATCTCCAAAGCTGCTGTATTTTTCTCCAAAACACTGCATGCTAGCCAACAATTTTTGTTATTAAGATGACAAAAAATGTACTTACCACGACAATATTCCATTAAGATAAGGACTTCCCACACATTATCACTAACAGAATTGACAGCACAATCCAAATACCCTACAATGTTCTTGTGCCCAGACAATTCTTTCTGTAAAAAGAAAAACAGTATAAAGTGGGGAAAAAGAACATGCTAACTTTTAAGATCAAAATCAAAAGTAATTCTATCTCAAACTATCATTCAATGCAAGCTATTAATCATCAGTTAATTATTTTATGATGTATTGGTCATTTTATTAAGTATTTGTTTCCTGTTATCATCTTGAATACAGAATCTCACCAATGTGATATCTGAAATAGTTTAATCTCTTCTAAATAAACTTATGAAACTCTGTTTGTGTTATCTATTACTGGCTTAGAATCACTAAATTATTTAAAGCAGGGGTGTCAAACTGGATTTCTTCGAGGGCCATTGTTCTCCGCAGACCGGTCCGGGGGGGTGGGAGGGGGAGATGGGATGCAAGCACCCTGCTGGCCAAAACCAGAGATCCCCCCTGTGCCCCATTTGGGCCAGGAAAGGTGCTGCAAGAGGCTGTCCAGGCCGAAAATGGAGCTCGGTGGGGCCTCATGCAGCCCCCCCCTGTGCCCCATTTTGGCTGCCAGAGGCACCACAGGCCAGTCCTTTGCTATTTTCAGGCCGGCCCCATGGGCCAGATTTAAGCATCCCTGATTTAAAGCTTGTCTAACATGATCTAGCAATTCAGCAAAACATGAATCTGAGGTTTTATATAGAAAGCCAGGTTAATTTTTACGATGACAATAAAGATTATTATTATTATTATTATTATTAAAGGGGAAACAAGCCACATAAATATTGAAGCTCTTATACAAATTAAACTGCAGTTCCTATATTCTTTCTGAAAGTGATCTAATCATTAGGAATGCACAGCATTTCAAAATTGACTCCAAAAAGTTGTTTTAAAGTACGTTCAAGCTCAGAGTACCCATCTCCAACGCTACAAATGCAAATTGTCCAACCCTCTTAGACAAAACTAACTATTGAAATAAAATGTGGAATGCTACAACCCAGAAATAAGCTATTTTTACAATACACTCCATAATTTAACCACAGTGGTTTCCTCCTATCAAAGAACCACATTTAAAGACAATGAAAACAAATTCAAACATTAGATGACAAACGTATACATCATTTCTAAATTATACATAGCCACACATATATACTGTACGTACAACACAAAACTTACTTTAACTTACCATTATTGTTATTTCTCTTTTGCAGATATTGAGATCAGGCACATTATTTACATACATTCTTTTCAATGCACATCGAACTCCACCATGAGTACGCACAAGGAGTACCGTGGAAAAGCCACCTAGAAAAACAACAGTGCCATGAATAAGTTCATCTTTTCGCTTAAGAAGTTAAAGTTTATTTCTTAAAAAATAATTCAAATGATTACTAATATTTTTGAATGCTTCCATTTAATAAAACTATGTAAAAGTCTGCAAAAAGAATTATGCAGTAAAAGACAAATGCCTATTATTTTCACATTTCAGAAATTCGTTTATTTAGAAAGAAGGAAGTAGGCTGAAGGAGTCTGTTGAATCCAATTTGGAAAGCCAACATATCAAAATAATCAAGAGAAGAAGGAAATTCTATTCAAAAAGTAACTATTAAACTCTGCAACTTTATAGAAACTTCTGCAAATGAAATATCAGAACTTTGTTTCACAGAATGGTTTATACAGGGCCAAATAGTTTTAGAAGCATTTGATGCTGCTGTTGAAGTTAATACAAACTAGAAAAACTAATTTCATATGAAATCCTGATATAGCATACACAATATCTTTAAGTTTCAAATTTTCATTGTACAATACAGTGATCCCTCGTTTTTCGCGGTTAATGGGGACCGGAACCTTCCGCGAAAACTGAAAAACCGCAAAGTAGGATTCGCACCGGAAACTTGAGTTGGTGGACATCGTTTAAAGCAAGCACTAGGGGGCGCTTGCCTCCTACCGATGCATTTTTTTTCTATTCTATATTTTTGAAAAACCCGCGAAGCACTGAAGCCGCGAAAAACGAGGGATCACTGTATAGCTTTTATACAATTACTAGTTTTAAATATTTTATCTAGTTCAATATTGCCTTGTAAACCATCTTTTAAATACTTCATCCAGTTTTCTCTCCATCAAAAGCAAGTCCTTTCTGAATATATCCTGAATGTTTTCTTAACTGTAAATCATCCATATCACTTAGGTGAGATGGGCAGCATAGAAACGGGACGGATGGACGGACGGACAGATGGATGGATGGGAGCTCCAAGGTACCACATCACTTACAAGATGAGCAACTTCTTATGACTCAGTGACTGTTTAAAATTACGGCGATTCTGAACAAAAGGACTGGTGCCCAAAGTTACGGCCATTATAGTCACATGATCAAAATTTGGGCACTTTCACTCCACCCACACTTATGATTTCAGGGGTGCTGCCACTCCCTCTCATTTCCCAATCTAACCCCAAATCTATGCCCTTTTGTCTCCTTGCACTCCATGCCCTGACATCCTATCTGACTTTTATCATCTTCATGCTCCCACTACTGACCAAGCATGCATGCACTGTCTGGTCCTTTGCAAGGCAGCTGTTGGCTACACGAGGCTTGCTTCCCAAGTTTGCACAGACCTCCCGTGGTTTCCTCACAAAAGGGCATGATTTGTCAGCAGCAGGAAGAAGAAAACAACAAAGCTTACATAGGATAGTGGAGCACATCAGGGATGGTTTCTGGCAGAGGCTACTGTCAGTTTGCTCAGGCCTGATGCACGCTGCATGTGCATGCACAGTACAACTAAAATTGCTCTGTGCATGCACAGAAGCAAGAAACAAGATGGCAATGCCTATGATGCCGCTGTGAGAACCGCTTGGGGTGTGTGGCAGGCCTGTGTCGCTGCCGGTTCCAGCAACCCAGGCTGCCAAGCTACTTACCAGTTGGACCGAACTGATCCGAACCAGTAGGAATCCACCACTGGAGCACAGGGGCCTCAACGTGCAAGGTGATGATAACAATGGCAGCTGGGACTGAGCTGACTGTGAACAACCATACCTAATACTTCTGCCTCCTCTTTTCCCCACAATAACAACCCTGTTAGGCGGGTAGGGCTGAGAGGCAGTGACTGGCCCAAAGTCACCCAGCCGGCTTTCGTGCCTAAGGGAAGCCTAGACTTCTGGTCAGCGTCTTAAACTTTGTACACCAAACTGGCTGTCATTTTGTGACACATGTCAGAATGCAGATCATATTAACACTAACACATATGCTAAAACACCTAATTTATTCTTCGAAAGAACTGTTGCAATAAACAGTCGCTTTTCTAAGAATGGACTCTGTAGAAAAAGTGTAGTCCAGCAGCACGGAGGCCTGAATAAGTCACGGTTGTATGTTCTTCCATAACTTTTCAATTAAAACTACCAATACTGGGTGTTGTTTTTTTTAAAAAAAAAACAACGGATGACTATTTTCATCATCACTGAGAAACCAACAAGTTTTTACTAAATGAAGTCTGAAACTACAGAGGCACAGATTCAAGCAAGTATTCTTTGCCATTAGATGGCAACATATCCTAACACCTTTTAAATCTATCACTGCTCTGGATAGTAAACTGTAGCGTCCTGAAGAATGTCACATACTGATATTATTATTTCCAACAACATATTTATTCAAGATTTTTTGGGATTAACTGACCAATTATTTATAGAATTATATAAGAAAAGTTGTTGACGCAAAATGTGATTAAGACTTGCAAGTCATCTATTCCAGAAAAGTCCTCACTAAGCATACGTGGGCCTGTCCGTACCCTTATAGCCTTCCCACTACAAAACCTTTGCAAAAATGCCGCGTTTCATGTAGAAACCACATAAACCATCCTTAATCTACTTAAAATATTGGTTCAAGTACCCACAAAGTATGCAACCCTTTCCCTAGCTACTGCTTTCTCCATAACAAATTCTGAGGCTCAAGACGTCATGTCAGTGCTATGCTATTTAAAGCTCTTACATTTTTAAGGGATTCTTTTTATTAAATATCTTTACAGCAGGGGTATCCAACTGCATGTTGACTCGTTTTCGCCCTCCTGCAGCACTCTGCCAGCTGAAAACAGGTGGGGAGTGGCCCATTTCTGGGCCCGTTTACAGCCAGCAGAGTGCTGCAGGACGCCATGGAGGGTGAGAACGAGGCACAGGGACCCCATACATGGCCCCTTTTAGCTGCCAGAGACACCACGGGCCGGTCCTTTTATATGTCCAGCCCAGCCTCGCAGGCCAGATTTAAGTACCTTGTGGCCCGGATGCAGCCCGTGGGCCTTGAGTTTGACACCCCTGCTTTACAGCAACAAATCGTGCTCTGCAGAGCTTCAGCTTTAAAGGCAAAAAAGTCTTCCAGTGTATGTGGGGATTCAAACATTGCACCTCTCTGTAACTCCTTAAACCAAACATGTATAACCTTCTATAATCAAGCACAAGTAGAAGTGTGTTTCAGAAGAAAAAAAGCATTTGAGTTGCTACAATCCAGTCAACCCAAAAAAATATTTTGCACTGCACAAGCTTTAGAAACAGCCAAAGCACCAATATGTTTTATTCCCATTCCACATGAACCAAGTTTCATGGAGCTTCAGTAACTAAAACCAGTCCGGTTAGAGAGCGACCCTAGCAAACAAGTTTCAAAAGCCACATCCTCAACAGTGGGATTTTGAAGCTGCATTCCACAGAAATCTAGGGTTCTGCAAGGACTTACAGTAAATGGATTCAATAGAATTAATGGGGAGTGGGAGGACTCTCTGCGAGGAATCAAGAAAAAAAAAAAGGCATACTGTAGTCCCATGTAGAAAGGACTCTCCCCACCCCGCTAGTCTGTTGTGAAGAGGTTCCTCCACCCCATTTAAAAAAAATAAGGAAATAAATCTCTAAATAATAAAATTGTTATGGACACTCCTAAAGAATAAGTTGAAGGCGACTGAGTGCATTGAGTTTCATATCCTTTTTCTCTTGGTCCCTTCAAGAGTGCAGTTTTTCTGCACTCTCTTGAACCCTGGAGTTCTAAAGAAAAAAAAAATCCTAACAATCATTTTTTTGCAGCCTAAAAAGAAAAATTGAACACATTTTCTTCACATTAAGATTATATAATATTTCAGATAAAATTCCAAACGGTTGCTTTGGAGCACACTGGAATGGGAAGGAAGCACCTATCTGCAACCTTTTAAAGCAGATTCATCTCCTTCTGAAATGGCAGGACTATCACGCAATCCCAGAAACAATGCAAGATAGAAGTCATAATCCTGTATTTCAAAACCCTTTTTTGAATCAAAACTAAATCCTACCTTACAGCACAGCATATTTGGAGTACAATGCAGAGATTATGGACAAGTCTCTGCAGCTTTCTTGGGAAGGTTTTTCAGAAGTGGTTTGTCACTGCCTCTTTCCTACGGCTGAGAGAAAGTGACTGGCCCAAGATCATTCAGCTGGCTTCATGCCCAAGATAGGACTAGAATTCAGAATTTCCCAGTTTTTAGCTAGATGCCTCAACTACTACTACTGCAAACTGGCTTTCACAGAAAGAACTTATAAATGCTAGTAAATTCAAGCCTTAGAGACATTTTTTCCTGTCTATAAAGAATTATGGGAATTTCACATCCCCAAAATTATTGATCCTACACACACACACCACCAGGGTTCACTCATCTATACTGCATTCCAAAATAGATTCCTATGAATACAGTTTCTAAAGAAATAACTATTTAGATCTTTTACAGAAAGGACTTGCAGCTCTTTGACTAAGTTTTATTTTACTCAAACATTTGTAATCAGAGGTTCACTTTATGTACTGAGGGTTCAATGCAGTGGTGGGATTCAAATAATTTAACAATCAGTTCTCTGCCCTAATGATTTCTTCCAACAACCAGTTCACCAAACTGCTCAAAAAGTTAACAACCGGTTCTCCCAAAGTGGTGCAAACTGGCTGAATCCCACCACCGGTTCCATGTCATGAAATCTTATAACATAATACAGTCATTAAAATGTTCTATAGCATGTAGTTTTCTAAAGATGAATGAATTCTAAAACTTTCAACGTATGCCTTCCATCTTTTCATGTTTCTTTTTTAAATTTTGCTGTCTTAATTCACAGAAGTACAAAAATTTTGAAAAAACTGGAAAAGTCATAGTAGCAGAAAGGCATTTTTCAAAATCTTACACTATGGTTTTCTTTTTATCTTAAAAATGTACAGTATACCCGTCTGTTGCCTACCTATACATATCTCTCAAAAGGTCTAGCCCTTGAAAACAGAACAACATTAAAATCATTTTAAAGTACAAAAAAAAACCTTTACAAATTAAGAATACTTGTATGGAATTCTCTTTTCCCAGAGAGAAGATGCCTCACCCACTCTCTTGGGCTTTTATAAGCTATTCAAAATTGTCTTACTATACTGTGACCCAAATTGAATAGGGGCATCACTCTAGTTTTTAAAAGGAATGTTAATTGTTTAGTTGTCTTGTTATTTTTTTAGCGCTCACTGACAGAGTCCACTGGAATTGGGGCAGCTTAGAAATGCTGCAGATTGGATGTGTTACTGTGAAGCAGACAGAAATCACAGAATAAAATGTAGGCGGCAGGTTTCCTAAACAGGAAGGTCCTTACCCCATAGCAAAAGATTGCCTAAAAATGCAACTGTGTCTCTGAGTGAAGAGGGTCCCATCATTTAGGAGTAGCTACTCATAAGTTATTTTCCCTTTATCTCCGTTATAATTCCACAATAATTGGGGACACAGGGAAGGGCCAACTCCATGAGAACTTAAGCGGCAGAAACAAGGACATGGACAAAGGAGCCTCTGTGTAGAGAGTGCAGAAGATGCTCTTGATGGAGAGAGGGCAAGTCAACGATCATACAAACTTAGTTACGCCAATACAGAGATATTTAGAAAATGTTTAAAACAGGCACCTCCCTAATCCACATGAAGACAAAAGAAAGACAAGAAGCATATTGAAACTTGCAAGTTGCTATTACTGTTGTATAGCCATTCTAATAAAATAGGTTTTAGGACCAGGTGGCATCTGTTTGTTGATGTGGAGTATCTTATCAGACTGACACTCTACAATGTCTTAGTCATGAAGAACCTTCTGAGCTGTGCTGGAAACAAACTGGTCATGAATACAAACCTCACAGGGCAATGTGATATTGCCGCTGAAAATCCATTAAAATTCTCACTGCCTCAGTATGAAACAATCATAGTTTATAAAGGGTGTGCCAGCCGGCGATGCCCAGGGGAAGGGCCTTCTCTGTGGTGGGCCCGACCCTCTGGAACGACCTTCCCCCCGAAATCAGAACAACCACAGACCTTCACTCCTTCCGACAGCAACTAAAAACACACTTCTTCTGCTTGGCTGGCCTAGGGTAATTTAAATTTTTTAAATTGTTTTAGGGGTTTTAGGGATAGTTTTAGTTTTATAGGAGTTTTTAGCGCAGGGCCAGTTTAATTTGTTTTTAACTTTGTATTCTGTCTGTTTTAATTGTTTTTAATTCCCTGTGCCGCGCCTCGAGTCCCTTCGGGGAGAGAGAGCGGGTTATAAATAAAATTATTATTATTATTATTATTATAAAGATCTTCAAAGATTTTTTCACTGCTGTTGTAATTTTGAACAGTCACTAAACAAATGGTTGTGAGTGGAGGACTACCTATAATGTGGGAAAGCTGAATGCTCTATACCAGGGGCCTTCAACCTTGGCAACTTTAAGTCAGGTGGACTTCTTTTTTTTTTTTTTTATATATATATATATTTTTATGAACACTATAACAAAAATAACATATACAGTACGATACACTATTTCACCCAGTGCTATACAATGGAAAGGAAAATTTGGTTCTTCAGATATCTTCAAATATCTTTAAGTCCTCCAAAATCCACGTTCTCTGGGTACAGGTGTTGAAGCATCCAAGGTCCCAAGTGCATAGTCCACAAATGGCTTCCAAGTCTTCCAAAAAACATCTTTTTTATAAACACCCTCTCTAAATTTAATATCACGTCATTTTATCATTTAAAGCTAATTTCCACATTTCACAATACCACTCTTCTATTTTAATATTCGTCTCTATTTTCCAATATCTTGCTATTATAATTCTGCCCATTATAATCATAATTCTAATCAATTCTTTCTCATGTTTTGTTAATTCTAATTCCTTAATTATCAATAATAATATAGTTTCTAATCTCAATGTTATTCTTTTCTTCATCATTTCAAATATCGTTTCCTCCAATTTGTGCCAAAACTTTTTAACTTTATCACATTTATACCACATGTGTTCGTACGTTCCCAATTCCATATTACACCTCCAACATTTATTACTTATTTTTTTATCCATCAATGATAACCTCAATGGAGTCAGATACCATTTCCAAACAACTTTAAAATTATGCTCTTTAATCCTTATGGATAAAATCCTCGATTCGACTCTTCCAATTCACATTCCAATCCGAGTCTAATATTTTAATCTTAAATTCTTCCTCCCAGTTCATTTTCATTGCCATTTGTGGTTTCTCATTGAAATTTATAATCTTGTATATCTTACTAACGAGTCCTTTTAACCCAATTTCGTCCTTAATAATTTGAGATACTAGGTTTTCAAATTCAGTTTCGTTTCTACCTATTTTACATATTCCCCTTACATTCGTAGTCCATTTTTCTATCTGTATTTTTTCAAACCAATTTAACCCCAATTTTTCCATTATTTCTTTTTTTCTGCTTTCATTTCCTAAGGCTTTTAACCAGTCTATTATACTTTCTATATTTTCCTCTTCAATTACTTTCTCACGGGTTGTATTGGTTTTAATCGGCCAGTTTCCAATTGTCTTTCCCAAAAAGGTTATATCTGGGATTAATATTTTAACAAATTTATTCCAAATTTTATTCAATCCCTTTAACCAATAACTATTGATTATCTTTTTTGATTTTGCTTTGTCTAGAAACCATGCATGACCAAATCTCTTAATATCTTTTAACTCTAAATCTCCCCAGTGCCCATCTCCTCCTTTAAGTATTTTTACCACAGTTCTAATACTATAGGCCCGGTAATAATTAAGTATATTGGGAATTCCCAATCCACCTTCCTTTTGGTTTTGATACCACATTTTCTTCATTAACCTAGGTCTTTTCCCACCATTACAGAATTTATCTAATTTCTTCTGATATCCTTCCATATCTTTCTCTGTCAGATTTAATGGTAGCATCTCAAATAAAAAATTGAACTTTGGTAGCAACATCATCTTACACATTGCGATTCTGCCAAACCAAGACAGCTTTATCTCTTTATATTTGTCTATCTTCTTCTCTACTTCAGTCAGGTGGACTTCAACTCCCAGAATTGCTGACTCCCAGCTTTGCTGACTGGGGAATTCTGGGAGTTGAAGTCCACCTGACTTAAAGTTGCCAAGGTTGGAGACCCCTGCTCTATAGAGCACTAGTCTAAAAGGAGTTTATCATCATTGCTGATCTTCAGGGAACCGTTCCAATTTCCTGCATAAATACTCAACTACTACTATAAATATTTCGGATCCAAATCCAGATCTGAAGCTAAAGTAAAATGGATCCAGACAATCCCACTCAAGAATCTAAGTTACCACCAAATGCTTTTAAAGCACCTTGCCCAAGAAAAAAAAAATTGAAGATGTCTACGGAACTTTTCAGTCATCCTTGTCATGGTTGTCCTAAAGGTGCTTTTTTCAAAAGGCAACTGGACTTAACAACCTTGAAGATGTTTTGCTTTTCATACGAGAAGCTTCTTCGATTCTGATTGCCTTTTGAAAAACCACCTTTGGGACAATAAATTGAAGACTGCTGAAAAACTTTCCCAATGCTTTTTAGATATCACAATCTTTCTTATTAAAGTCTGGCCGTTCCTGGCCACGCGTTGCTGTGGCCCAGTCTGGTTAAATGGCCAATCTGTGTGTAGATCTACACCTGCACACACAAACACATACACACAACCACCGTATAACCTCCAACCTACCTGCCTACTGTATTTCTCCCCCCCCCCTCTCTCTCTACCTACCTACCTACCGTATTTCTCCCACAGAGTATTTAATGTCATAAAGGATGACATAATACCTGTGGCCCACTGCTCTCTCTATATCCATCTACCTACCTTTTTTACAATTTTTTACATTTCCGTTGCATGTACCTGGCACAGGTGTGACATCTACACAATCTATATATATATATCATTGGTGCTGTATTTCAAAGGAACGTTGTGTGAAAATTTGGAAGCGATCGGTGCAGTACTTTCAGAGATTAGCGGTTTTGAACAAACTCTTGTTACATTTTTATTTATATAGATTTCCCAGTATGTGCATTATTACCAGATCCTACACCCTCTCTATCCAGCCTCTCTTTAAACTGATCACTCAGAAACTGTTAGGGTGACACATGTACAGGGAGTCCTTAAGTTACAACCATAATGAAGCCTTTCCATTACGGTCCTAAATCGGAGCCTGTCCATTACAATCATAAATCATAATAGTTGTTTTTACAAATTTTTGCAGTGGTCATTAAGTGAGCGTCACAGTAGTAAAATGAATGCCGCAGTTGTTAAGTATTAAGTGAACCCATTGTTCACTGGTGAACAGTTTTGCTGGAAAATGGAAGTGCCGGTTTTCAGCAAAACTGTTGTAAAATGCAGTCGCATGACCGTGGGATGCTGCAAATAGCAGTAAATGCAGCTGTGTTGCCAAGCACCCAAAGTGCAGTCATATGACAAGGGAGGAACTTTGGATCCAGGTCATAAGTCCCCTTTTTCAGATAGGTCATAACTTCAAATGTTTTCTAAATGACCGATCATAAGTGAAGAACTGTCGGTACATATTGGTCTCAAACAACTAAGAACTACAAACTTAAAACTGTATAAACAAGAGTGTATCCATAACAAAAGAACAGCAAGAAGAAACCACTGGTATATCATTAGACAAAGCATCTGAATTTACTTCTCCAAGCAGTAATCAAGTCTGTGTAAATAAATGACAGCCGGTGTATGCATAGCTTATTCAACTATTATTTTGTTAAGACTGAAAAAAATTAGCTACTAAAACATCATGTGTAAATTTCACTAATACGGTAATTTTGAAAGCAACTATCACGAGGCAGAGCATAATATTTGACTAAATCAAGCTTCTACAGTTTTTTTGAAAGAAAATATAATTGAAACTATTGTTTGATTCACAAAACTGCATACATGTTTAATTTAATTTTTTTCTAGAGCAATTAATACAAAAAGGGCATAAGAAAGCCTGGCTATGTGGAATCAGCACAGCAAAACTGATTCAAAATAGTAACATATTTTCCTTTAATTCATACGCTTTCTGAACAAGCACGCCAATTGATTTCTGTAACAAAGCATTTTGTTTTGCTAACTGAACAGAGCTGATACAGTATACTAAGTAGTATATTTCAAATTAAGTCTATGAGTTCTTTGTCTCATAGATTTATTTATTATTCAATTTTAATCCCACTACAAACTCATGACTCAGTTAGACTTTTTTGTAACAAAGCAGTTAGATTTGAACTTTGGCAATTAATATTTCAGCATAGTATAGAAAGACTATTTCAGCATACAGCAAGCACTCGTATTCTGAAAAGGTCACAGATCTTAAGGAAAAGGTGTGGTGACATATATGGTGGTATTTCAAAAAACATAACCGCCTTCATGGGATATTCCCTGAATACCCTTCCCCACTATCCTTTTAAACTGAAATGCAATGGAGTCCTTCCTTGATGGCTGAAGACAATTACCAAAACACCCAGAAAAACCTGTCAGAAAAACAAAGTCATTAATGGTCAGGATGATAGGAGCTATAAACCAAAATAGTCAGAAAATGCCAAATCTCCTTCTTTTTTACATTCTGGAGTCTTTCCTGCTTTTCAATGACGCTATAGGAAATCAGACATGGAACTGACTTCAAGATTTGAATCTAAATGCTATATTGCTGTTGTTAACATTCTTTCACGGCTAATAGCTAAAACAAGGAATTTTAACGTGGGGTAATACTATATGAGGACACTGCAAAATTCTTTAAAAGTTTCAAAATACTTTGATGTTTCAAATGAGATAGCAGATATACAAATAAAGTTACATTGTAATTTCTACAAATTCCCAAAGTTTTATCCCGCTTCTGGGAGATTCCTCATTACCATTCTTAAGAATAATCCCTCCCTAAATCCTATATGTGTGTGTGTGTGTGTGTGTGTGTGTGTGTATAGATAGATAGATAGATAGATAGATAGATAGATAGATAGATAGATAGATAGATAGATAGATAGATAGATAGATAGATAGATAGATAGATAGGATTTAGGGAGGGATTATTCTTAAGAATGGTAATGAGGAATCTCCCAGAAGCGGGATAAAACTTTGGGAATTTGTAGAAATTACAATGTAACTTTATTTGTATATCTACTATCTCATTTGAAACATCAAAGTGTATGTATATATATATATATATAACATCCTCACTTGGGTCATTCTTTCCACAGCATAAAAGTCATTTAGCAGAATTTCTTCCATGCATTATAAAATAATCCCCATGAAGTAAGCAGTATACATCCAAAAAACTTCATGTTATCATTTTCAGAACAGTTTCCCTAATGCCTAATAATAGCCAGCAGCTGTCTCTTCCTCTACAAATATCTAAGAAAATGTGCTCACAATTTCCTTGATTATGTTTTTGTAAATTTTCATAAGCATTATA
Organism: Rhabdophis nuchalis; assembly: GCA_039707465.1. Taxonomy (NCBI): domain Eukaryota; kingdom Metazoa; phylum Chordata; class Lepidosauria; order Squamata; family Natricidae; genus Rhabdophis; species Rhabdophis nuchalis. Next base: position 10,563,270 of record CM077648.1, on the reverse strand, counting down.
GACAATTCCCACCAAAAGCCAACTTTTAATTTACTTCAAGGATAAGAAGCAGTTTTGTTAAAGCAGTTATATGAATGAATCCGATACAATAACACATCTGGACATCTCAATTACTACTTTGAACTGAATCTATATTGTTTTATTAAAAAATATGTACAGGTCTTTTCCACATGCACAGCAATGGCTCTTCTGAAAAAGCCCGAAAGGTAGTTAAATTTGGGGAGGGGGGGGGTTCCTTCTATTCTTTTTCAAGCTAGAGAACCTTTAACATACTGCGGTTTCCAGCCAGGAAAAAGGAAGTCACAACCAAACACACCTGTAGATGTTTATTCAGCTATGTAATGTAAACATGCACTCTTAAATCCAACAAGTTAAAACAAAAGTAGAGTGATACTTTGATACAATCAATATTATGATGATCTCTTCACTTAAACCTTTCTTCCATGATTCAGGGAGTATTCTTCTACTTGTCTTTTAATTTATACGTAATGTTTTAATTTAAACTAATTTAATAGATTTTCCCTCTGCTTTTCTATTTTAGATACAGGTAGGTCCTCAACTTATGACCACAACGGAGCCCTAAATTTATGTTGCTAAGCGAGACAGTTAAGTGAGTTTTGCCCCATTTCATGATCTTTCTTCCCACTGTTGTTTAATGAATCACTGCGGTTAAGTTCGTAACACAGTTGTTAAGTGAATCTGGCTTCCCCACTGACTTTGCTGTCAAAGGGGCGCAAGAGATGACCACATAAAGCCGGGACACTACAACCGTCATAAATATGAGTCAGTTGCCACGTGTCTGAATTTTAATCACCTGGAGATGCTGCAACAATTCTAACAGTGAAAAATGGCTATATGCCACTTTTTTCAGTGGTTATAACTTTGAATGGTAACTAAATGAACTGTTTCAAATTGAGGACTACCTCTATATTAATTCAAGATCTGCCCAGCCAGAAGGAGGGAATGTTTCCAGAAGCTTTGATTAAATAGTGTCATTTATAATAGGCGTCTCTAACCTTGGCAACTTTAAGAATTGTGGACTTCAACTCCCAGAATTCCTCAGCCAGTTTTGCACTGGGAGTTGAAGTCCACAATTCTTAAAGTTGCCAAAGTTGGAGACCCCTGGTCTCAAAGGACCCAGGAAATGTGCCTTCTTTGCTCTTATTTACTTGTTTCTTGTTGTTGTTGTTGTTTTACTTCCAGAGTTACCCAGATTCAGTTCAAGTGGGGGAGGTGTCAACAACTAAATAAATTTTAAAAACAAAAATATTTCAACACAGGAATGCGTTACAAAAATATATCAAGAATAAATAAAAAAATACACAAATACACAAACAGAGAGTGCATTGCTTAACTAAATTAAGCATCCCATTGAGGGAAATTGATTAAACAGCATTTAAGATGGCAATGACTCACCACTGGAAAGCATTTTATTATATCAATATCTAGACCTTCATAATAATAATAAATCACTTACATGCAAATCATCAGACTAAGCCATGTGATGGGCACAAATAGAACCCAGACACAGATTTATATTCCTCTTCTCCTATCCTCCTTCCTCACACTACAAAGAGTTCAGTTATGGGCTATTTTTTTATTAGCTACAGAGTCATTTTACCCATGCCTAAAAGTGGAAATCTATTTTCAAGCAAAGATTCCAAAGGTGCTTTTTTTCAAGAGGCATCTGGACTTTCTGGTGTTTTCTTTGAAGATGTTTTACTTCTCCTCCAAGAAGCTTCTTCAGCACAAATCTTCTTGGATGAGAATCAAAACGTCTTCAAAGAAAAAGCCAGAAAGTCCAGTTGCCTCTTTAAAAAAGCACCTTTGGGACAACCATGAACCTGGATGACTGAGAATCTCCACAGACTTTCAAGCAAAGGGTATCACGTCAGGGCCACTGAAGCAAAGATAGTTGGGGTAAATAGTTTAATTCATATGTTAATTCATAACACTCCCATATAACACCTATCCTGCGCGAGCTGCACTGGCTTCCTGTGGTTTTTCGGGTGCGCTTCAAGGTCCTAACGACCATCTTTAAAGCGCTCCATGGCTCGGGACCTAGTTACATGCGAGACCGCCTCCTGCCCCATACATCCCTTGGACCGATACGCTCCCACAGAGAGGGCCTCCTCAGGGTGCCGTCAGTCGGGCAATGCCGACTGGCGACGCCCAGGGGGAGACCCTTCTCTGTGGCAGGACCAGCCCTTTGGAACGACCTGCCCCCTGAACTCCGTACCGTTTCTGACCTCCGCCTCTTCCGCAAGTGTCTGAAGACACATCTTTTTCAACTAGCCGGCCTTGCGCAGCCTCCAACACCGCCAGTCGTAAAATGGGGATTTTAATTCGGTTTAACACAGGCCCTTAGTGGAATAAGTTTAAAAATGTTTATATGTTCTGTATGTTTTGAGTTTCCTGTCTGCCGCCCTGAGTCCATTTGGAGAAGGGCGGGGTATAAATTCAATAAATAAATAAATAAATAAATAAATAAATAAATCATCCAAAACAGGACTGAAAATTTAATTCCTATAGTAATTTTTATTTACATTGTGTTAGTGAAGTTTTTATTAATTTGAGTTACTCAAAGTACGGGCAGCATATAAATGTTGTAAAATGAATAAATACATTTCCCAAGGAGTAAAGGAGATTGAGCAAATAAATATAAAATCTCCTAGTCTGTATTTTTTTTATCATGAGAAACAAAGGCAAATCCAGCCAGTGCCTTGGAATAATACAGTCAGGTTAAATAGGTATTTTTCATTTTTCTTCTTGATAAATCTTTTTCCCCCCCCAAACAAGCGATTGCAAAAGGTGAGGTAAATAGATTGGGAATGCCATTTCTTTTCAAATTTAAAATCATTGCCCTACATAAATTTACCCATCAATGATAAAGAAAATAGATATTATGCCAATTATGCCCTCCTAAAAATAGTACTGTAGACCATGAAGCAATTTTAAAAGATATGGCACCCTGGGGAAATTTTAAACCTCTTTCCCCAACTAAATATACACAAAGAACTGCTTTGATCTTAAATAAATACTTGCATCCAATGTTGCATTTACATTCATAGCATCTGCTGAGTCTTAATTTTTAGAATATCAAATTAACCCTTACCTACCTTTAATACCCCAAATGACTTATCAAAGTGCCTTATGCAAATATCATCAACCTATCAATAAGCAGCCTGTCTAAATATTTTGCCTAAATATCTGAGTATCAGCTTCCAACCGGATCAATATGAAATGCATTGCTGCTTAGCTTTCACTATTATATCAGGTCACATTGCTGACAAGTTACAAAAATTGCAATGACAGTAGCAGTCAACATTAGCAGAACAATTCCTTATTATACGAACTGAAAAGTTATAGCCGGCCTGGCAAGCTTGTTCTCCAGATACACTGAACTTCAATCATAATCCTTAAATGTCTATATTAGTCAGTATATTTCTACCCTTCCTGTCTGGTTTTCCTATCTACTGCTTAGGAAATCTAAGGATTCATTCCAGAATTTATATTTTGTTCCTGGAACGACCAAGAAACGTTATCTATATCTGTGGTTTTTGCAAAGATTAAATCCCATCCAAAAGAAAAAACTTATTTGGCTCGCATAAAAATGCACGGTCTGTCCCCTTAATTCATCTGAATGGACCGGGGGGGGGGGGGGGTGTGTGCAATGCTTTGGATCCAAAAAAAATCCTTTCTATGAACAAAGAACAGCATGAGAAAAGTGAAAAATCAAATACATTAGTCTCTTAGGAAAAGCCATGCATTGCTATTACTGTACTTTTTTTCTGATAACATTAAAAATCCATTTAAGGTGGATCACAATTATACTTAGTTTCATGCTGAGAACCAACGGGCCACAAGACCCTGGGTGTTATAGCCAAATTTCTGGGTGGCCTGAAGGTTCAAGAATGAGTGAGCAGGGAGCAAAGGAGTTCTAACTTGTGAAGCGGATAGAAAGGATGGCTGGCGACAGCGCTACAGAAGCACAGACTGGGGTTCAGGCCATGTGCTTTCTCAAAGGCATCTCTGAGAAGAACCGTGGCGCCAAACACATCCCTATGAATAGCGACGGGTAAAAATGGTATGTTCATTTGGCTATTTCTACCACTACTGCTAGGCAGCTACTGCTGCTAATAAAAGGATTCAGGGTACCTGGGAGCGTCTGCTACAGAGCCCCTTTTGCTCTTCAGTCTCCATTTTACTAGAAAGCCAGAGATCCAACATTTCAAAAGTCTCATCTTCCTTCCTGCCACAACACTTCAGGCTCTTCCTCCGCAGCCCTTCAAGATAAGGTCAGAAAACAGACTCTACCAGAATGTTGGACTCTATTGTATTTCCGCAGCTGTCGCCATTGTTTCTTCAATGTCATCTCTGCGGCTGTCTAGTCTGGCACCGCTCTCTCTGCCAGGTCTCTCTGCTGGCCACATAAGTTGTCACGTTCTTCAAGTGCCTTGGATGCACCAAACCTGGCAGTTACCTTCCTCCTATGGCAAAGGGGATCCAAATCCAGATTCCAGAGGTACCTTCACACATACACACACCACTAAACTTGCTCCTGTGAGCTAGAAGGGCTATTCTAAAATCTGTTTTATGCCAGGGGGATTGCCAAAGCTATTGGTCACCAGAGGCTGAAAACAGGAGAAAGACTAACTAGGGCAGTGATGGCTAACCTTTTCTGCCCAAAGTGCGCATACGTGCCCGAACCCCAAGAATGAAATGTACATGGGTGCATGATCCCCCATGCCTGCCCCTTGCGCATGCACATGCAACCCCTGTGCATATGCCCATCCCCCCCACATGCGTGTGCAACCCCCACGCAAGGACCCTGCCCCCCACGTATGTGCACACAACCCCCTCCACGTGCCCCGTCTGCTGCATGCGCATGTGATGGCCCCACATGCCACATGCTCCAGACGCACGCACAGCAAAGACCCAAAGACCACCTGGCCGGTGGGAGCCCCACCTGCATGCGTGTCGGAGCTGAACTGGGGCAATGGCTCCTGTGCCATCAGAGAGGGCGCTGTGTGCCACCTCTGGCATGGTGTGCCATAGGTTCCCCATCACGGAACTAGGGGATCTGGATAGCAAGAAATTCCCATAGGATAGCAAGTGGTGATTTCTCACTTTCCAGAGAGGCCTTTTCCACTTTTTCTTTGGACCTCTCTCTCCTCTCCCTCTCCCTCTCCCTCTCCCTCTCCCTCTCCCTCCCTCCCTCCCTCCCTCAACTCTTTCTCTTCACGATGTTTGCTCCATCTTCCTGCCTTCCCCTCCCTGCTTCTTGGTACAATAATTTCAAAGTTGCCAAGCAGAAACTTGGTGGAAGGAAAGCTGAGCCAACTGCCCCTCGGGACATTTTCACTCAATGAGGCACACGTACATAAAGTGCATCATTTCTCAGCTGCCATGCCTCAGAGACTTCCTCAGCAACATTCCTCCCAATCGTCTTGCTTCCAAGGCCAGGGAAAAGCTCAGATCCCAACATCCTAACGCCCCTCGGCGTAGGAGAAATGTTCGCTCTTTCAACAGCTATTACCGTAGTATCTTGTTATTGCTTTTGCTGTTATCACTAGCACTGTTTAGGACTCCCACAGATATATTATTTTGGTGAGATACAATACCACAAAGCTCGAGAAACCCTGCCTTTAGGACTGAAAACCACACACCCTAGTTATCGGCAGTTTTCCATTTCCCGTGCCTGATAACATTAAACTCACTAATGCAACAACAACGCTGTGTAAAGTGAAATACGGAAGTTATTGATATGTTCATAGAGTACAATGATGTGTACATAGCAAAAGTACTTTCTTCTGTGCAAATAGTGTTTCTCACTTAAGCTTGCAAGGTTGACTGCAGCTGAGTTGTATTTACTGTCATGTATAGCTAAACACCTTCCATCCAGCATATTTACTTGAAAAATTGTCTAATAATTTACTTAATTTATTTATATCTCACTTAAATAACTCAAAGGAATGAATATATCCAAAACACACCTTCTTCCTCCTATTTTCCTCACAACAATCCTGTGAGGTGAGTTGGGGTGAGTGATTGCCCCAAGGTCAATTTGGATAATTAAATTCATACATATGCTGAATCAATTTACCTTGGCCTGTTACATACCAACGTGGCAAATAAATGCTCTAAAATGTACTAACAGTCATTCAGCCTTATCACTCAGTTCAATAATAGGTAAAGGTAAAGGTTCCCCTCACACATATGGGCTAGTCGTTCCCAACTCTAGGGGGCAGTGCTTATCTCTGTTTCAAAGCCAAAGAGCCAGCGCTGTCCGAAGACGTCTCCATGGTCATGTGGCCAGCATGACTAAACGCATGGAGCACTGATATGGAGGCTACTACCTTAAACATCATTCTCTAGTAACAATTGCCTTCTTGGTATCCCTAAATGAATAGCTACAGACAGTTTTTTCTCAATATATGCCTTCTCAAATACATTGTACAACTACTTATGGATTACAGTCATTTATGTCTTGCCTTTACTCCGGGAGTTTAAGACATTGTTTCCTCTTTCATTTTATTTCCCACAACTATCACTCTTGAGACAAGTAGGGCTGAGAGAATGGGATTGGCCCAACATTAATTCACCAGTCCAAAGGGTTCTTCAGTTTGGTTTAGTGATTAAGGCATCAAGCTAGAAATTAGGGGGTCATGAGTTCTGGTTCACTTTAGATGATCTTGGGCCCATCTTCTTCTCTCATCCCTAGGAAGAAGACAATAGCAAATGACTTCTCAAAAACCTTGCCATGAAAACTGCAGTTTCCAAGAATTGGTACATGATTGAAATAAGGAAAAATAAACATACTAGTAAGCCAGTGTGATATACTGACTAAGACACCAAACTAGAAAATGGGAGGTTCCAGGAGTTCTAGTTCTACTCTAAGCATATAGGCAGTTGGGTGACTTTGGGCTAATCCTTCTCTCTCAATCCTACAAAGGAGTCAATTGCAAACCACTTCTGAAATCTTGCCAAGAAAACCAGAGACTTGTCCAAGAAGTCACAAGGACTCAAAGGCACATGCACACACACACATACGCACACACACACACAGTTCAAAGTTGGAGCAGGTTACCTAAGTTGACACATTTACTCTATTAAAAAGGTTATCTAACTCCAACAGTTCAATGGCATCAATAGGCTCACAGATAGAGCCTCTATCAGACTTTATAAATAAATAACCAGGTACACTGTACACACTTTCTTGTTAGCAGGATGCAGGCAACACTTAGCATGCATAGAAGTGCAAGGTCAGTTTAGTAAATTGGGCTTTGGTTCTGCTTGTGCCATACTGGCTAAAATATACCACTTGTTATAGTCCATCTGAATGGAGCATTCTATGCTAGTTATAAGAGCATACTGCCAATCGGTTTTGATTGGTAGTATCTCTTATAATTAGTATAAAATGCTGCATTCAGACAAGAGTATAACTTAAGTCATCTAGTCTATTTGTTACCTTACTCAAAAGTACTATGTGAAAGCCTTGACCAAAACCAAATATTGTACACTTTGCCTCATGCTATCATAGTATGATGGGTATGTATGTATGATATATTTATTTGAATTATAAAAGAGGTACCCAGGCTGCAAAGTGAAGTGCTAGTCTCCAACATCATCTTTATTTCCAGAAACATCTCCAGTCCCCTCATGGACCCACATAAGTTTTATGGTATGGCTGTAACTTAGTATTTTTTATTATTATTATTCCTCCTTGCCCTGAAAAGGGGCAAGAGTCAACAAGAACATCAGAAAATGAGTGGCAATAATATTCTACATAAATTAATGCTTTGTATCCCATTACGACCTCCGTGGCCTTCACATTATGAATAGGCAATGCCTCCCAGCAACCATTTTGCAATTTCAGTTCAAAATTCTCAATTTGACCACTAGATTATAACAAGTATTAGAAGTTATCTAATAATGAATTTATGCTTCAGATAAATATTGTTTATAAAGAGTCTTGAACATTCTAGGGGAAGATGAATAAGATCTTCCTTAAAAATACTAGCCTCTAAAGAATGCAGCTTTTAAAGCATTGTCGTGTGGTTATTTTACACAGTTAAGGAGAAAAGGATTGCAATTACAATTTGCCTTATGGGGAAAGGGGGTACCTATTCCATAAGAATCATCATGTACTCCTAAATATTTAGAAGAAATACCAAAAACACTCAGGTTTTCAGCATATATAAACTAACCAGTATATCCTAATAATCAAATACGTAAGTTTTATATCCGAGAAAAAATCCAGGCACAATGTATCTGACTATAAGGCACCTTCTTTCTCACTCTCACTCTCCTTTTTTATCAAATATATTATTAACCAATGCCCACTAACCAGCCTGTACATCTTTTTCTGCCAACTTTATATTTGAAATCATCTCCAGTGCTGTATGCAAAACTTTCCAAAGTGAAAGCTGCCTTTATTCTGTTTCAACAAAAACAAAAATAAAGTACTTCGTGACACTTGAAGTGCATCAAATTTGGGGCTGTAGTTTTATAATTCCTTACAATTCCCAGTTATTTTACAAATGTTTTAATCACACTACAAACTAGAGGCAATCTGTCATGTTTTTATTTATAGGAAAAGCAAGCCATTCTTTCAGGACAAATTCTTTCATTATTTTAATTACAAATATGAGTAGAAAACAGTCATTAGTGAAACTCATAAATGTGGAAAATATTTCTCCTTTGCATTCAACTACTACACCATATAAAGTTGTGCTGTTTCCTTAAAAATACTAAATTTGTTTTGAATATCACTTTAACCTACAGCAGGAATCCCCCTTCCCTCAGCAGGAATCCCCCTTCCTTCCCCCAAACATAGTTTTATTTTAAACAGTAGGAATCATTTTCAGCCAAACAAAACAATTATAATGTACTTCATGTATATTTGCCTTTGAAGATGGCTTGGAAATTTAAATTGGTGCAGCATGTGACTATCCGGAGGCTGGGAAATCTGAACATGTAACTTCTTCTGAACTAATTGTGTTAGTTACAAACCTGCTTTCAGGCCAAGTTCATAGTGTTGTTAACAAAATGATTTATTCTTTTGTTATCATCCCTGTATAGATTTTTTACAGAGACACTGGTCAAATGCCCTCTAAATAAAATTATTTATACATACAAATATGACAAGGACCTTTCTGGAAGTGATAGGCCCATAAGTATATAATCTTTCTGATGTTATTCAGTGCTTGACTATCTTGATGAGCAACCTTTAGATGAATCATGAAAATGAATTTAACTTCAGAATGCAAACAGCTCATACAATTCAGTCACTTTGCTTAGCTATATTTTCACATACCTATCTCCAGTGGTTAATTTGCATCTCTATACACAATTCTGGGAGAAACAGACCCTATAAGTCACATAAGTTATAACCAAGCCTCAACAGTAATAGTTATGCACCCAGAATCTTGAGCTGATTACCAATGGATTTACAATACCCTTAACCCCTATGTACAGAGGTTCACATGATGAATGTAAACCATTAAAGTGGACCTTAACAGCCTCTGACCATGTCAAACAAAAAGAAGAGAAGCTTTTATATGTATTTGATCAACAGGCTTAAGGGTGACTTTGGGCCAGTCACTCTCTCTCGCTCTCAGCCCAACCCACCTCACAGAGGTTTTTCCTGTGGGGGAAACAAAAGACGGAAGTATTGCATATGCCCATTGCCTTGTGACACATAGATGACAGATAGATGATAGATAGTTAGATAGCTAGATAGAGCTAGATGATAGATGGATGGATGCATGGATGGATGGATGGATGGATGGATGGATGGATGGATGGGACAAAAGGGAGGGAGGGAGGGAGGGAGGGAAGGAAGGAAAAAGGTTAGATGAGATAGGAGAGAGAGAGAGAGAGAGATGAAAGCAAGATGAGATAGATGAGAGACAGACAGATAGCTTAAAATTGAATGTTACAAACTGCTATCTCAGGTATTTGATAGCCTGTCATGGATAAAAATACCAAACCCAAACTAGACATCTGATTATTATCAATATATATATATACATACATTATATGTGTGTGTATGTATGTGTGTGTGTGTATATATATATACACATACATACACATACTTTGTATATCTATCAAATCTCTCTCTGCCTGATCTATCTATCTATCTATCTATCTATCTATCTATCTATCTATCTATCTATCTATCTATATCTCTCTATCCCTCTATCTCTATGTCTGCCTGTCTATTTATTCCTCCTCATCCTCCCCCTTCCAAACGAGCATCTTTTCCCCCTCAGGGCCAACATCGCTGCAGGAAGCCCAGAGGGAGACACCCCTGGAAACAGGACTACAATAAACCCACATTTCAATTCACCCCAAGGCTGCAATAAAGACACCCTTCCATTCCAGTCCGATTCTTTCTCCTTTGGGGAACCGACAGCCCCCCCCCGGGGCTCGAACCCCCCACCCACCCACCCACCCAGGCCTCCCTACTACTAACCCCCCTAACGCCCCCCACCCCAATGCATGGCTTCGTCCTGGCTTCCCAGGGAGTCACCTCCACACACAAACACACACCCATCACACACGCACACACCCATCACATACGCACACCCAGGCCAGGCCAACCTTTCGGGGTTGGGGGGGGGGGTGAGAGAAGCCGAGCCTTTGCGCCCCAGCAACCCCGGCTTTTCCTACAGCAGCGCCGGGGAGAAAAGACAGAAAGCAGGACGGGAAGCCCGCACAGGCGGCAAGTTCTGCCTTCCGTCCGGGGAGGCCGGGCAGCCAAGCGGGGTGGATGGGGGAAGGAGCCGCCTGTCACAAGCCGGGAGTTCCTTCGGGTGGGCAGGAAAGGACGAGGCCCCGGCGGCGGTGGGTCTAAAGCCTCGCTCGCCGCCCCGCTCACCTTCGGCCAGCGCCTCCTCCACCGTGACCTGGAAGCGCCCCACGGCGAAGACCCGGCTGCTGCCCACCGCCACCGAGCCCGAGACGCCTCCGATGGTGATGCCGCCGCCGCCGCCTCCTCCAGCCGCCGGCGCCCCGCCACCGCCGCTGCCTCCGGGGCTGCCGCCGCTGCCGTCCGACTTGGGCATCCGAGAAAACTTCTTCATGGCGGGAGAGGCGCGAGGGAAGCGACCGAGGAAGGGGGGGGGGGGGAACCTCACCTCAGGGGAGACGCCTGAGGCGACCGCCTCACACCCCCTCCCTTTTTTTAAAAAAAATATATATTATTATTATTTTATTTTCTTCTTCTTCCTTCGCAGCCGCTTCCTCGCCTCACCTCCGAGAGGGGGGGGAAAGCGGAGCCCGGCGGCGGACGCCCCCGCTTCCCAACCCGGCGGCGGCGGCAGCAGCAGCGCCGCCTTCACGGCCGGACCCGCCTCACGGGGCGCTGAGGGGGGGAGGGGAGGAGGAGGGAAGGAGTCGCGCGCGCGCCCCCTTCCCTCCCTCCCTCCCGCAAGGGCGCAGGCGTTCCGTATGAGGGGCGTGCGCGTGGGGGGGAGCCCCGCTCGCTGGTTGGCGGGGAGGCGAGGGAAGGGGGGCGGAGCCAAGCAGGGAAGACACGGGGGGGCGTGTCTTTTGGGGAGTGTATATATGTATAGATAGATAGATAGATAGATACTGTAGGGAGCGAGGGGTAATGAGGGAAGGGAAAGATGGCTCCAGCTTGAAGGAGGAAAGTTAGCGCAGGCGCGCTGCTGGTTCTTCCTTCTCCCCGACGTCCCCTCTCTCTCTATCTCCCTAACCCAGTGTTTCTCAACCTTGGCCACTTGAAGATGTCCGGACTTCAACTCCCAGAATTCCCCAGCCAGCATTCGCTGGCTGGGGAATTCTGGGAGTTGAAGTCCGGACATCTTCAAGTGGCCAAGGTTGAGAAACACTGCCCTAAGCTTTCCTCGCCGTCTCCCCTTCTTCTCCTCCTCCTCCCTATTTCCTGCTGCCGGAAGTGAGGTTTGCCCTGCCCGGAGGAGCACGTGCTAGAGGGGCTGGAGGAGGGCGCTAGGGGCGGGGTGGGCGGCGGCGCCGCTGCTCCGCGAGTCGCGGGTGTGGTGGTGTGTGCGCGGTTGCCACGCTTCTTTGGGAAGGCGGGGAGGGGGCTTTGCCTATCGATTGGAGGTTCCCCCCCTTGATTATTTTTTCCCCACGTGCAAGGGGACTGCAGTTCCCATCTCCCCCCCCCCTGCAAGGGGACCCCCAATTCCCATCATTTCCCCCCTGCAGGGGGACCGCAGTTCCCATCTTCCCCCCTGCAAGGGGACGCAGTAACTATCTTCCCCCTGTGCTGAGGGACCACACTTCCCATCATCTCCCCCCCCCCTCTGCAAGGGGCTACAGTTTCCATCTTCGCCTCTGCAAGGGGACCACACTTCCCATCATCTTCCCTCCTGCAAAAGGACCACACTTCCCATCATCTCCCCCCCCCTGCAGGGGGACTGCAGTTCCCATCATCCCCTGTGCAATGGGACCGCAGTAACTATCTTCCCCCTGTGTCAAGATGACCACACTTCCCATCATCTTCCCCCCCCCCCTGCAGGGGGACTGCAGTTCCCATCATCCCCTGTGCAATGGGACCGCAGTAACTATCTTCCCCCTGTGTCAAGGTGACCACACTTCCCATCATCTTCCCCCCCTGCAAGGGGACTACACTTCCCATCATCCCCTGTGCAAGGGGACCGCAGTAACTATCCCCTGTGCTAAGGGAACCACACTTCCCATCATGTTCCCCCTTGCAAGGAGACCCCAGTTCCCATCATCTTCCCCCCAGCAAGGGGACTGCAGTTCCCATCTCCCCCCCCCCTGCAAGGGGATGCAGTAACTATCTTCCCCCTGTGCTGAGGGACCACACTTCCCATCACACCCCCCCCCACCTGCAAGGGGCTACAGTTCCCATCTTCCCCCCTGCAAGGGGATCACACTTCCCATCATCTTCCCTCCTGCAAAGGGACCGCACTTCCCATCATCTTCCCCCTCGGTGCCTTAAAGGTTTGAACCTCTTCCTGGGGGAAACTTGGTTCAAGTCCATCTTTGGCTCTCTGCGTGGTGTGAAGCTCTGAATCCAATCTTGTTCTAAAGAGGGGGGGGGGGAACCAACCAAAGATGAGGTATATGCATATATCCTCCACTCAGGATACCAAATTAATAAAGCATGTGTGTTCCTTGCATCTGAAGAGCGCCAAGCTGGAAAAGGCTCAAGACTGAAGCTCTGCCTTTCTTGGGGCAAGATTTCTGCAACATCTGTTGGGGTTTTAGTGCCAAAATTGATGATTAAGCAACACTTTATATGCATGCAAAGTAGATTTGCAGAACTCGCTGGACCGAGGAGCAGTTCGGTAAAAAACTTTCTGCATATGAATAGTTCAGAGTTACAGGGGTCATAGGGGGGCATCAGTGTCGAAATTGAACAGCCCCCTCTCAACAGTGGAAGAGGGATACGACATCAACTATCTCCAGTCTACAACACAGGCCTATCAACAGTTCCAGCAAGGCTCCAATACTCATTTGCACCACTCAAAGTCAGCCCTGAGGACACAGATAAACCTCAGCAACTCGCTATAAGAATGCAAATGGCCAGCTGTCTTCAAGGGACGTTGAGACTCTGGAGCAGGAATGACAAACTCAATTTCATTGGTGGCTGCATCAGAGAATAATCAGACGTGCAGGAAAAACAATGGCTGCCAACCTGCCTTCCATTGAGGCCCTGTACACTGCACGAGTCAAAAGGAGGGCCGTGAAAATATCTACAGACCCCTCGCATCCTGGACATAAACTGTTTCAAATGACGCTATATAAAAAAGGAGGAGAATACATGTTAAAATTAAATATGTATATTGAAAAGGAATGATAAATACCATCCACATAAAATGGAGCTTGCTCAGAAGCTGAAATACACCAAGTAAATGAGATGAAGAGTGTGGAGTAGAGAGGGAAGGGAAGGAGAGAGATAGGAGAGAGGGGGGGGAAGAGGAGGAAGGAAAGGGGAGAGGAGAAGGAGAGAGGAAGGGGAAGTAGAGAAGAGAAGGACAACAGAGGGAAGAAAGGAGGGAGGGAAGGAGGAGAGAGGGAGAAGAAGGTGATGGATAAAGTACAAATATGGTACATGGAGAGCAAAAGAGCCAATAATTATTTTTGGGAGTTGATGGTAAAGTGACTTGATGTAAACATTTAATAATACAATACGATGTTGGCTTTGTAATGCCCTCTTTCCCTGAAAATAAGACCTCCCCTGATAATAAATCCAATCGAGCTTTTGAGCGCACACACTAAAATAAGCCCTCCCCTGAAAATAAGCCCTACTCCAAAAATATTGCAGTGCAGCAGCAGCCATGAGGTAACCATGCTCGCCACCTCCTGCACCTCAAAAGTAATAAGACCTCCCCGAAAATAAGGTCGTGCTTATTTCAAGTGTCAAAAGAAAATAAGACCCTGCCTTATTTTTGGGGAAATACGGTGGTATACATGTGATTATATGTTATGAAAATGAAAAAATTTTTTTAAAGCTTAATATATTTTTTAAAAACGGATGCAGCACTGGACACCAAAACAACTAGACCCAAGAACAGTTTTTTCCCGAATGTCATCACTCTGCTAAACAAATAATTCCCTCAACATTGTCTAACTATTTACTAAAGCTGCATTACTATTACTATTACTCTTCTCATCGTTCCCATCATCCATCTCCTCCCACTTATGACTGCAGGACTGGAACTTCCTTGCTTGTATCCTTACAATTTATATTGATATTGATTGTTTCCTGATTGCTTGTTTGTACCCTATGACTATCATGAAGTGTTGTACTTTGTGATTCGTGACGAATGTATCTTGTCTTTTTATGTACACTGAGAGCATCTGCACCAAAGACAAATTCCTTGTGTGTCCAATCACACTTGGCCAATAAAGAATTCTATTCTATTCTATTCTATTCATATTGTTTCCTGATTGCTTATTTGTATCCTATGACTATCATGAAGTGTTGTACCTTATGATTCTTGATGAAAGTATCTTTGGGAAGGAAACAATATGCACACTGAGAGCCTCTGCACCAAAGACAAATTCCTTGTGTGTCCAATCACACTTGGCCAATAAAGAATTCTATTCTATTCTGTTCTATTCATATTGTTTCCTGATTGCTTATTTGTATCCTATGACTATCATGAAGTGTTGTACCTTATGATTCTTGATGAAAGTATCTTGTCTTTTTATGTACACTGAGAGCATCTGCACCAAAGACAAATTCCTTGTGTGTCCAATCACACTTGGCCAATAAAGAATTCTATTCTATTCTATTCTATTCATATTGTTTCCTGATTGCTTATTTGTATCCTATGACTATCATTAAGTGTTGTACCTTATGGTTCTTGATGAAAGTATCTTGTCTTTTTATGCACACTGAGAGCATCTGCACCAAAGACAAATTCCTTGTGTGTCCAATCACACTTGGCCAATAAAGAATTCTATTCTATTCCATTCCTCTGTCTCCGTCTGCTGCTTAGACAGGGAATCAACAGGGCCACACCTGCTGCAGGATACCATTGGTCCCGAGCACTTGCTGCCCCTTGTGCACATGCAGGGCTCCCAGCTTGGCTGATCACCTTGAAATTGTGTTTCTCCAAAAATAAGGCCTGCTGCTTATTGTGGAGCCCCCCCCCCAAAAATATAAGACTGGGTCTTACTTTCAGGAGAACATTTGGAGAATTAGCTAAGTGAAGGAAAACAAGTGTCAGGGAATCTCACAGCTACAAACTTCAATCCGCCTGACATCAACTCCCTGGAAACGTCTGCAAATAGATCAAAAAAAAATCATTATCCGTTTATAAGCACCTTGAAACCATTGCAGTAATTTTCAGAAATCGGCAGAGAGTGCCAGGAACAAGCACCCGCTCAACTCCCTTGATCTCATTTGTTTACTTTCTTAATAGATTGTGGGGAGGATGACGTACTTCATAAATTTGAGTTCAAGACAGTGGGCATGAAAGAACAACCTGTTCGCTGTTGCTTTGATTATTGTGGCATCAGAAATACGTTGGTACGGTGGTGGTGGGGGGAGGGAGGAAGCAAAAACAAGAGTTTTTGCTATTGTTAGAGAAGATAAACGGGGAAGAATGGAATAGCGTGTGGGCATCTATCTGTGGAAATATCTGCGGAATTAAAGGAAACGCACAGGTACCCTGTTTCTCCTAAAATAAGCCCTCCCTGGATAATAAGCTTGATCAGGCTTTTGAGTGCATGTGCGAAAATAAGCTCTCCCCTAAAATATTTAAACGCATGCGCAGCTGGTCCCCACCATTTCCAGGGGGGAAGATGCCCCATGCACCCCACATACATTCCATGCGGAATGGCCTCACAGAGGCCGCTCCCACAAACCCTAGCTACCTGTTCTGACTCCCTCCCGACACAAGACAAATGACTAGACTGGCTGCTATTTGGCAGCTTGCCTGAACTAACCTTGACTAGAAGAGAACACGATCCAAACTCTCCAACTCTGAAAAACTCTCTGACTCTGAAATAACCTCTCTGCGTTGTTTCCTGCAAACCTTTCGATGTACCGAGGATTTCTTTTAAAGCCTCTTGGGAGGGGCCAGTCAATTAGGCAGCTGCTACTGATTATCTCCGACTGCATCGTTCTGCTAATTGCCATTGCCTCCTCTCAATCCTTCTTAGCCTGACATTAGGGACAAACTGGACTTCCTCCTCTCCACTACACCAAGCCCCAGGTGCCTCCTGATGCCTAGCCGGGCTCTCTGCTCTCTCACTCTCGGCCTCCTCCTCTAGAGCACACTCATAGGACTCCTCACTAGAGGAATCCATCAGCAGCTCATCCTGAGCCGGCTGGGCCACAACACCATGCTCCTTCTCTTAGTGGCGGCCGCAAAAAGAGAGAAGGCCCAGCGACGCTACGACTGGCAAGAGTGTGCCAGAAACAGAGACAGAACTTCCTGCGGTCTCTGGATCAGCTGATTCACAGGCTGAGGTTAAGCGGCCTCCTGCACCTCAAAAATAAAGAGACCTCCCCGAAAATTAGGCCAAGCCCTTATTTCAAGGGTCAAAAGAAAATAAGACCCTGTCTTATTTTGGGGGAAACACGGTACTAATGATGGATTAAATATTTCTAGAAAAGGGCAGATCTTGATTAGTCCACACAAAAATCAGACTCGGAAGAATGACCTTTACAAGTAGTCCTCCTTTAGCAACTGTCTCATATAGCAACCATTTAGAGCAAGGGGTCTGCAAACTTGGCAACTTGAAGACTTGTGGACTTCAGCTCCCAGAATTCCTCAGCCAGAATGCGAGACAAAAATGTTCACAGCTGTCTGAGGAATTCTGGGAATTGAAATCTCAAACATTCCAACACATCTTAAAGTTGCCATGTTTGGGGACCCCTGAGTTGCAACGGGGATGAAAAAATAACTTCAACCAATCCTCAAGCTTTTTAGATCTACCTTGTTTCCCCCAAAATAAGACAGGGCCTTGTTTTCTTTTGACCCCTGAAATAAGCGCTTGGCCTTATTTTCGGGGTCTTACTATTTTTGAGGTGCAGGAGGCAGCGAGTGTGGTACCTCATGGCGGCTGCTGTGTTGCAATATTTTCAGGGAGGGCTTATTTTCAGGGGAGGGCTTATTTTAGCGCATGCACTCAAAAGCCCGATTGGGCTTATTATCCAGGGAGGGCTTCTTTTCGGGAAAACGGTATAAATACAGAGAAAAGCTGAAGTGAACAATAATGGAAATGCTCAAAGTCCAGATATTAAACACTGTCTAGAGAAATCCATTTCAGCTACCTATAGAAGTATTGATCTGGAAAATGAACCCTGGAGTTGCATTTGGAAGCCATCCAGAATTGTCATCAGGGATATAACCCATCTTCCCTGTTTTTCGTTAAAATAACAGCCATTTTACTATCATTTCTTGACTGACTCCAGCAGCCTCCGAGGAGTCATCTGTGGGACTACGTCACCACTGGTTAAAGCAGGTATGGGCTAAATAAAGCTACCAAACACATAACACAACCCCATTTATCTTTAAAGCCATCTACAGTCATCAAAGATAGTCATTTCGGCTGTGTCCTTGAAAAGGGGAGAGTAGGACAATAGGTATAAGTCATTCCCAGGTAGATCAAAAAAGAGCCAAAAAATATGTAAAAACTTCAGAAATGTGCAAATTTTTCATTTTTGTGGGTGGGATACAGGTAGTCCTCACCTAACGACCACAACTGAGCCTAAAATTTCCTTTGCTAAGCAAGACAGTTGTTAAGTGAGTTCTGCCCCTTCCTGGTCACAGTTGTTAAGTGGATCACAGCAGTGGTTAAGTTAGCAACACAGTTGTTAAGTGAATCTGGCACCCCCCTTGACTTCGCTTGTCGGAAGGTCGCAAAAGGGGATCATCTGACCCCAGGACACTGCAACCGTCATAAATACGAGAGTCACTTTAACAACAGTGTTATTAATTTAACAACTTACAGTGATTCACTTAACTGTAGCTAGAAAGGGCGCAAAATGGGACAAAATTCACTTAACGAATTCTCGCTCGGCAACAGAAACATTGGACTCAATTAATTGTGGCCGTAAGTCAAGGACTAACTTTATAGTAATTAATAGCATCCTCTAGCATCATCCAACCATTGTTATTTCAAAAGAGCTTTAACAAGGACAGAGTTTATATAGCTTCCAAGAGGGCTGGATGATGCCAGAAGATGCTATAAAGCAGGGGTATCAAACTCAAGGCCTGGGGGCCACATCTGTCCTTCGGGGTGCTTAGATCTGGCCCACGGGGCCACCCTGGAAAAAGCAAAGGACTGGCTCATGGTACCTTTGCCAGAGAAAACAGAACTTGTGGCCCTCCCGAGCTCCATTTTCTCTGGCAGAGAGCTGTAGGAGGCCATTGCAACCTAAAACGGATCTCGGAAGCCCATTTTCTCTGGCAGGGCGCTCAGACCTCCATAGGCACCCCCGACACGAGTGACGTCAAGCTGACCATGCCCACCCTGGCCACGCCCACTCCAGGTCCCCGAGTTCAAACCCAACCCTGATGCGGCCCTCAATGAAATCGAGTTCGACACCCCTGCTGTAAAAGCATGATTAGAGGAAATGGGCAGAAAGATTTAATTGTATCTGCCATACAGCCCTGAAAGGCTGCCCTGCCATGCCGGGGAGAGGACCGAATTGTACCCATAAACTGATTTAACCTCCAATTCTCACACCGTTTCTAGCTTTATACAGCAGCCCTGGCCAAAGGCCACCTGAGAATTTCTTCTTACTTAGCCCATTAACTTCCTGATTGTCTCCTTAGAAACAATAAACAGAAGAGGTGATTGTGTAAACACCTGGGCATTCCAGGTCCCTGCGCATCCTGATAAAACAGGTCTCTGCCAATTAGTGAGAGCGTGTGAACCGAGAGTTCTCTGGATTGCTGTGGGGCTTTTTAAAATCAGAACGAAGAGTCGGAACTTGGAGAGTTGCATTACTATTATTAATCTGTGGGAACACAAAGTGTTGGAAGGTGAGACATCAAGAAGGCTGGTTACTTAATGTGGAAACTAAGCCTTTGGAAAGAATCTTACTCACTTACTTACTTACTTACTTACTTACTTACTTACTTACTTACTTACTTACTTACTTACTTACTTACTTACTTCTTTCCTTCCTTTTTCTCATACAACCTTCTTTCCTTCTCCTTTTTTCTCAACCTTCCTTCCAAACAACCTCCCACCCTCCCTTCCCTTTTTCTCAACCTCCCTTCCTATACAACCTTCCTCCCTCCCTCCCTTCCCTTTTTCTCAACCTTCCTTCCAAACAACCTCCCACCCTTCCTTCCTTTTTTCTCAACCTTCCTTCCTATACTACTTCCCTTCCTTTTTTCTCAACCTTCGTTCCCATACAACCTTCCTTTCTCCCTTCCTTCTCTAAGAAGTTAAAACTCACCCCTCTCCTAGAAAATTAAATATTTTAGGAAATATGAAAAAGGCAGAATTTTTCCCCTAAAAAGAGAAGGAGAAACTCAGAGAGTCCACCCACCTTTGTCAATGGACCATTAAGGCCTGAGCCAGTCAATTCTACATAACAAAGATCTTCTCCCTGCAGGCAGAGCCATTCCATTGCCCTTCATTGCACCACCCACCAAGTTTCAACCAAACAGACAACCTACAAAGCTAGCTATGACCTCTGACAGCAACCAATCAGGATACTCTTCCTGTGCGCTGGGAAGTTCAAAGCCCAGAGAGGGTATAAAGTCCAGGCACTCTCAGCATCTCTTCCTTTTTCACCTAGGAGTTCCAAGGCATATGATCCCGTCTACCATTATACCATCTTTCCAAATAGTCTCCATGTTTCCAGTGTCTTTTTCTCCACTTGGTGGGGAACCCAGATGGACATTTCTTCCAACACTTCCTTCTTTCCTTCCTTCCTTCCTTCCATCCATCCATCCATCCATCCATCTAAAGGCATTAACAAACAAACAAAAGCAATCACATTAGAGGATGGGGAAAAAAGCACAAGAGTTTGCCAGATATCTGTATGCTGTACTTGAGGTTAAAATGTTTGTTAAAATGTTTTAGCTAAATAATTCAACCTATTTCCAATTCAGCGGAGAGAGTGGCTTCACTAAACTACTCATAGACATTCATAGCTGCTCAGAGCCGCCTTGTAAAGGGGACGGGTGGCATAACAAATTAATAAATAAATAAAAATGAAACATACAGACAATTCCAAACACAGCCTTTTGTCATCTCTTCTGTTTTATTTCTTCCATCCTTGACTCATGCAATTCCTCTCAGTGCTTTCATTTTTGGAACTCAGAGTTCTAACTTATGCCTAAGATGGTACTAGAACTCTCAGTCTCTAGGCGACTGGCCCAACATCAACCAATCGATTTTCATGCCTAAAATGGGACTAGAATCTCAGTCTCTTGATGATTGGCCCAACATCAACCAACCGATTTTCATTATTTCATGCCTATGGTGGGATTAGAACTCCCAATCTCTTGGTGATTGGCCCAACATCAACCAACCAACTTTCATGCCTGAGATGGTACTAGTATTCTCAGTCTCTTAGTGATTGGCCCAACATCAACCAACCAACTTTCATGCCTGAGATGGGACTATAATTCTCAGTCTCTTAGTGATTGGCCCAACATCAACCAACCAACTTTCATGCCTGAGATGGGACTAGAATTCTCAGTCTCTTAGTGATTGGCCCAACATCAACCAACCAACTTTCATGCCTGAGATGGGACTAGAATTCTCAGTCTCTTAGTGACTGGCCCAACATCAACCAACCAACTTTCATGCCTGAGATGGGACTAGAATTCTCAGTCTCTTAGTGATTGGCCCAACATCAACCAACCAACTTTCATGCCTGAGATGGTACTAGAATTCTCAGTCTCTTAGTGATTGGCCCAACATCAACCAACCAACTTTCATGCCTGAGATGGTACTAGAATTCTCAGTCTCTTAGTGATTGGCCCAACATCAACCAACCAACTTTCATGCCTGAGATGGTACTAGAATTCTCAGTCTCTTAGTGACTGGCCCAACATCAACCAACCAACTTTCATGCCTGAGATGGGACTAGAATTCTCAGTCTCTTAGTGATTGGCCCAACATCAACCAACCAACTTTCATGCCTGAGATGGTACTAGAATTCTCAGTCTCTTAGTGATTGGCCCAACATCAACCAACCAACTTTCATGCCTGAGATGGTACTAGAATTCTCAGTCTCTTTGTGATTGGCCCAACATCAACCAACCAACTTTCATGCCTGAGATGGTACTAGAATTCTCAGTCTCTTAGTGACTGGCCCAACATCAACCAACCAACTTTCATGCCTGAGATGGGACTAGAATTCTCAGTCTCTTAGTGATTGGCCCAACATCAACCAACCAACTTTCATGACTAAGTGGAACTAGAATTCATGGTCTCCCAGTTTCTAGCCTGGTGCCTTACCCACTAGACCAGGGGTCTGCAAAGTTGGCTCTTTTAAGACTGGTGGACCTCAACTCCCAGAATTCCCCAGCCAGCATGGCTGGCTGGGGAATTCTGGGAGTTGAAGTCCACCAGTCTTAAAAGAGCCAACTTTGCAGACCCCTGCACTAGACCCAGCTGACTCTCAATTCTATGATTTATATACATTCAGTGCCGTGTGGCATTCCACTTCCAAAGTCATTTTGGGACCAATACATTGCTGGTATGGGGAATATATTACTGGCTAAACCGCAGGATTCGGATGATGAGAGAAACATTCAGGCTAAGGCAAAGAGGCCAATAAATCATTTTTGCTCCTTCTGGTAAGGGGATAAAACAAAAGAACAACAAGTCTTATTGGCAGGTCCCTGCAATTAACAGTAAGTGTTAGAATCTGTTGTATAACAAGTCTTAATGAGCTTCCTAATGATACGGCCTTAATAACTAAGCAAAGAAGTTATATTTATTTTAGCAGTTGCTACTTAAGGCTTTGTTGAATACAACGCTGAGAATTTCTCCTTGGCCAATTCGACATGGGTAAAACTACAATAGCATCTATTCTAGGCTCCACCATTAGAATCCCATCTCTCAAGTTACGTGATGTCTAAGGATAAAAACAAAGACATTAATAAATATAAATAGTTGTTGAGTTATGGAAACCGGGGGCACATGAGTTCTAGTCCCACCTTAGGCATGAAAGCCAGTTGGTTGACATTGGGCCAATCACTAGGAGATGGTGAGTTCTAGTCCCACCTTAGGCATGAAAGCCAGTTGGTTGACATTGGGCCAATCACTAGGAGATGGTGAGTTCTAGTCCCACCTTAGGCATGAAAGCCAGTTGGTTGACATTGGGCCAATCACTAGGAGATGGTGAGTTCTAGTCCCACCTTAGGGATGAAAGCCAGTTGGTTGACATTGAGCCAATCACTAGGAGATGGTGAGTTCTAGTCCCACTTTAGGCATGAAAGCCAGTTGGTGGACATTGGGCCAATCATTAGGAGATGGTGAGTTCTAGTCCCACCTTAGGCATGAAAGACAATTGGTTGACATTGAGCCAATCACTAGATGGTGAGTTCTAGTCCCACCTTAGGCATGAAAGCCAGTTGGTTGACATTGGGCCAATCACTAGGAGATGGTGAGTTCTAGTCCCACCTTAGGCATGAAAGCCAGTTGGTTGACATTGGGCCAATCATTAGGAGATGGTGAGTTCTAGTCCCACCTTAGGCATGAAAGACAATTGGTTGACATTGAGCCAATCACTAGATGGTGAGTTCTAGTCCCACCTTAGGCATGAAAGCCAATTGGTTGACATTGGGCCTATCACTAGGGGACAGTGAGTTCTAGTCCCACCTTAGCCATGAAAGTTGATTGGTTGACACAGGGCCAATCACCGCGAGATGGTGAGTTGTAGTCTCACCTTAGGCATGAAAGCCAGTTGGTTGACTTTGGGCCAATCAATAGGAGATGGTGAGTTCTAGTCCCACCTTAGGCATGAAAGCCAGTTGATTGACATTGGGCCAATCACCAGGATACAGGGAGTTCTAGTCCCACTTTCGTCGTGAAAGTTGGTTGGTTGACACAGGGCCAATCACTAGGAGACGGTGAGTTCTAGTCCCACCTTAGGCATGAAAGCCAGTTGATTGACATTGGGCCAATCACCAGGATACAGGGAGTTCTAGTCCCACTTTCGCCATGAAAGTTGGTTGGTTGACACAGGGCCAATCACCGTGAGACGGTAAGTTGTAGTCTCACCTTAGGCATGAAAGCCAGTTGGGCCAAACACTAAGAGACAGTGAGTTCTAGTCCCACCTTAAGCATGAAAGTTGGTTGGTTGACATTGGGCCAATCACCAGGAGACGGAGAGTTCTAATCCCACTTTAGGCATGAAAACTGGCTGGGTGACTTTGAACCAGTCACTCTCTCTCTCTCTCAACCCAATTCCCCTCACAGGGTAGTTGTTATGGGAAAAATAGGAGGAAAGTGTGTTCGCCGCCTTGAGTTATTTGTAAAAATAACAATGGTGGGATAAAATAAATAAAACTGTCACATTATCTTATTCTTAGTCTCCTCTTCTGGCAGGCCAAACAAGCCCTTGAGTTCATTGCCTTCCCTTGGGACAGCCTCTCAGATGTTTGGCATCTTTCTGTCAGGGAATAGCGTAGCAACTGTCCAAATGAACTCAAAAACACTGACACAAAGTTGTAGCTTTATATACATAAATATATTTTACACTAGCTGTTCCCGGGCACGTGTTGCTGTGGCCCAGTCTGGTTAAATGACCAACCAATCTGTGTGTAGATCTACACCTGCACACACAAACACGTACACACAACCACCGTATAACCCCCCAACCTACCTACCTACTCCCTTTCTCCTTCTCTCTATCCCTCTACCTACCTACCTACCTACCTACCTACTTGCCTACCTACCTACTGTATTTCTCCCTTTCCCTCAGCATCCTTCTACCTACCTACCTACCTACCTACCTACCTACCTTCCTACTGTATTTCTCCCTCTCCCTCTGTATCCCTCTACCTACCTACCTACCTACCTACTGTACTTCTCCCTCTCTCTCTCTATCCCTCTACCTACCTACCTACCTACATACATACCTACCTACCTACCTTCCTACCTACTGTATTTCTCCTTCTCTCTCTCTATCCCTCTACCTACCTACCTACCTACCTACCTATCTACCTACCTACCTACCAACCTACTGTATTTCTCCCTCTCTCTCTCTATCCCTCTACCTACCTACCTACCTACCTACCTTCCTACTGTATTTCTCCCTCTCCCTCTGTATCCCTCTACCTACCTACCTACCTACCTACCTACCTACCTACTGTATTTCTCTCTCTCTCTACCCCTCTACCTACCTACATACCTACTGTATTTCTCCCTTTCCCTCTCTATCCCTCTACCTACCTACCTACCTACTTACCTACCTACCTACCTGCTGTATTTCTCACTCTCTCTATCTCTCTATCTACCTACCTACCTACATACATACATACATACATACATACATACATACTGTATTTCTCTTTGAATCTTATGGACAGAGTATTTTATGTCATAAAGGATGACATAATACCTGTGGCTCACTGCTGTCTCTGTATCCATCTACCTACTTTTTAAACAATTTTTTACATTTCCGTTGCATGTACCTGGCACAGGTGTGGCATCTACACAATCTATATATATATATCATTGGTGCCGTACTTGAAAGGAACGTTGTGTGAACATTTCGAAGTGGTTGGTGCAGTACTTTAGGAGATTAGCGGTTTTGAACAAACTCAAAGTTACATTTTTATTTATATAGATTTACAGCAGACAAGATAGTCAGGGAAACAGGAACATCATGAGGTAGATTCAAACAGCATAGCACAAAAGAAAAAAAAAGGCGGGAAAAGGGGAAACTGCCCCTTTACACCCACAGCAACTACAGACACTCTTCAAATGATCTGGGAGTAGAAACAAGGTTTCCAGAGAAAGAATTGCAGACTACAGGAACCATTGGCACCACTCAGGTGACCCTGAGGACACAGATCAACCTCCAAGTGGCCTCAACGACCCTCTAAAAGGATGCAAAGGACCAGGTGTCTGCAAGGAGCATCAATCCTTCCATTCCCAACCATCCTGTCAAAGCTGAAGAAGCTTCTTGGATGAGAAGCGAAACGTCTTCAACGAAAAACCAAGAAAAGTCCACTTGCCTCCTGAAAAAGCACCTTTGGGACAACCATGATCCGGAAGACTGAGAATCTCCATAGACCAGTGATGGCTAATCTTTTCGGCACCGAGTATCCAAAGCGCATGCGGGAATCCCCAAAATGCAATGCACGTTTGTGCGTCCCCCATGCATGCATGCGCATCCTGCTCATGTGCCCCCCCCCCGTGCATCCCCACGCATGCGTCCTGCCCTTCCACATGCATGGCAGAGACCCGAAGACCAGCTGGCCGGTGTTCTTACAGGTTTTTATTAGATGATGCATTTTTAAAACATTGTAAGCCGCCTGGAGTCATCTACGTGCAAATTTGAGGGGAACGGAGGGGGTGTACAAATTGGTTTAATAAATAAATAAAGGTCCAGGCCTCAAACCCAGAAATCAGGCCTGTGGTCATTACAATACAATACAATACAATACAATAGCAGAGTTCGAAGGGACCTTGTAGGTCTTCTAGTCCAACCCCCTGCTTGGGCAGGAACCTTATACCATTTCAGACAAATGGCTATCTAACATCCTTTTAAAGACTTCCAGGGTTGGGGCATTCACAACTTCTGGAGGCAAGCTGTTCCAGAGGTTAATTGTTCTAACTGTCAGGAAATTTCTCCTTAGTTCTAAGTTGCTTCTCTCCTTGATTAGTTTCCACCCATTGCTTCTTGTCCTGCCCCCAGGTGCCTTGGAGAATAGTTTGACTCCCTCTTCTTTGTGGCACCCTCTGAGATATCGGAACACTGCTATCATGTCTCCCCTGGTCTTTCTCTTCCTCAAACTAGACATACCCATACCCAGCTCCTGCAACCGTTCTTCATATGTTTTAGTCTCCAGTTCCCTAATCATCTTGGTTGCTCTTCTCTGCACTCTTTCCAGAGTCTCCACGTCTTTTCTACATCGTTTAATCTGTAAACATTTTAAAAAGTGGGATAATCTATGTGTGAGGAGAGAAACGAGCCTCCCAGGGCTGCGAGCATCCATGTTTTTGATCGATGAATAATCCTTCCGATGGGCATGAAGTGGGCACGTCATGGACAGGGCCAGTTACAAAATTCTCACCTGCCAATTAGTCTTATTTTTTGCCGGAGGCTCCATCTCCAAATTAAGTATTGCGCGGCAGCCCTCCGCGCTTTCTCATTTTCTAAGAACTACCCATTAAGGCATTATCAGAAATAAATATACCGTCGGAGGCTGGCACTTTATTTTGCAGTACTCTTTACAAGTTGAAAGCTGGTAAATGACGGACGCCAAGGGGAATATTTCTATTCTCTGTTCAGATCTTCATCCTAATGGATCTAATTTCAGAGCAGGAGAAACCACTCGCATCCTCTTCTTGTGTCATCTAATCTATAGTTCTTAATCATTTGAAAAGGCCCTTGAACTACTCCATAGCAGTAGCAAACTACTCTATAGGGAGTCCTCAATTTATGACCACGATTGAGCCCAAAATTTCTGATGCTGAGCAAGACAGTTGTTAAGTGAGTTTTGCTTCATTTTACAACCTTTCTTGCCACAGTTGTTAAGTGTGTCACTGCCGTTCTTAATTTAATAATACCCGTGGGTATTAAGTTACTTCTTAACTAAGGGTCTTAGTTTCTTTTTGACCCCCAAAATAAGCGCTTGGCCTTATTTTCCGGGAGGTCTTATTATTTTTAAGGTGCAGGAGGTCTTTTAACCTTGGCCTGCAGATCAGCTGATCCAGAGAGACCCGGTAGTTCTGTCTCTGTTTTTGGCACACTCTTGCTATCCCTAACATCACTGGGCCTGCCACTCTTTTTATGACCGCCACTAAGAGTAGGGGCGCGGGAGCTACAGTTTGTGGGAGTGGCCTCCAAAGGCCGTTCCACGTGGATGGCAGGTGCATGCGGGGCAGGAGTGGGTTTCAAAATTTTTAGAACCTACTCTGTAGGTATGGCCTATTTTGTGGGCGTGGCTTGGCAGTCATGTGACAGGGTGGGAGTGGCCACCTTTTAAAATGTGGTGAAACTCATTTAACAACGCTCTTGCTTAGCAACCAAAATTTTGGACTCAATTGTGATGATAAATTCTTTCTTTCTTTCTTTCTTTCTTTCTTTCTTTCTTTCTTTCTTTCTTTCTTTCTTTCTTTCCTTCCTTCCTTCCTTCCCTTTCCTTTCCTTTCCTTCCCTTTCCTTTCTTTCCTTTCTTCCTTCCTTTCCTTTCCTTTCCTTCCCGTTGGGTCACTGGCAGCGGCGGGCCACATTTACTTCCTGGTACACCGGTGGAACCCCCTCTCACCGGTTCTCTAAATTTCACCAACCGGCTCTCGCGAGTAGGTGCGAGCCTGCAGAAACCTCCCACTGATGTGGGGTGCGTGGGATATGTTCCCCCTCTCCCCCAGGAATATCGGGGATCGGCTGCGCATGAGTTTAAATATTTTAGGGTGGGCTTATTTTAGTGCATACGCTCAAAAGCCCGATTGGGCTTATTATCCAGGGAGGTCTTATTTTGGGGCAAATAGGGGATGTGTTTTAAGTGAATCCATCTTCCCCATTGAGTTTGCTTGGTTATAAAAATGGTTATAAGTCACTTTTTTCCCACGCTGTTGTAACTTTGAACAGTCACAAAACAAATGGTTGTAAGTCTGAAGACTACCTGTAGTTCTTCTTTCGTTCTTTTCTTGATGGTATCAACTTTTCGTTTTCCTGTAACAAATTAGATTTCATTTCTGACTGAGAATAGACTGAGAGAGTAAATGTAGCTTTCTAAACTCTTTTGATGGTAGCACCCAATTTAAACATTTTTTTCCAAAAACTCATTATATACTTAAGATGTGACCTTGGAGTTGAATGATTTCATGTAAACAAAATAAAAAGTATTATATGTACACAGGTTTCATTTTTAGCTTGCCATTGTGCAAGTGTTTGACCTTGATTTCTGTTTGGTTTAATTCATTATCTGGGATTAAGATTATCACTGAACGTTGTTTACACCCCAATAAATATCCATCAGATAGCAAATACTGAGAAAAAACCTCGAATATTTACTCAAAATACCTCAACCACATTCAGTCAGATTTACTTCCTAGTAAGTGAAAACTGCAGTTTTCCCTGGCCGTTGACCTATGCCTTTAAAAAAAATAACTTTACATCTTAAAAAAGATTCTCCGATATCCTGTTCCCATAACAGGGTATTAATAGCATGCAAAAATTAATTTCTCTTTCCTTTCTGAATGCTGGCTGGGATGACCTTTTCACCTAAACGGGGGGTTTCCAAATTTGGGAACTTTAAGACTTGTGAACTTCAACTCCCAGAATTCCCCAGCCAACAAATTCTGGGAGTTGAAGTCCACAAGTCTTAAATTTCCCAAGTTTCGACACCCCTGACTTAAACCATTTGGATTCATCTTGAACTCTTAATTTCCAATTTTTGTTCGCAGCCGACTTTTAATTCTTAAATTTATATTAGGCCTGTCTCATTGTTAAAACAATTAAGTAGAGGTATCCTCGACTTACAACAGTGACCAAAGTTGCAATGGCATTGGAAAAAAAAAGGGACATGACCGTTTTTTACACTGGGATCCATTGCGGCGTTTCGATGGTCACATGATCACAATTCGGACGCTTGGCAAATGGTTCGTGTTTATGACGGACGCGGTGTTCCGGGGTCATGCGGTCAACTTTTGCAAACCTCTGGCAAGCAGAGTCAATGGGGGACCAAGATCCACTTAACAACCATGTTACTTGCTGTGTGTGTTTTAACCATGGGTGAAAGTAAAGGTAAAGGTTCCCCTTGCACATATGTGCTGGTCGTTCCCAACTCTAGGGGACGGTGCTCATCTCCAGGTGTGAGTTCCTGCCAGCATTATTACCGGTTCGCCACCCAAAACATTTTACGGATCTGTTTCTGGACTTTCAGTACCGTGTTTCCCCCAAAATAAGACAAGCTCTTATTTTCTTTTGACCCCTGAAACAAGCACTTGGCCTTATTTTCAGGGAGGTCTTATTATCTTTGAGGTGCAGGAAGCGTGATTACCTCGTGGCTGCTTCCGTGTTGTAATATTTTCAGGGAGGGCTCATTTTCAGGGGAGGCCTTATTTCAGCGCATGCGCTCAAAATCCTGGTTGGGCTTATTATCCAGGGAGGTCTTATTTTCAGGGAAACAGGGCACTTTCAGTACTTCCAGTACTTCCAGTAGGCCTGTTTTTCGCTCTCCCAGAGCCTCCGCGTGGGCCCTGCACTTAGCTGGCCTGATGAATGCACCGCATGGGGACTCCTGGGAGGGGATGGGCGAGGTGGGCAGGGTCAGCTGGTCCTTGTAACGACCGGTTCAGCGAACCAGATTAAAATTAACATCCGGTTCGCCCGAACCTGTCTGAACCGGCTGAATCCCACACCTGGGTAAGGCACCTTGGTTAGAAGGTTGGACTAGAAGACCTCCAAGGTTCCTTCTAGCCCTATGATTGTTTGTGCCTTCTTATGGAAGCATCAGCTGGCCTGTGGTTGTGGCTGAAGCAATACCCTTTCATTAGCCACCAAGAAAGTGCAAAAGCAGAAGTCCCTTTTCCGATCAGCGTCTCGCAGTCAGCTAGTGGTTTCAAAACTTCTTCTGTACTGGAGCCCAACCCTTTCCTGGCCTCATACTCTGGGGTATCTGTCAGTTGTCACCATGACATAGCGGGGGGGGGGGAATACCCGCGGTCTGAAAATAGCGCCCTGAAAAATTTAAATTGTGGCCAGGGACAGCTGTTAATCAGAAAGCGGGAAGAAACAGTTCCACTTTTAAGAGGCATGAAACTTTCCAAAATATGAGCCTCGGTTTACTTTTACTGCTAAAATTACATTTTACGGCCGCTGTGTTCCATAACCCTCTACATTTTTAGTTCAGCTTTTTAACACGGGCTTTGGGAGGAACAAAATGCAAAAGGTCATGATATTTCCACTTAAGGATGGCAAACTACAAGGGTGAAGGCATCGGCAGAAAGTTTGGTCAGTTACGTGTCTTTGTAATGCCCACCCGAGCTGGTTCGCACATGTTAAGTGTGAATATGTGTGAGAAATGGGCCATTTAAAGCCCCTTGAAGGGCTGACAACATGTCTCCAGATGACTATGGAATTGACAGGCTGATTTGGGCAGTCACTGTAGGAGAAGAACAGGTAGAGAAGGAGGGTGGGGTTAAATGTGTCATTAGCTTAGAGTTCTTACATTGCTACCAACAAATCCAATCCTCCCTTGGATCTATTGACCCTTGTCTAGTGACAATTTAGTGACAACCATTAGTTGATTGCATTGCATTGGCATCCTTCAGTCTCAAAAGGCTTTGGCATCATGCTCTGGTCACAAAGCATCTGGTGTGGCTTCCCATCAGCGGTGGGTTTCAACATTTTTAAGAACCTCTTCTGTAGGTGTGGCCAGCTTTGTGGGAGTGGCTTGCTGGCCATGTGACTGGGTGGGAGTGGCTTGGCAGTCATGTGACCGGGTGGGTGTGGCCAACTTGTAAAATGTGGTGGGAGTCACTTAACAACGCTCTTGCTTAGCAACCAAAATGTTGGCTCAGAAACTCTTGAAGCACGCAAGTCTTAAAGCTGTCAAGTTACAAGACCCTTCCACCCATAACCCTTTAGAAAAAAAAAGCCCAGGGGTGTTCAAACCTGACAGCTTTAAGTCTTGTGGACTTCAACTCCCAGAATCCCTCCTCTCGCTCTTCCTCTTGATGATGGGCAGACGGGTGGGGGGAGGGAGCTGGAACCGGTTCTAAATGGCACTTTAGATTTGTGGAACCTCTTCTATCGAAGAGCTTAGAACTGGCAGGAACCCACCCCTGCTTTCCATGCTGTATGCAAAGCTGGAGGATCCTCTCCAACACAGGGCCTGGGTAGATTAATATGGAGGATAGACTGTTACCCAGGCAGCGGATCCCGTCTCTCCACGTCGCTGAAATAGTCCAATGGAACATTAGAGCCGATACAATTGGTTCCAGCTGCGTCTCAAGAGTTACTAGAACGTGGTTGTACACAGTGACGAACTGCTTCCGGGACTCCAGCTCCAGACTTTGCCTCGAGGTTGACTCCTGAAGCCTTTTCCAGTAGTGGATAGAGCCACAAGGCAGTGGAGGTTTGTAATCAGAGTTTCCCTTCCCCTAGAACAGGGATGTCCAAACTTGGGAACTTTAAGACTTGTGGACTTCAACTCCCAGAATTCCCCAGCCAGCATAGCTGGCTGGGGAATTCTGGGAGTTGAAGTCCACAAGTCTTAAAGTTCCCAAGTTTGAACATCCCTGCCCTAGAAGATGGTCCTGCCGCTTGATCTGCCGTTGGGGCGTAGAGCCCTCTTCCGCCTTCAAAACCGTTGACCGTCTTCTCCTGTAACCCTTGGAAAAGGGGCCCTTACGAGATGCTACCAGCCAGGAAAGCTGGACCAAGGCTTTTTAAGGAGGTGTTCCTCCTCCATCACTCACTCTTTGTCCTGGCTTGTGACAGGCAGAGCCTGGCTTCCCAAACATTGGGCCCAGGATGGCAGGTTTATTGGTTGATTAGATTCTTATATATAGGCTTCATTAGTATTTAGTATTTATTAGACTTGTATACTGCACCTTCTCCCTTTCGGGACACAGGGCGGTGTACAGGCAGCAATAAAAATCAATACAAAACATAAAATATATTAAAATATATTATATAATTAGCCTGTCCTTAAAACCCTGGTTAAAAACTCCTACTAAAAACAGTTTAAAACTCCGACAGGCCAGCCGCATGAAATAAATAGGTCTTCAAGGCCCGACGGAAGAGGCGTAGGTCCGTGGTCGTCCGTAGGTCACTCCAGAGGTCAGGGGCTGCCACAGAGAAGGCTCTCCCCCTAGGGGTTGCCAGCTGACATTGCCTGGCCGACGGCACCCTGAGGAGGCCCTCTCTGTGGGAGCGAACTGGTCGATGGGAGGCATTTGGCAGCAGGAGGCGGTCTTGCAAATAGCCAGGTTCCTTGCCATGGAGCGCTTTAAAGAAATCTTCTGTCCTGCAGTTTAATATATGGTTCTAATCCTTTGTGCCTGATAGTCACTCTTTCTCGGTTCAACAGATCAAAACAGAATTGTTTTGGGGGAACAAAAATATATAGAATACACCCATGTAAGCAAATAATTAAGTATGATGCAACAATCATTTCTTGGCTATTTCTTTATTATCAGGGACTCTCCCCTCTCCCAGTGTTATTGTCTTCTCTCAAGCTATCTTGACCGAAGCCATTTTGTCGGCTTCAGTGTTGCCACCCTGGAGCTGAGAGTCAGAGAGGGGGGATTTGAGATAGAAGGATTTTTTTGGCCAAAACAAAATGCTTTCTCTTGGGAACCAAGGACATTCTCACACTTGGCAGAGTGATGCCACCGGGTTGCCGGACTGCACGGTGGTTGGACCATGTGACTGATTGTTTTGAGAGAGTAGAAAATCTTTTACTTTTAATAAGGTGGAAAAACCGCGGGAGTTTTCAGAGTCGGTTTTCACCAGATATGTGCCAATATGATATTTCCAATCGAAGTAATCTTTGAGGAATTTAATTGCCTCGGAGTCTTGCTTGCAACGGATTTATTACTTGGAACCTTGACAGTTATATGAATAAGCAAAAGTATAAAAACAAACCAATATCCAACATTGTCAAATCTAGTTTACATTACTATTTATTTATTTATTGTGGGAGAAGACAAGCAAAGCTAGTTGGTAGAGTTAAATGCATCATCAGTTCGGAGTATTTTCATTGCCACAAGAGATCCAAGTTCAGTCTCCCTTGAATTCTGTTGACTTTTATCTAGCGCCAATTTAGTGCTGACCCTTGGTTGACCAGATTCTTGTGTATAGGTTTGAATAAATCTTCCATGCTACAGCTTTATGAATGACCTTGATTCTTCACACCTAACAATTTTGCTTCTTCCAAATGGCCTACCGACCATTAATTTGGGTATGTCTAGTTTGATGAAGAGAAGGACCAGGGGAGACATGATAGTAGTGTTCCGATATCTCAGAGGGTGCCACAAAGAGGAGGGAGTCAAACTATTCTCCAAGGCACCTGGGGGCAGGACAAGAAGCAATGGGTGGAAACTAATCAAGGAGAGAAGCAACTTAGAACTAAGGAGAAATTTCCTGACAGTTAGAACAATTAACCTCTGGAACAGCTTGCCTCCAGAAGTTGTGAATGCCCCAACCCTGGAAGTCTTTAAGAAGATGTTAGATAGCCATTTGTCTGAAATGGTATAAGGTTCCTGCCCATGCAGGGGGTTGGACTAGAAGACCTACAAGGTCGCTTCCAACTCTGCTATTGTATTATAAGTAAAAATTGCAAAGAGCCTGAGCATTGCAGATCCCCACACTCAAGGGGAGAACGAAAATTTATATGGTATTTGTCAAATTGCGTAGTGTATAGAGTTATCCTTTATGCAATCATTACTTCAATGGCTTTGTGGGGTGTTTCCTGCCCCAATTCTTTCACTTCATCCTGTTTTCTGGCCTGCGTCAAGAACTGTTCGAAATAAGATGGGAAATTTGGTGGCCTGCATCCCGTTCAGGCCACCAAATTTTCCATCTTCTTCCGAACAGTTCTTGACTCACAGATGCCACTTAATTGTCTCCCACTGTGGTGGTGAAATCAGAACAAGCAGCACTTACTGGAAACGGTGCTAAGAAAACCACAATCCACAGGAAAAAAAGTTTGGTTTTGGAATCAAATGTCTACCATCCTTAGAAGCCTAACTAAACACAAGCAAGAACTAGGGAAGAAGCAGAAGGACAAGCTATGAGCTTTCACTTAAACCAGGGGTGGGCAAACTTTGCAACTTTAAGTCTGAAGGACTTCAGCTCCCAGACTTCTCCAGCCAGCTTTGCTTTGCTGGCTGGAGAATTCTGGGAGCTGAAGTCCTTCAGACTTAAAGTTGCAAAGGTTGGAGACCCCTGTTTTAGAGGGTTGTTGCAGCACCTGGAGGTTTATCGGTGGCCTCAGGGTCACTGATGGTGCAAATGGGTGTGAAAGGCTCCACACCCATTTGAACCGCTCAGGTGACCCTGAGGACACCTAAACCTCCAGGTGCTTCAACAACCCTCTTAAAGGATGCAAATGACCAGCTGTCTGCAAAGAGCATAAATCCCTCCATTGCTCCACCATTCAGTCAAAACTGAAGAAGCTCCTTGGATGAGAAGCGAAACGTCTTCAAAGAAAAGAAACCCCAGAAAGTCCAGTGGGCTCTTGAAAAAAAAAGCACCTTTGGGACAGTCGTGTCACTTTTTTTCTGGGCTGTTGTAACTTCAAATGATCACTAAATGAATGGTTGTAAAACAAGGACTTACCTGTCTATAACTAGCAGCCCGCTGGGCTCATATAAAATTGTAACCAAATGCATGGGAAGGGTCTCGCAGACCCCAGCTTGCATACAAGGAGATTTTAGAAGGACCCTACAGTATTTACAGTATATGGCTTTGCTGGCTGGAGAATTCTGGGAGCTGAAGTCTTTCAGACTTAAAGTTGCAAAGTTTGCCCACCTCTGACTTAAACCATAGTAGTTCAAATGCATCTTTTATCCACGCCCACCAAGCCATGCCCACAGAACCAGTAGTAAAAATTTTTGAATTTCACCACTGATCGTAAGTGTGAAAAATGGTCATCGGTCTTTTGTTTTTTCAGAGCTGTTGTAACTTTGGTCCCTTTGGTCCCTGTTGTAAGTCGAGGACTACCTGTACAAAGAGACAAAGTAAAAAAATTGAAACGAAACAGGAGGGACTAGGGGAAAAAAATGGGAGGTGGGGTACAGAAAAGAAGGTGTGGGGGAAACTATAGAATAGAGCAACTTCTAAATTTTTTCAGCACAATTTCAATTTCAATTTATTTCGATTTGTGTACCGCGCCTTTCTCCATCGAGATGGACTCAGGGCGGTGCACAGGAAAGTTAAAACCAATAAATAATAGAAAATACAATAATATAATTAAAAGAGAATTAAATTAAAAGCCTGTGCTAAAATTCCCTAATAAAACCCAACGTCCATTTCCTGATTGGCAAGAGCGATATCACAGCTAGAATCTAAAAACTAAGCTAGACCAGCTTGCTGGAAAAAGTATGTCTTGAGCGAGCGGCGGAAGAGGGGAATAATAATAATAATAATAATAATAATAATAATAATAATAATAATAATAATAATAATAATAATAATAATAATAATAATAATAATAATAATAATAATAATTTTTAATTTATAACCCGCTCTCTCTCCCCGAAGGGACTCGAGGCGGGGCACAGGGAATTTAAAATACATATAAAATCACAAACATAGTACAATATAAAATAAAATTAAACTAACCCTGCGCTAAAATTCCATATTAAAACTAAAAATTAATCATTAAAAACCCTAAAAACAGTTGATTATCCTAGGCCAGCCAAGCAGAAAAAGTGTGTTTTTAATTTTTGACGGAAGGAGCGGAGGTCCGTAGTTGTTCTAATTTTGGGGGGAAGGTCGTTCCAGAGGGTTGGGCCCGCCACAGAGAAGGCCCTTCCCCTGGGCTTCGCCCGCTGGCACAGCCTAGTGGACGGCACCCGGAGAAGTCCCTCTCTGTGGGAGCGAATCGGCCGCAGGGATGTATGGGGCAGGATGCGATCCCGCAGATAGCTAGGTCCCGTGCCATGGAGCGCTTTAAAGATGATAACCAACACCTTGAAGCGCACCCGAAAGACGACAGGCAGCCAATGCAGCTCGCGCAGGAGCAGTGTTACATGGGAAAACCTAGAAGTTCCCATAACTGCCCACGCGGCTGCATTCTGGACAAGCTGAAGCCTTCGGGTGCACCTCAAGGGGAGCCCCATGTAGAGAGCATTGCAGTAGTCAAGTCGGGATGTCACGAGTGCATGAGTGACTGTACAGAGGGCACCCCGGTCCAATAGGGGACACAACTGGCGGACCAGGCGGACCTGGTAAAACGCCCTCCTGGCCACGACTATCACTTGATCTTCCATGGACAGCCGTGCATCAAGGAGGACGCCCAAGTTGCGTGCCCCATCCACAGGGGTTAGATGTTCACCCCCTATTATCACGGAAGGTCCGTGATAATGCGAAGTTCGGGGGGGGTAGGTCGTTCCAGAGGGCCGGCCCTGCCACAGAGAAGGCCCTACCTCTGGGCACCGCTAGCCGGCATTGACCGGTGATTTGCACCCTGAGTAGGCCCTCCCTGTGGGAGCGAATCGGTCGGAGGGAGGTATGTGGCAGGAGACGGTCCCGCAAGTAACTAGGCCCCGAGCCATGGAGCGATTTAAAGATGGTGACAAGCACCAATACAAGCCTGCAATACGATAACCTGTTGAGCGAGAGTAAAACATAAAACACAGCACTTCTGTAATCATAAACACTTCTAGGCATCAAATCCCAAGGTTAAAATTTCCTTCCTTTCAGTTTCAAGTCAAAAGTCCAACAAAAATGAAGCGAGACAAAGTTTTTGCTTTAATCAAAGCCGTCAGTTTCACCATCTCCGCCAACTCCATTAACTTCGCCATCCAGGCCATATAGAATCATAGAATCACAGGGCTGGAAGGGAGCCTTGGAGGCCTTCTAGTCCCTCCCCCCGGTAACCCAGGAGTCCTGATTCCATCCTGGAGAAAATGGTTGTCCGATTTTTTCTTGAAAAACCTTTCCATTCAAAATCGGCAGTTGTTAATGCACTCGTGTGGTTGTTAAGTGAACCTGGCTTCCCCATTAACTTTACTTGTCAGAAGGTCGCAAAACGGGGAGCGCATGACCCCCGGGACCCTGCAACGATCATAAACGTGAGTCAAGTGCCTGAATTTTGATCCCCTGACCATGAGGACGTGGTAACGGTCATAATTGCGAAAAACGGTCATAAGTTATTTTTTCATTTCCAGTCTACTCTGCATAACAAAGATCCACCTCCTTCAGGCAGCGCCAAAATAGGAATCCCAAAAGCCCTTTCATTACATCGTCACCCAGCAAGAGTCAACCAAGCTTGGGACTCAGAACAGCCTACACAGTCGCTCTTGCATGGCCCCATGGGAGCCTGGCAACCAATCAGAATACAAGCTCAAATTCAAAAGCCTAGAGAGGGCCTAAAACTCAAGGACTCTCAGTATCTCTTCCCTTTTTTTTGCCCAGGACCTCAAACCATATGGTCCTGTCCACCATTAAAAACCATCTTTCCAAACAGCCTCCATGTTTCCAGTGTCTTTCTCTCCATTGGAACTGAACCCAGAAGGACATTTCTTCCAACAGAAGTACTAGGACTAGAAGATAGTCCTATGAAGACTTCCTCATTTCATTCATACATCCCTTCGACCGATTCGCTCCCACAGAGAGGGCCTTCTCCGGGTACCGTCAGCCGGGCAATGCCGGCTGGCGACGCCCAGGGGAAGGGCCTTCTCTGTGGCGGGCCCTGCCCTCTGGAACGAGCTGCCCCCCGCTCTCAGGAACATTACAGACCTCCGCCTCTTCCGCCAACATCTAAAGACACACTTCTTTCGCTTAGCTGCCCTGGCCTAATTCCCCGAGACTATTTTACTGACTGATTTTAAATTAAATTAAATTAAAGTTTTAACAAATGGGTTTTTACACTGTTTTTAGCACAGGGTATAACTTAATTTAATAAGATTTTATTGATCATTTATGATGTATTTATTCTTTTTGGTATATGTTTATATTGATGTTTTTAGTTTCCTGTGCACCGCCCCGAGTCCCTTTTTTGGGAGAGTGGCGCGGTATAGAAGTTCAATAAAATCAAAATCAGAATCAAATTCCAGGGATGGATTTCCTGCCAGTTCTAAGCTCTTCCATAGAAGAGGTTCTACAAATCCACAGTGCCGTTTAGAACTGGTTCCAGCTCCCTCCCCTCACCCGTCCACCCATCATCAAGAGGAAGAGCGAGAGGAGGAATTCTGGGAGTTGAAGTCCACAAGTCTTATAGCTGTCAAGTTTGAACAACCCTGGGGGTTTTTTTTCTAAAAGGTTAGGAGTGCCAGGTGTTGTGTCCTCGACTTGCGACTGGTCTCAACATACAACCAGCCGCAAGTCTTCCACTCTGCCTGAAAGGACCATGGCAACAGGTTGTAGCCAGCCTGTAACCGCCAGTCGCGTCTGATTGGCCCAGACGCAACTGGCGGGAAACCGGGTCCTGAAACAACCTGATTGGCTCCCCCGTTTGACAGCACGCGTATAAGTAGCTGTCAAACGCGGGAGCCCCTGTCTACCGCGCTCCGCTTCTGTAAATAGTTTTCTCTCAGCGCCTTCGCTATTCTCGCGAATAAACAGTTGTTCCTTGCTAGCCTGAGTCTGGACTCCCTCTATTCAACGAACATAACACCAGGGTCTTGTAACTTGACAGATCTAAGACTTGCATGCTTCCAATGCCAGAGTTCCTGAGCCAACATTTTGGTTGCTAAGCAAGAGCGTTGTTAAGTGACTCCCACCACATTTTACAAGTTGGCCACGCCCACCCGGTCACATGACTGCCAAGCCACTCCCACTCAGTCACATGGCCGGCAAGCCACTCCCACAAAGCAGGCCACACCTACAGAAGAGGTTCCCTCCAAAAATTGAAGCCCACCACTGGTTCACTCCAACCATTGGAGCAGCCTGCAGTGGTTGGGGTGTGTTTTTATTCCTGCATTTCGGGGGAGGCCATTGCTACTATACCCCCATTTTGCTTTCATCACTCTGGATTCAACCAAAAAAGACTTATAAGCAAGCATTATTACGGTAATAATCCAGTAGATTTGCACCAAAGGTCTCAAGTATCTTCTCCCCGCCCGCCCCCCAGAATGGACACAGGCATTTTCTTCCAAGCAAGTTCCTTTGTGCTTTTCTTTGGTTTTGCCCATTGGCGAGAGGTTGCTAGGAAACAATGCCATTGAGTCCAAATCCTGCTTTCCTCCCCTAATCCCCCCTCTCTCCCCCTCCCTCTGACACCTCTTTTTCTTCTGCTGTCCATTCTCCTTTTTTCTCGTGAAATCCTTAATTTCTTTACCGTGC
This sequence comes from Rhabdophis nuchalis, assembly GCA_039707465.1. NCBI lineage: Eukaryota > Metazoa > Chordata > Lepidosauria > Squamata > Natricidae > Rhabdophis > Rhabdophis nuchalis. Next base: position 10,523,672 of record CM077648.1, on the reverse strand, counting down.
CTTAATGCAAAAAAAAAAAAGGGCCTTTCCTAACGGCGGGGGGAAGAAACAAAACAAACGGACAAAAAATAAATAAAAATCCCCAGATTCTCCTTCCTGTTTTTGGAACTTGCAACACGAACGTTCACAGCAATGCAGAAAAGTTAGCACCGAGCTCTCTCCTAGGGGAAGGAAATATTTTGAGAAATATTGTTTTAAAAAAGTTTTATTGGGTTTTACAAATTTTAGAAGAAATAGGAAAAGGGTATAAGGTGATACAAAGACATTTTGAGAACCTCTATGTCGGAGGTGTTGGCCCCCTCCGAGGCTTCATTAAAAAAAATAGATAATACAATAAATTTTTCATTTGTTCTACAAAGTGGAAAGAGATACAGATATTTCAATTTAAAATCTATGCAATCAATCATTTGTAAACATCCAAATAAAAGTTACACTAAACAAAAATAAAGTCACTTGTGAGATCTAAGTCTTTTGGCAATTGTGTCTTCCTCTCCCTGACCTTGAGTGGGCGGAGCTGTGGCCCCCTCCGTTCCCCCATTTTCATCCTCCAGGATTGAGGAATGTTTTTTGAGAAAGGCGTCCGCCTCTGCAATTGTTTTAATTCTTACCCTTCCTCCCTCCCAGAACACCAACATTCCCTCAGGCATCACCCACTTGAACCACACCCCCTTTTTGAATAATCTTTTGGATAAGAAGGAATATTTCCTCCTTATCTCTCTAATCTTTTTCGGGATCTGTTTCAAGATGGCAATCTCGTTCTGTTGATAGATTAAAGGACTGTCTCTCTGTGCTCTCAGGATCCCCTCCCTTGTAGACCTTCTTACAAATTTAATATGTATCTCTCTGGGTATTTTGAGAAATATTGAAAAAGGTAGGATATTACATTTGCCTGGATGAGAAATGGAGAAAAACATGCCCTTGGAAAGCAGCCCCCCACCTTCCTTAATAGCCCACAGCAGATGTCAGCACTTAAGAGATAAAGAGATAGACAGTTCTATTCATAAGCAAATTCCCTGCAGCAAGGTCAGAACAAAGGTGGGGTTAGCCCTAAGCCACAATAGAAATTGTCCAACAAGCCCCCTCATTGTATCGGCCCAAACTTGAACCAAGCTTAGCTCAGACAAACTCCTAGGTGTCAACTTGTAAAGCATTTCAATGATTGAAATGGAACTAGGATTCCATGGGAATCTGACAACAGCCAATATAATAAATGTTCTTGCATAGGAACAGGAAGCTCAAGTGCAACGCCCACAAGAAAAGGTATAAAACCCCTCATTCTCAACTCCAGTTGGTTAGCTGCACCAGAGAACCATATGCTCGGTGGTTCTGCTTCATCAATAAATGGACCTTCTTTCCAATCAGCCTCCAGCCTCTGTTTTGTCTCCAGGGCCTTTCCCTAGGGGTGGGATTCAGTCAGTTTAGACTGGTACGGGCGAACCGGATGCTAAGTTTGTATCTGATTTGCCGAACTGGTTGTTGGAAAGTCTGGCTGGCCCCACCCACCCCTCCCCTCCTCATGGCCCGTTAATCATGGTGGGTAAATACAGGGCCCGCACGAAGGGTTTGGGAGGGCAAAAAACGGGCCTACCAGAAGTTCCAGAAGTCCAGAAACATGCCCGTTTCCGGCTTCCGGAGAGTCTTCAGAGCCCAGGGAAGGCCATTTTTGCCCTCCAGGAGGCTCGGGGAAAACCTCCGGAGCCTGGGGAGGGCAAAAACTCCACCACCACCCCGCCGTGTTGCAAGAAGCCAAGTAGCCATGCCCACTATGGCTACGCCCACCCAGCAACCGGGGCAGAGAACTGTTTGGTAACATTTTTGAATTTCATCGCTGCCTTTCTCTCAACTTGGAACTGAACCAGATGGATATTTCTTCCAACAGTAACATTCAATCCAGATGTGCAAAAGGTTATGAAGGGAGAAAAGACAGGCGTCAGAGAAGTGACCATTGAGTGGGGAAATCCTCTCCCGAACTGGTTTGTGTTTTATCAATGACCTCCGATCCTTAAATCGGTGTTTTTCAAACTCGAGCAATGTCAGGATCCGTGGATCAATTCAATTCCCAGAATTTCCCAGCCACCGTAGAGAATTCTGGGAGTTGAAGTCCACGGCTCCTGACATTGCCCAAGTTTGAAAGACATGGCATTAAATAAACCTGACCTGATGCCATTCTGAAAGGCAGTTTATGTGTTGGTCGTGATGGCACAGCATTTCTAGGCTGTAAATTTATGTTTATTTCCTCTCTATCCACTTGTTTGTCACATCAATCACAGATTTGACTTTCTCCAATAAATTCTCACTGGAGGTGAAGCAAACCTATTTGTTTTACAGTTCAGCAAGAGGTGGAAAAAAACATATTGATTTTTGTCAGGCCTTTTACAGTAATGGTACTTTTTGTCCTTCTTGTATTTATGGTTGTTTTTACTGATACAATTACGGGACCTTGTAAGGTATGCAAAGTTGTTAAGGACATTCCAAACACCTCCATATTCACTGGCAGAGGGTTGAAGGAAGCCGTTGCAGCCAAAAATGGAGCTTTGGGGGCCTGTTTTGGCTGGCAGAGCACTCAGGCTGCCACAGGCGCCCCCAACACAAGTGACATTGGGTTGGCCATGCTCATCCTGGCCATGCCCACCCAGGCCGCTCAAGGTCAAACACAATCCTGAAACTCAATGAAATCGAATTTGACACCCACTCTGGCCTAAAGGGCAGAGGTGGTATTCAGCAAGTTCTGACCAGTTCTGGAGAACCAGTAGTGGAAATTTTGAGTAGTTCAGAGAACCGGTAAATACCACTTCTGGCTGGCCCCGCCCCATACATCCCTTCGACCGATCTGCTCCCACAGAGAGGGCCTTCTCCGGGTACCGTCGACCAGGCAATGCCGGTTGGCGACGCCTAGAGGAAGGGCCTTCTCTGTGGCGGGCCCAGCCCTCTGGAACGACCTACCCCCCCGAACTACGCACCACCTCGGACCTCCGCCTCTTCCACCAACGTCTCAAGACTTATTTATTCCAACAAGCCGGCCTAGCATAACCCCCGTTTTCTGACTTTCAAATGTGGATAAATTTTAAATTCTTAGGGTTTTAAAATGGGTTTCAGCACGGGAATAATTTAATAGTTTTTTAATGATATATTTTTGTATTTTGTATGGTTTTTAATATTGCCTGTGCGCCGCCCTGGGTCCTTGCAAGGAGAAGGGCGGGTATAAATTTAATAAAATAATAAATAAATAAATAAATCTATTCTCTGCCTCCCGAGTCCCAGCTGATCGGGCGGAAATGGGGATTTTGCAGTAACCTTACCCTGGAGTGAGGAGGGAATGGAGATTTTACAGTATCCTTCCCCTAACATGCCTACCAAGCCACGCCCACAGAACTGGTAGTAAAAAAATTTGAATCCCACCCCTGCTAAAGGGATCTCTTTCCTAAAGAAAATGCTCCCTTGCGAATCTAAAAGCGGGCTGCAAAACAGCAGCTGACTTTAAAAATGCTCTCTCTTGCTCTACAAATAACTGAGTCCTCCTCTCCACCCACACCAAATTCATCGTGCCCCTCGGGGTCAGGACACAGCGTTCCCGTGACTAGCCCAGAACCAGCAATGGCTCAAAATTACACTGAGCATTTGTCGATGCCTGTCAATGGTCAGCAGGGCACCAGCTTGTAGTGGCAAATTCTCTCTTCTACCACATGCTTGTGAGGTTGTTATCCTGTTTCCCTGAAAATAAGACCTCTCTGGATAATAAGAGCAATTGGGCTTTTGAGCGCATGCACTAAAATAAGCCCTCCCAAAGAATATTGCAACACAGCAGCAGCCATGAGGTGACCACGCTTTATTTATTTATTTTTTTATTTTATTAAATTTATACCCCGCCCTTCTCCTACAAAAGGACCCAGGGCGACGCACAGGCAAATTAAAACACAACGTACATAAATAGATCAATTATTAAAATCCAACTAAATTAAATTACCCCGTGCTAAAACATTTTAAAATTCTCTAATTAAAATGTATAACTAAACAGTCCAGATCGGGTGATTATCCTAGGCCGGCTTGTTGGAACAAATGCGTTTTCAGACGCCGGCGGAAAAGGCGGAGGTCTGTGGTGGTACGGAGTTCAGGGGGCAGGTCGTTCCAGAGGGTAGGGCCCGCCACAGAGAAGGCCCTTCCCCCGGGTGTCGCCAACCGGCATTGCCCAGCCGACGGCACCCGGAGAAGGCCCTCTCTATGAGAGCAGATCGGTCAGAGGGATGTATGGGGCAGGATACGGTCTCGCATGTAACTAGGCCCCGTGCCATGGAGCGCTTTAAAGATGGTCATTAACACCTTGCTTGCTGCCTCCTGCACCTCAAAAATAATAAAACCTCCCCGAAAATAAGGCCAAGCGCTTATTTGGGGGGGGGGATCAAAAGAAAATAAGACCCTGTCTTATTTTCAGGGAAACTCAGTAAAGCCTCCCCTCCAACACATCTTTCTTAGCTACCGTAATTTTCGGAGTATAAGACGCACCTTTTTCCCACCAAAAAGAGGGTGAAAATGTGGGTGCGTCTTATATGCTGAATACAGCGTTTTTGGCCTACCGAAACCCTGCCCCCTTTGCAAAAATGGCCGTGCATAGCCTTTAGGAGGCTTCCAGAGTGCTCCTGGGGGCTGGGGAGGGCCAAAACCAATAAACTAAACTAAAAATGAGCAAAAAACAGGCTGTTTTTGCTCAGTTTTGCCCCCGCCCATCCCCAGGAGCATTCTACAAGCCTCCCAAAGCCTCTGCATGCCCTTTTTTTTCCTTGCAGAAAACAAGGTGTGCAGAGGGTTTGAGAGGCCTACAGAGTGCAAAAACCTCTTAAAAAAATTAACCTCTTCAAAATCTTGGTGCGCCTTATACTCCGGTGCGTCTTATAGTTCGAAAAATACACTATATTACAAGGTAGTCCTTGGCTTATGACCACAATTAAGTCCAAAATATCTGTTGCTAGGCAAGGCAGTTGTCAGCTTAATCTGTCCGCTTTCACATCCTAGCTTTTGACCCAGTGGTGGGTTTCTGCAGGTTCGCACCTACTCGCGAGAGCCGGTTGGTGAAATTTAGAGAACCGGTGAGAGGGGGTTCCACCGGCGTACCTGGAAGTAAATCTGGCCCACCGCTGCCAGTGACCCAACGGGAAGGAAAGGAAAGGAAGGAAGGAAAGAAAGAAAGAAAGAAAGAAGGAAGGAAGGAAGGAAGGAAGGAAGGAAGGAAGGAAGGAAGGAAGGAAGAAAGAAAGAATTTATCATCACAATTGAGTCCAAAATTTTGGTTGCTAAGCAAGAGCGTTGTTAAATGAGTTTCACCACATTTTAAAAGGTGGCCACTCCCACCCTGTCACATGACTGCCAAGCCACGCCCACAAAATAGGCCACACCTACAGAGTAGGTTCTACAAAATTTGAAACCCACCACTGTTTTGACCCACGTCGCTTTCAGATCTGGGTTAATGTCCGGGTTCCAAGGAGCACCCTCAACAGAATCAAAACTCGGAGGCAGGCATCTTCCTCAGAGTACAGCTTTATTAGAGATGCCATATTGGCACATCTGGGGAAAACCCGAATCTGAAAGCCAAAGTGAAGTCAAAGTTCCTCCCCCTCGGTCCACATGTGCATCCTGTGCAGTGGTGGGTTTCACATTTTGTTACCACCACTTTGCTGTGCGCACGCACCCGTTTTGCTCATGTGCCCAGTGTTCCGTGCATGTGCTTTGCTCGTACACACACCTTTCACACATGTGCCTGGCAGTGGTGGGTTCCGGATCCCGTTCCAACCAGTACATTTGAAACGGGCCCGGCATCGCCCACACGGACGTGCGTGCGTGCATGCATTGTAGCTGCCACCGATGCTTCCGTAAGCCTCCGCGATGCTCCAGTTGCTCAGTGGAGCGTCGCACAGGGACTGTACGCACCATGCGTGTGCACGGAAGTCTTAAAAGACAAGTAAGGAGCTCGGGTGTGTGGGTGGGCCCTCCGGAGCACCGTACTGGAACGGGATACGGTGCTCTAGGCAGGCTCCAGTACACCCATCCTGGGGCGTACCGCCTGCAACCCACCACTTGTGCCTGGCCTCAAAAACGTGCCTAGGACAGCATAGATCTGGGGCGGGGGAGGGCATCCGTGATTTTCACTACTGGTCCAGACGAACCGGTCTGAACCGGCTGAATACCCCCTCTGAACACCAGTTTACTTTGATCTTCAAGAATTTTATTTATTTATTTATTTGATTTATATCCCACCCTTCTCCAAATGGACCCAGGGCGGCGCACAGGAATTTAAAATACATACAAAATAATAAAAAAATTTTTTTAAAACCTATTAAATATCAGTCCTGCGCTAAAACCAATTAAAATCCCCAATTAAAACTATCTACATTAGTCCCAGCGGAGGTTATGTTAGGCCGGCTTGAGGAAAGAGGTGTGTTTTTAAACACTGGCGGAAGAGGCGGAGGTCGGTGATGGTACGGAGTTCTGGGGGTAGGTCGTTCCATAGGGCAAGGCCCGCCACAGAGAAGGCCCTTCTCCTGGGAATTTTGATTCTTGAAGGGAGCATGAGCTTGCAATAAATCTTTACATTCATTTGAACTGCCTGAACTTTTGATTTTCCTGGTAGTTCAGATTCTAATAGAGAGCACAAGCTAGCAATAAACCATTATATCCATTTGAACTCCCTGGGCTTTTGATTTGCACGCATGTGCACTGCGGGTGCTCAGAAGTCTTTTCTGAGTGTGCAAAGGTATGTAGAACAGTGAAGGGGGGGAACAACTGTGCCACGCAATTTAGATTCGCTAGAAAGCACGATTCTAGTGAATATGAATTGCGCAGCAAAGCTAATTGTCACACAGCTGATCGTTGGAACTTTTAAAAATCTTTAAAAGCATTTAAAAGTATTTTTTAACTACCAGTTTGGGCGAACCGGTAGTAAAAAATGGTTTTATAGGTTTTTTTAAAGTTCTAACAATCAGTTGTGTGACAATCAGCTGTGCCGCGCGATCGTGGGAACTTTTTAAAACTCTTTTTAGCAACTTTATTTTTGCTACCGGTTCAGGCGAACTGGTAGCATTTTTTACTAGGCGAACTGGCCCAAACCGGTAGCATTTCACCCCTGACCCAAACCATCAGTCAACGACAGAATCGACCATCACCTCGCTGGCTGAATTCCGCTCTTCGCGGCAACCAGTCAGAAGTCACAAAGTGAGTTCACAGAGCACTTGTGTACGTTAACTGAAAATGTACAAATAAGCTGTTCAAAAGAAGAAGAAGAAGAAGAAGTCACAAAGTCACGAGACCAGAGTCAATCTTTTGATTCCACCAGCCTTGTGACTCAATCAAGTCTCGTGATTCGACCAGTCACGAGACCAAACGACCAGGCAGGACCTATAAAACCAAGACACTTCCTCCAAAGCCCACTGAAGATGTTACCTAATTTGGTAACGAAATGTCCGCCGGGAGCCGAGTAGGTCTCAGCTGTTTTATTTTTCCTTCTTTCATCGAGTGCAGTCATGACCGATCGTACAAAGATGCCGCAAGTTTAGGGCTGCTGGAAAACAAACAAGCACACACACACACCCCAGCAGAGCCTTTGTGCCCCTGGTGTTTACTTCAAAAGCAACAATTACACTTTGTTCCTGGGTTGCAAAGGCACATTGTAACTGTCCACCCACCGAAGAGAGCTCGGAGGCGGCTGATCCTCCGAGTGTGAACATAACACCGTGGGGGTGCAAGTGGAAAGCAGACCGAAAGAAACAGAGCATGTGAAAGACACAGGTGCAGGTAAATTATCTGCATTCCTTAATTAGCAACTGTTTGCTAATTAGAGCTGAAAATCGGCTCAACAAGAGGCGCAAAGGGGATTTCTAGGGCACAAGTAATTCTCAACCTACACTTCGTTTAGCGACAGGTCCACTGAGAAGGGGACTTACGGCCGTTTTTCATACGTACGACTGTGGCAGCCTCCCCATGGTCACGTGATCGAAATTCAGATGCTTGGTAACCGACTCATATTTATGACGGTCGCAATGCCCCAGGGCCATGTGATCCCTTTTTGCGACCTTCTGACAAGCAAAGTCCATGGAGAAACCAGATCCATTTAACAATCGTGTTGGCAACTTAACAATGGCAGTGATTCGCTTAATAATGGTGGCAAGAAAGGACATAAAATGGGGCAAAACTCACTTAACCGTCTCACTTAGTGACAGAAATCCTATTCTATTCTAATCCTATTCTAATCCTATTTTAATCTAATCTAATCCTGATCCTGATTCTGATCCTGATCCTGATCCTGATCCTGATCCTAATCTAATCCTATTCTATTCTATTATAATCTATTATAATCTATTCTATTCTAATCTAATCCTATTGTAATCTAATCTAATCTAATATTCTATTCTAACCTATTCTAATCCCAATCTATTCTATTATAATCTAATCTAATCTAATTCTATTCTATTTTAATCTAATCTAGTCTAGTCTAGTCTAATATAATATAATCTAGTGTAATCTAATCTAACCATATTCTATTCTATTCTAATCTAATCTAATCTAATCCTATCCTATCCTATCCTTTCCTCCTATTCTATTCTATTCTATTCTATTCTATTCTATTCTATTCTAATCTATTTTATCCTATCCTATCCCACCCCATCCTAATCTAATCTAATCTAATCCTATTCTATTCTGATCTAATCTAATCTAATCCAATCTAATCTAATCTAATCTAATCTAATCTAATCTTACTCTACTCTACTCTACTCTACTCTACTCTACTCTAATCCACTCCACTCCACTCCAGTCCAATCCTATTCTAATTCTATTCTATTCTCTTTCACCAGCCTTCCACCAGTTTTGCACCCTGCTCTTTCTGCGTGACGATTCCCACCTCTGCATTTCGCAATGCCCGTCCTCATCAACGACAGGCAGGGAGCATCTTCAGCCATCCCTCTTCCTAGCTGCCCTTACCAAGAGGAGCCCATGCCAATCCCCAAGATTTAATTATCCGGAGGCAGCTAGCCAGAAACTTTCATAATTGGAAAAAAAACAACGACTGCAGAGCGAGAACCCTTCTCTCTGGGTAGATTGACTTTTCCCTGCTGAGTCAGCAAAAGGCTGGGTCAAAAAATGACGCAACGTTTCGCTGTTCCCCCTCTTGCACAAGCCGGGATTTGGGCGGAAAGTTTATTCTGCTTTCGGGGCAGAGTTTGTTCCTAAATCGTGGGGAGGGCGGGGGTGGGGGGTCTTTCTGAGCCAAGCAGTGGTGGGTTTCAAATTTTTTAGAACCTACTCTGTAGGTGTGGCCTATTTTGTTGGCGTGGCTTGGCAGTCATGTGACAGGGTGGGAGTGGCTACCTTTTAAAATGTGGTGAAACTCATTTAACAACGCTCTTGCTTAGCAACCAAAATTTTGGACTCAATTGTGATGATAAATTCTTTCTTTCTTTCTTTCTTTCTTTTTTCTTTCTTTCTTTCTTTCTTTCTTTCTTTCTTTCTTTCTTATTTTCTTTCTTTCTTTCTTTCTTTCTTTCTTTCTTATTTTCTTTCTTTCTTTCTTTCTTTCTTTCTTTCTTTCTTTCTTTCTTTCTTTCTTTCTTTCTTTCTTTCTTTCTTTCTTTCTTCCTTTCCTTTCCTTTCCTTTCCTTTCCTTCCCGTTGGGTCACTGGCAGCAGCAGGCCAGATTTACTTCCAGGTACGCCGGTGGAGCCCCCTCTCACCGGTTCTCTAAATTTCACCAACCGGCTCTCGCGAGTAGGTGCGAGCCTGCAGAAACCCACCACTGGAGCCAAGTGTCCTAAAGAAGCAGTCACCAACTGGTGGTCCGTGGGCTGCTGGTGATGCGCGAGAAAATTTTGCTGGTCTGCAGAAAAATTATTTGCATTTTTTATATTACATCAAATCAGGGGTCCTCAAACTATGGCCCCTGGGATGGATACGTGCAATGGACGCTTGTGTTGCTGCAGAGAGTCTCCCCCTTCAGGGCCTTTTTGTGTGGGTCGGACAAAAAGGGGGGCAGAAATTCCAACTTGGGGTCTGCTTCAGCCTCCTGGTAGGGGGATTTGGGCGAAGGCTGGAGGGAAGAGCTGCTGGTGGCGAAGAGCCGGAGGGCCTCGTTCCAGTGGGGCTGCATCATGGCCTGGAACTGGCTGACCATCTCAGCCCGCTGAGCCTCCAGGCGCCAGTGCCTGGCCTTACACTCCGGCAGGTCTTCCCTCTGCTTGGAAAGCCCATGCTCCTAGTCCTCAGTGAGGTGGTGCTTCTGCTGAGCCTCCTTCTTGGTCAGAACCAATCTGAACTGAGCTGTTTTGCCAACTCTTTCTCCTGGGGGCTGCTTAGCTCCAGCAACTGCTTCCTGTTGGGGCCCTAAGGAGCCCGGGCAAGGAGTGGCAAATAGAGGCCGTTGTGGCGCCCCTTGACGTGAGTGACGTCCAGTTGGCCACGCCCACCCAGTCACGTGGCCACCTTGCCACGCCCCCCCTCCCCCAAGCCAATCATTTGGCAAATCCTATTAGTGGCCTGTGGGATTTAAAATTATGAATTTAGTGATCCCTGAGGTCCAAAAGGTTGGTGACCCCTGTCCTAAATCAGGGGTCTCCAACCTTTGCAACTTTAAGTCTGAAGGACTTCAGCTCCCAGAGTTCTCCAGCCAGCAAAGGCCCCTGATTTAAAGAACAAAAGCAAAGCTGGCTGGAGAACTCTGGGAGCTGAAGTCCTTCAGACTTAAAGTTGCAAAGGTTGGAGACCCCTGTCCTAAATGACTCAGAAAAATAAGAGAAACAAAACATTTCTCTGTGCTATTGTTTTTTTAAGCAAAGAATGGATCTCGAGAGTGTTAGGCAAAGCTTTCCTCCAATGACCAATTACCGGGAAGCAATGGCAACATTCGCCTTTGTTCTCTGTATGTTGCGTGGACTCTGAGCCATCTGGGAAAGTCATTGCAAAATAAGGAATTCCTTGGACAGGGGGGGGGGGGGGGGAAATGGGGTGGCAAGTAGGACATGCAGCAATGGATGGAAACTAATCGAGGAGAGAAGCCACCTAGGAGGAATTTCCTGACAGCTAGAACAATTAATCAGTGGGACGACTTGCCTCCAGAAGTTGTGAATGCTCCAACCCTGGAAGTTTTTAAAGAAGAGTTTGGGCAAGCATTTGTCTGAAATGGAATAGGTTCTTCTGCCTGAGCAGGGGGTTGGACTAGAAGACCTCCGAGGTCCCTTCCAACTCTGTTATTCTGAAATGTGTGAAAGAAGTCAAAAATCAGGTGTTGGTACAGGTGCAGGTGCAATTCAATTGGTGGGTTTCAAATTTTTTTACAACCTCTTCTGTGGTTGTGGCCTGCTTAGTGGGAGTGGCTTGCTGGCCATGTGATCGAGTGGGAGTGGCTTGGCAGTCATGTGACTGGGTAGGCATGGCCAACCTGTAAAATGTGGTGAGACTCACTTAACAACGCTCTTGCTTAGCAACCAAAATGTTGGCTCAGAAACTCTGGCAGTTGAAGCACGCAAGTCTTAGAGCCGTCAAGTTACAAGACCCTCGCACCCCTAACCCTTTAGTAAAAAAAACCCCAGAGGTGTTCAAAGTTGACAGCTTTAAGACTTGTGGACTTCCACTCCCAGAATTCTTCCTCTCGCTCTTCCTCTTGATGATGGGCGGACGGGCGGAGGGAGGGAGCTGGAACCGGTTCTAAACGGCCCTGTAGATTTGTGGAACCTCTTCTATAGAAGAGGTTGGAACTGGCAGGAACCCACCCCTGGTCTGAGTTAATACAGCCCAAGGTAGTGTTTTTGCAGTTATCTCCCAAGGTTGGAGGCCATTGCATTTGTGTTCCAAGACCTCAAGACTTTTAGACCATCTGCATGCATCGTTTTGAAATATGCTGGGAATGGGGAAAAAATAATAATCTTCTGAGCCTTTTAAAGTCTAATGAAGAGAAAGACTAGGGGTGACGGGATAGCAGACTCAGGATACTTGAGAAGCTGTCCAAGAGAAAAGTGGGGGTGGGGAAAGCTCAACTTATTCCCCAAAGGCCTGAGGGCAGAACAAGAAATAGCAGATGAAAAGGTATCACCCCTGGTAGGTACCTATAACAGAAGAACAGAGTTGGAAGTTCTTCTAGTCCAGGGGTCTGCAAAGTCGGCTCTTTTAAGACTGGTGGACTTATGCTGGCTGGGGAATTCTGGGGGTTGAAGTCCACCAGTCTTAAAAGAGCCGACTTTGCAGACCCCTGTTCTAATCCAAACTAAGGAGAAATGTCCTAACAGTGAGAATAATCAGCCCATGGAACAGAAGTTGCCTTCAGAAGTTGTGGGAGCTTCGTCACTGGAGGCGTTTAAGAAGAGACTGGACTGCCATTTGTATAGGGCAGTGATAGCTAACCTTTTTTGGCTCGCGTGCCAAAAGCGGGGGAGTGCATGGGGGGGGGGTTGTATGTGGGTGTGCCACACCATAATGCCATGTGCATGACACCCTACTTTTGGTGTGCTTTTTTCGCCCTCCCCAGGCTCCAGAGGCTTTCTAGGAGCCTGGGGAGGGTGAAAACAGCCTCCCCCCCCCCACTTCCAGAGGCTTCAGGAGCTTCCCTGAAGCCTCCAGACGGTGAAAAACGGCCTCAAAAGAAGGCCTAAATCAGATGGCCAGCGCACACATGCACACTGGAGCTGACAGGGCAACGCCTCGCGTGCCCTAAGAAATGGTTCCGCGTGCCACCTGTGGCACCCGTGCCATAGGTTCGCCATCACTGGTATAGGGCCTCCGCTTGAGCCGGGGGTTGGAGTAGAAGACATCCTAGGTCCCTTCCAACTCTGTTATTCTATGTTCCTTCACAGGAAGTGTTCTGACCTAGGCTTCACAAAATCACAAAGCAGACTCCTTGTGCCGACAAACCCCCTTTTCCCTCTCATTCACATCCAGCAAAGTCACCGGCAAACCGTCTTTCAAGGGTGAATTGACAACCACAGACCTTATCAAGCTTGGAGAGCTGCCAGGTCCGATATCTTCCAAACGCCATGAGGTACAAGAAAATACTTGGCAAGGAGTCTCTGAGAATCACGGACAAAATCTCCACAACAATTAAGCAAACTAATTGTCTCCCGCAAACTCCACTCCCCTTTTGCTCCTATTTCCTCTTTGGGAGGGGCCATTCACTGTCTGGCCTTACTCCCAAGTCAACCCCTGTTCTGTAGCTGTTCCCTTCATCTGGCAACTCTGCGCATGAGCACACTGGAAACAGGCTCCAGCTGTTCTTCTGCCCCACTAATGTCTGACTCTGAAGGCAGCTAATAACTGGCATATGGCCCCTCTCTGCCTCCGACACAGAGCCCTCAACAGAGCCTTCCCCAGACTCCAGGAGTGGCCCATGTTCCTCCCCAACCCTCCTCACTTTCTGAGTCTGCCACCAGCTCCGCTGGCCACTGACGGGCCACAACAGGAGGCAAGGATCGCTGATTGCAAAGGTTCCAGCATCTTTCTCATAGGTCATTGATGTCCAGCTTTGGGGGCAGGTTTCCTGTGGGTAGCCATTCATTTGGAGTGAATGCAATTTATTTATTTTATTTATTTATTTTATTCAAATACCTCCCCGAGGGGACTCAGGGCGGTGCACAGAAATATAAAAATATAAAACAATACAATACAAAACAGTTACAATTTACCTAAGGGTCATATCTGTGAATAGGTTCGTCGATAATAATAATAATAATAATAATAATAATAATAATAATAATAATAATAATAATAATAATAATAATAATAATAATAATAACAACAACAACAACAACAATAATAATAATAATAATAATAATAATAATAATAATAATAATAATAATAATTTTATTTTTATAAACCGCGTCCTCTCCCGACGGGGACTCGGAGCGGTGTACAGGGAAAAAATTAAAACGCATAAAATACATATACAATAAATACACTAAGTTAAAAACCAAATTAAACTCAATTCAATTGTCCCTGCACTAAAATTCCCATTAATTAAAACTAATAATCCCAAACCCTAAAGGTAGAGACTAACCTAGGCCGGCCAAACGGAAAAAGTGTATTTTTAATTTCTGACGGAAGGAGCGGAGGGCCGTGGTTCTTCTAATGTCGGGGGGAAGGTCGTTCCAGAGGGCTGGGCCCGCCACAGAGAAGGCCCTTCCCCTGGGCGTCGCCCGCTGACAAAGTCTAGTGGACGGCACCCGGAGAAGTCCCTCTCTGTGGGAGCGAATCGGCCATGAGGATATATGGGGCAGGATCCGATCCTGCAGATAGCTAGGTCCCGAGCCATGGAGCGCTTTGAAGATGATAACTAGCACCTTGAAGCGCACCCGAAAGACGACAGGCAGCCAGTGCAGCTCACGCAAGAGTGGTGTTATGTGGGTATACCTTGCGGTTCCCATAATTGCTCGCGCGGCTGCATTCTGGACCAGCTGAAGTCTTCGGGTGCACCTCAAGGGGAGCCCCATGTAGAGAGAGTTACAATAGTCCAGTCGGGATGTCACGAGAGCATGAGTGACTGTGCAAAGGGCATCCCGATCCAATAGGGGGCGCAACTGGCGTACCAGGCGAACCTGGTAAAACGCCCTCCTGGCCACGGCTGTCACTTGATCTTCCATGGACAGCCGGGTATCCAGGAGGACACCCAAGTTGCGCGCCCCATCCACAGGGGCAAGGTGATCGCCCCCTATGGCCAGTGATGGAGTCAACTGGTTGAATCGGGCAGCCGGAAACCACAGCCACTCAGTCTTGGCCGGGTTGAGCCTGAGTCTGTTACTTCCCATCCAGATCCGCACGGCTTCCAGGCACTGGCACATCACCTCTACGGCATCGTTGGGGTGGTTTGGGGTAGATATATACAACTACGTATCATCAGCATAGAGGTGATACTCTACCCCAAAACCACGGATGATCTCGCCCAGCGGCTTCATATATGCGTTGAACAGGAGAGGCGAGAGGACCGACCCCTGAGGCACCCCACATGTGAGGGGTCTCGAGGTCGACCTCTGCTCTCCTGCCAACACAAATTGCGATCGACCAGGGAGGTAGGAGGAGAACCACCGTAAAACGGTGCCTCCCACCCCCAACCCCCCCAGCCGATGCAATAGGATACCATGGTCGATGGTATCAAAAGCCGCTGAGAGGTCTAATAGGACCAGGATGGAGGAACAACCCCCATCTCTGGCCCTCCAGAGATCATCCACCAACGCGACCAATGCCGTCTCGGTGCTATGCCCGGGCCGAAAGCCGGACTGGCGCGGGTCTAGATAATCAACTTCCTCCAGGTGACGGGGAAACTGTTGTGCCACCACACTCTCAACAACCTTCGCCAGAAAGGGAAGGTTGGAGACGGGACGATAGTTGGATAATAAAGCTGGGTCCAAAGAGGGCTTCTTCAGGAGGGGCCTCACCATGGCCTCTTTAAGGGAGGCAGGCAAGAATCCTTCACTTAAAGAAGCGTTGACAACCTCTTGGAGCCAGCCTCGTGTCACCTCCCAGGATGCCAGTACAAGCCAGGAAGGACACGGGTCCAATAAACATGTGGTGGCTCGCAGTCGCCCATGTAACCTGTCCATATCCTCGGAAGTAACAGAGTCAAACTCCTCCCAACCAGGATCCGCCTCGTGGCCTCCCACTGGGCCATCAATGGAGACTAACTCGTTATGGATCTGAGCGATTTTCTCCTGCAGATAAATCACAAATTCCTCTGCTCTACCCTGTAATGGGGCTTCCCGCACCCTCTGTTGAAGGAGGGAGCGGGTCACCCTAAACAGGGCGGCAGGGCGGTTATCTGCGGATGCTATGAGAGTGGCACAATGATGGCGTTTGGCCACTCTCAGCGCCACAATGTAAGTCCGTAAATGGGCTCTTACCTGTGTTCGGTCGGATTCAGATCGAGTAGACCTCCATCTTCTCTCTAGGCATCTCTTGTGGCGCTTCATCACCCTTAGCTCCTCGGTAAACCAAGGAGCCAGAGTGGCTCGCTGCCGCAACAGAGGCCGCAAGGGCGCGACCCGATCCAAGGCTCCCGTGGTCGCAGTATTCCATGCGGCCACGAGGTCCTCCATCGGGGCGCGGGTCAGGGGTACAGGAAGTGGCCCAAGCGCCGCCTGGAACCCGTCGGGGTCCATCAGGCGCCTGGGGCAGAACCAGATAGGCAACTCAGGTTCCGCCTCCCCGCGGTTGGGGACAGCGGTTGGAAAGTGGAGCCGGAGAAGTGAGTGGTCTGACCATGACAAGGGCGTGATAGCATGATAGCATGAATCTTGTACGTCCATTGTTTGCATCTAAGTCACTCTAAGAATTTCCTTGCGTGTATCAACCTGCATTCAAATGTCTACTGCGGAAGTTGCAGCCCAGCTTTCTGTGCGAGAGATTAGTGAGTCAGGTCTTGATTAGTTGATGGTGTTTGTGGATACATTCTGTTTGTCTTCCACCTGTTGGTCTTATATGGCGTCGGTCCGATAGATGTGCTTTTCCTGCCCTCTTTGGAGACCCTGGAGCAGTGCGCATTATAGCAATGCAGCGAGGATATTACTGAAGCATGATCAGTATAATAAGTGTCAGACCTGCCCCAACTTGGTCCTTGAGATAAGAAGGACCCTTGAGTCCATTTGGAGGAAAAGGAATAATTTACTAAAAGCCAAGCGGAATACACAGCAAAGTCGGAACCGACATTCGCGCGCCAAAGTTTCCCAGTTAAATTTCCCCATCCAGTTCTTCTCCTCTGCTGGTCCCTTATTGTCCAATTATATTTGAATAAATTGTGAGCAGTCTTCAACAGCAGGCTAGTTGTTGAGCCATTGCATTCCTTTCCCAGGGATATTGACCTTGAGATAGAGCCTCTGGAACGTAGGATAAAACTGTAGCTTTCCCCTCTCCCGCCCAGCTCATTTCTCCCCATAGTTCAAGGCAGACGGTGAGCTAACGAATGCGAAGCTCAACCGTATGATGGCAATTCTGACAATACGGTTCTGTTCAGGCTGGAAATATCACAGAAATTGTCAGAGTTTCGGCAGCGTGACTATTATTATGAGATAAACCCCAGGAGAAAAAACACACAGAGCCTTTAGACAATTAATAGTGGTCTACTGTATATATACAAATATATACTTGTTAGTTTTATGAGCTAATCCCATATATTTAAAAAATATATGCGATCAGCTCATAAAATGATCTCACATATTTAAAAAAATCACACAACGGAACTCATGGCTTTCTGTCTAGATGGTCTCTGGTGATGAGCCGAAAGGCAGAAAAGGAAACAGTATGCTTCCTCCCTTAATTAGGGCCCTAACAGGGTGTTGTGGAACAATTATAAATATATTATTGTATATTATTGTATATTCCAACCCTGGAATATTGTATATTGTATATTCCAACCCTGGAAGTCTTTAAAAAGATGTTAGATAGCCATTTGTCTGAAATGGTATAAGGTTCCTGCCCACGCAGGGGGTTGGACTAGAAGACCTACAAGGTCCCTTCCAACTCTGCTATTGTATTGTATTGTATTGTATTGTATTGTATATACTTATACATACACAATATATACACAAGTATATACTTATTCCCCTGGCTCAGCAGATCGGGAGACGAATCAGTGGTCTAGTGGCAATTACAACTGCCTCACCTGTAATACTTCTCTGGTTCGAATCCCAGTAAGGGTATGGCTAGCTGATGAGAGCTAAATAGCTTGAAATAGATCTATACTCATCTCCCTTATTTATTTATTTATTTATTTATTTATTTATTTATTTATTTATTTATTTATTTATTTATCAGCACAAATGCAACACAAATATATAGAGATGTATACATCAGTGGTGAAATTCAGATTTGTTTACTACTGGTTCTGTGGGCGTGGCTTGGTGGGCGTGACAAGGGAAGGATACTGCAAAATCCCCAGTCCCTCCCCACTCTAGCCAGAAGTGGTATTTGCCGTTTCTCTGAACTAGTCAAAATTTCCGCTACCGGTTCTCCAGAACCTGTCAGAACCTGCTGAATTTCACTCCTAGTATACGTGGAGATAAAAATTCCTTACCACTCAGCAACGGACACAAGGAGAGAAATGAGATACACGACGAGAGAGAGAAACGCCCTCTAATGGCCACCTCTATATAGACACCTCACCCGAGTCTCCAACCCACCAGAGTCTTAAATCGGTGATGCCTGTATTGTTGAATCATCCTCATTGCATCAGCTTACAACCTTACTTCAGTTGGCAGGTATTAAATCCTCATTACTTGTCAGAAATGTTAGAAGACAACATTTTGAATGGGGTTGGGTGCTTATTGTTGTCATAAGTCATACAACAGGATGCCGAAACAGGATTTCCCTTGTTGCCCGACTACCTTCTGTCCAGCAGGTTGCGTTGGATCTTGAAAGCCTGCTGAAACTTGATGATCCAATTGGTCCAACTGTCGGACCACAACGTCATGACCACAAAAACCTCAGGATCAGAACTCTTTCAACCCTCTTTAAAATAAAAACAACCACTTACTCTCCAAGTCCTAACTGTACATTGAAACATGGTTGATTTCTTGTAAAGGAGGAAGGAAATTGCCCAAGTAGGAAACGGTGTGGTCAGCTTGATAGATCCAAAAGTGTCATGAAATAACTACGACATGTTCACATACTTCTTCAGTGATTCTGAGCACGCTTGTTGCCAAGAATTTAAACCCCTGGAGCAGCGCTGACAAATGAGATTGGCCCCACCAGTCTACTATTAGTGGACAAGGTTCAGTTGAGTTGTAAAATCCACAGGAAGCGCAGAGACTATAAATGTGGTGTCTGTCCAGTTTGGTCTACTGCTTAATGCACCAGGCTAGAATGTGGGAGACCGTGAGTTCTAGTCCCACATTAGTCATGAAAGCTGGTTGGTTGATGCTGGGCCAATCACTAGGAGACCGAGAGTTCTAGTCCCACCTTAGTCATGAAAGCTGGTTGGTTGACGCTGGGCCAATCACCAGGAGATGGAGAGTTCTAGTCCCACCTTAGTCATGAAAGCTGGTTGGTTGACGCTGGGCCAATCACCAGGAGATGGAGAGTTCTAGTCCCATCTTAGTCATGAAAGCTGGTTGGTTGACGCTGGGCCAATCACCAGGAGACGGAGAGTTCTAGTCCCACCTTAGTCATGAAAGTTGATTGGTTGATGCTGGGCCAATCACCAGGATACAGGAAGTCCTAGTCTAGAGGGGAGAGAGGGAGGGAGGGAGGGAGGGAGGGAGGGAAGGAAGGAAGGAAGGAAGGAAGGAAGGAAGGAAGGGATTTCCCTAACTGTGAAGGTATTATGGGGTCGCTTAACAAATTGCAGTGTTTGCTTTACAACTGTGGTGTCCACTTTAGAACCATGGCATTCACTTAATGACCACTGGAGAAAAGTTCATTAAATTGGATACATGATGGCCTGCTTAATGACAGCATGAATTGTAAGAATTCCAGTCTCAGTTAGGGTCATAAGTTGAAACTGCATGCATTTTCCTAGGTCAACTACTACAAAGGTAAAGGTTCCCCTCGCACATATGTGTTAGTCATTCCCCACTCTAGGGGGCGGTGCTCATCTCTGTTTCAAAGCTGAAGAGCCAGCGCTGTCTGAAGATGTTTTCCATGGCCATGTGGCTGGCATGACTAAACGCAGAAGGCGCACTGAACACTGTTCCCTTCCCACCAAAGGTGGTCCCTATTTTTCTACTTGCATTTTTACCTGCTTTCAAACTGCTAGGTTGGCAGAAACAGGGACAAGTAACGGGAGCTCACTCCGTTACGCGGCACTAGGTATTCGAACTGCCAAACTGCCAACCTTTCTGATCGACAAGCTCAGGGTCTTAGCCACTTAGCCACTTAGCCAAAGTCTTTTGCTCTTCTGCTGCTGCTGGTGGATTTCTCTGGAGCACAAAAGGAGAAAGAGCTTTGGAGTTTGCTATGAAACCGATCGTGCTTCGCCAGCTAATTTTCAGCTAAGTTGCCAACGAATGCTGATTCTTGTTTTCTTCCTTTTTTACTGACAACGCAAACTCCCTCCCGCAGCATCTTCCAGAGAAGGGAGCTGGTTCCTCAATTCCCAGCTCAGATCAGTAATAAACTCTAAATCCTGCGTCTCTGGAGAACATGGCAGAAGCTTAGAATGGTAGTTTAGAGCAGGGGTCTGCAAAGTTGGCTCTTTTAAGACTGGTGGACTTCAACTGCCAGAATTCCCCAGCCAGCCTCGCTGGCTGGTGAATTCTGGGAATTGAAGTCCACCACTCTTAAAAGAGCCAACTTTGCAGACCCCTGGTTTAGAGCAGTAACTTAGCAGCCCAAGAGTCCTTCTAGAGATGCTTTTGAAGGAGGAATAATGGAATGCTTAGAAAGAGACTGGAGGAATTGGGGGTTTTGTTGTTGTTGTTCAGCCACTAAGTTGTATTCGACTCTTTGCATCAGCAGTGGGATTCACTTACCTTCCCTACAGGTTCCCAAATGTGAGCGTGTGTGTGGAGTGGAGTGGAGTAGAATGGAATGGAATGGAATGGAAAATGGAATGGAATGGAATGGAATGGCATAGAAAATATGGAGTGGGGTGGTATGGAATGGAATAGAAAATATGGAGTGAAGTGGAGTGGAATGGAATGGAATGGAAAATAGAAAATGGAAAATGGAAAATGGAATGGAATAGAAAATATGGAATGGAGTGGAATGGAATGGAATGGAAAATATGGAGTTGAGTGGAGTGGAATGGAATGGAATAGAATATAATAAGAGTAGAATAGACTAGAACAGAACAGAACAGAATAGAAAAGAAAATATGGAATGGAGTGGAGTGGAGTAGAATGGAATGGAACGGAGAGGAGCAGAATGGAACGGAACGGAACAGAGAATGGGATGGGATGGGATGGATAGAATAGAATTAGGAATAGAATAGAATAGAACAGAATAGAATAGAATAAGGAATGGAATGAAATGCAATGGGATAGGATGGAGTGGGGTGGGATAGAATAGAATTAGGAATAGAATAGAATAGAAAATATTGAATGGAATGGGATGGAATGGAATAGAATAGAATAGAATAGAATAGAATACTTTTATGGGCCAAATGTGATTGGACACAAGGAATTAGGCTCCAGTGCATAAGCTCTCAGTGTACATTCAAACAACAAAGTGATAGGCCATATATCATAGATCACAGTTGCAACCTTTAATCCTAAGATACAACAAGAAGGGATCAATCAGAAAATACCAAAAGGAGAAGGTATTAAGAAAGAGGAGAACATGAGAAAGAAGCAGAAAGGGTTGTAAAACAAGAGCCGTTGCTCTTTCTCGCAGTCATGCTGTCATTTGTCTTCGGTTTCAATCCAGCTTTTTCCTTTTCCCATTCTTGCTTTTTAAAACCACGAGTTTTGGCACTTGAAGATTGGGCTGTAGGGGGGGGGGGAGTCAGATGTCTCCTTCTAAGGCCCCCACCTTTACGATGCAGCTGTTCTGATCTGCGGTGAGTTCACAAGATAACACCCAAGGAAATGAACCACGGCCTGTTTCCCCACATTCTGTTATGCGGGACACGATTCTCTCCCAAAGCCCTTGTGATGAATTTCCATTCTTTCTTTCTTTCATTCTTTTTTTTCCTATCTCCCACGAGACTTTCCGTTGAGCGAACACAAACAGATCCGAGAGGTTTCCTGTTTTATCTGTGGGCTGATGCTGGAAGGTTACCGATGCGGCCTTATCACAGCGATGCTAACCAGGAAAAAAAAGCAGAACACAAAGGACTTTAACGGAACGCTTTGTTTTTCTCCAATCTTCATTTATTTATTTTTTGCTATTTCTGGCAGCCTGGATCTCCTCTGGCCTCCCAGGGGCTCCGTGGCTTTGAAACATCAAACGAGACGTGGGTCTGAGTCAGTGGTGGGTTTCAGAAATTTTTAGAACCTCTTCTGTAGGTGTGGCCTGCTTTGTGGGAGTGGCTTGTCGGCCATGTGACTGGGTGGGAGTGGCTTGCCGGCCATGTGACCTCGCGAGGTCTGTTTTTGCTTGCTGAGGCGACGCAGGCTGGCCCTTTGCTGTTTCCAGGGCAGCCCCGGAGGCCAGATCTAAGCACCCCGCGGGGCAGATCTGGCCCCCAGGACTTGAGTTTGACACCCCTAGTATAAGGTCTTGTGAGATCTCCCCCCCTTTCAAAGAATGAAATATTTTGGGGAATATTAAAAGAGGCAGAATATTATATTTCCCCAAGGGAAAATTGGAGAAAAATCTTAATGAAGGCAGAAAGTAGCCTCAATCTTCTACCATGGCCTCAAGCAGAAACTTCGATTCTTTAGAGATGGGTATTTTGTACCTGTTAAGTAAGACGGGGCCAGTGGTGGGTTTCAAAAAATTTTAGAACCTCTTCTGTAGGTGTGGTCTGCATTGTGGGAGTGGCTTGCTGGCCATGTGACTGGGTGGGAGTGGCTTGGCATGATGACAAATGGTCATTGTGGCTTTAAGGATGTTGGAATGTTAGAATGCAATTAGAGAAGTGTAATTATCTACACTATAAGAGGAAGCCAGCAGAACGCATGCTCTCTCTCTCTCTGCCGGATTTGCTGATACCTCTGTTTGAAGATCTATCTACTGATAACTGACTGCTCGTGTGCTGTGACTGACTGTGTTGGAAGAAGGAAGGAAGGAAGGAAGGAAGGAAGGAAGGAAGGAAGGAAGGAAGGAAGGAAGGAAGGAAGGAAAGAAAATGAGAAGGAAGGAAAGAAAATGAGAAGGAAGGAAGGAAACCACATGCAAATGCGAGTAGATAAAGAGCTACCACTTTGGTGGGAAAGTAACAGCCTTTGGCATATAGACATGCTGGCCACACGAGCACGGAAGCTCCTTCAGACAATGCTGGCTCCTTTTTTTTAGCTGCATCACCCACCCACCTGCTGTGGCCCAGCCGGCTCCAAATGAGCTGCTGACGGACTCTTCTAGTGAAGAGTCCTATGAGTCTTCCCTGGAGGATGAGGAAGATGTTGGGCATGTTTCAAAGGCAACGCAGGATGTAGAGAGCCTGGCCACCAGGAAGTGCCTGAGTCATGGAGCAGTGGGGAGGATCAGGGGCAGTTTGTCCCTGATGCTAGATTACGCAGGGCTGAGAAATGGAGGCAACAGTTAAGTAAGAGGCAAGCTGATTAGAACCAGGTGGTTGCTGAGTGGCCCCTCCCAAGAGAGCTTATAGGTGAGATGTGGGGAGGGGACATTTGCAGGAAGCAACAGATTAAACTAGTCTTTCAGAAACGTGAGCCTTCTCGTTGTGTTTGGACTTATCTGGGCTCTTAGCCAAAGTCTTACCTTGTGAGTAAGCAAGTGGCAAGCAGCCAAGTCTGTGTGTGTGCGGGGTGATTAAGTCTGTGGGACAGAACACCCACCCATATTTAAAGGGTCAGGGTATCATTCTGATTTGAAACCTGTTCTGTCCGCGGCCTCAGAATACACAAGAACCCAAACTTGGCTGTTTGCCACTGTTAATAAGCAAGATAAGCAGTCCCTTGGCTGAGAGCCCAGAAACTCACGGCACAGGCTTGGCTTCACAGCGAACTTTCACACAAGCCTTCAAACTCACAGGAAACTGAACGGGCACAGGCTTCAATTCACACAGACATTCATGACTCCTTCACTGAATGGTTGTTTCCTGCAAATGCCCCCCCCCCTTCGCCTCACCTATAAGCTGTCTGGGAGGGGCCAATCAACAACCACCTGGTGCCTAATCACCTTCTGTGAGTCTGCCTCCAGAGTTGCTGCCTCCGCCTCTCAGCTCTTCGTATTCTAGCATCAGGGACAAACTGACTCCGGTCTTCCCCACTGCTCCATGACTCAGGCTCCTCCTGGTGGCCAACCAGCCTCTCTGGTCCCTGCTCTGACTCCGAACACCCCCCAGGGTCTTCCTCAGCCTCCAAGGCAAGCTCATATTGTTCCTCACTATCAGAGTCCATCAACGACTCAGCCGGTCCCTGAGGGGCCACAACAAACTCCCCCCTCTCCCCATTTCTGTTTTGTAAAGCATTTGCAGGAGAATGAATTTTCTGTTGCAATATTGATCCATAATTCCATTTTTTTCCCACAACCCTTTGCTCATCGCAAACCGGTGAAAGAGATTAGAGAACAAAGACCCAAAGAAGAGTAAAAAACACACACACACACAATGTGCTAAGTCAAGAACAAGATGATTTTGATGAGATGCAAACACAGAATTGTGCTTTAGGGTGGAATCCGTGATCAGGTTTCTGCTGAGATGTGCATTAGTTCCAGCTCATTATCTTTTCAAAAAACAACAACCCCTTCCCAGTTTCATCATGTTTTTCCCCCCGTTTCCTTTAAATATTCCTACTCTGATGACCTATTTAGAGAACTCTTGTTTAGTTTTACGTGCCCATGCTGTTTTTCCTTTGCTGCGTAATCTTTTGGACAGGAACACTATTGTTTTCCTGATTCTTTTTGCAAGTTGCTCTAGGAAAAAGTTGGGCTGAAGAGCAGGATTTCTAAACAGTTGAACATATCAATCGATGTGCAGGAAGCCAAGAGATCAGAGACTAAGCTAAATAGATCGGGGATTGCTGGCAGGAGACTTTTTAAATACTTTTATTTTCTAAATAAAATGAATGAGCCACCCTGGGAGATAAGCAACTATCTGAAATTATTGAGTTTTTCCTTGCAATTTAAGGTATTTTCCCACAGGTTTACAACACTAGAAGTCAAGAATTTACAGAGCAGATTCTACAAGAGATGAGTTAGGAAACTGTAGTTCACTTCCTGTTCATCCTATCTGGATAGAAATAGATAAAGAAGCTTCTTATTTTGCGGGGGGAAACATGATGGCATTCTACGATTTTTTGTTGTTGTTCGGAGCAGTGTAGGAAGATTTTTTTATCAAAATATATTTTATTCTTTATGCTTTCTTTCTTTATTCATTATTTCGATTTATATACTGCGCCTTCTCCATCGAGATGGACCCAGGGCGATGCACAGGAAATTAAAACCAATAAATACTAGACAATACAATAAATATAGTTAAAAGAATTAAATTAGAAGCCTGTGCTAAAATTCCCAATAAAAACCCAACGTCCATTTACGAATTTGGCAGGAGCTATATGACAATAAGATCTAAACGTTAAGCTAGACCAGCTTGCTGGAAAAAATATGTCTTGAGTGAACAGCGAAAGAGGGGAAGGTCCGTGATAGTGCGAAGTTCGGGGGGTAGGTCGTTCCAGAGGGCCGGCCCTGCCACAGAGAAGGCCCTACCGCTGGGCACCGCCAGCCGGCATTGACCGGCGGTTGGCACCCTTAGTAGGCCCTCCCTGTGGGAGCGTTTCTTCTTCTTCCTCCTCCTCCTCCTTTTCTTCTTTTTCTTCTATTTCTTCTTCCTCCTCCTACATACAATAGCAGAGTTGGACGGGACCTTGGAGGTCTTCTAGTCCAACCCCTTGCCTAGGCAGGAAACCCTATACCATTTCAGACAAATGGCTATCCAACATCTTCTTAAAGACTTCCAGTGTTGGGGCATTCACAACTTCTGGAGGCAAGCTGTTCCACTGGTTAATTGTTCTCACTGTCAGGAAATTTCTCCTCGGTTCTAAGTTGCTTCTCTCCTTGATTAGTTTCCACCCATTGCTTCTTGTCCTGCCCCCAGGTGCCTTGGAGAATAGCTTGACTCCCTCTTCTTTGTGGCAACCTCTGAGATATCGGAACACTGCTATCATGTCTCCCTTGGTCCTTCTCTTCATCAAACTAGACATACCCAGTTCCTGCAACCGTTCTTCATATGTTTTCGTCTCTAGTCCCCTAATCCAGGGGTCCCCAACCCCCGGTCCGCGGACCGGTGCCGGTCCGTGGCTTGATAGGAACCAGGCCGTAGGGCCGGAGAGGAGGAGGAGGGAGGACGGGGCAGCCCCCTGGGCAGAGCGCGCACCGGGGGCGGGAGAGCGCAGGTTCGGCCGCTCACACCATTGGGGGCCCTAGAGGGGCGAGTGAGCCGACCCACCCACCCACCCCGCTCCCCCTCTATACCGGCCGGTCCGCAGAATTTTCTTTAAAATGAAACTGGTCCCTGGTGCAAAAAAGGTTGGGGACCCCTGCCCTAATCATCTTAGTTGCTCTTCTCTGCTCTCTTTCTAGAGTCTCCACATCTTTTCTCCTTTTCTTCTTCTTTTCTTGTTGTTCTTCCTCCTCCTTTTCTCCTTTTTTCCTTTCTTCTTTTCTTTTCTTCCTCCTTTTCTCCTTTTCTTCTTCTTTTCTTCTTCTTTTCTTCCTCCTTTTCTCTTTGTCTTCTTCTTCCTCCTCTTCCCTCCTTCCTCCTTCTTTCCGCTTCTTTCTTTTTCCTTCTCCCTTCTCCCTTCCTTTCCCCTTTCCTCCCTTTTCCTCCTCCTCCTCCTCCAACTATGCAACTGAAAAACACGCTTGAAGAGTTAAGATTACTGTGTCCTCAAGATTACTGTTTTTCTCCCTTCTGTCTTTTGGAGGCTCCCAGAAAAAGTGCATAAACCCCCCTGGTTGTAGCTGAATAATGGGAACTGAGAACAAAAGCAGGCAAAAGCTAGATCTAGGCCAGTGATTGCGAACCTATGGCACGCGTGCCACAGGTGCAATGGTGGGTTTCAAATTTTTTAGAACCTACTCTCTAGGTGTGGCCTATTTTGTGGGCGTGGCTTGGCAATCATGTGACAGGGTGGGAGTGGCCACTTTTTAAAATGTGGTGAAACTCATTTAACAACGCTCTTGCTTAGCAACCAAAATTTTTGACTCAATTGTGATGATAAATTTTTTCTTTCTTTCTTTCTTTCTTTCTTTCTTTCTTTCTTTCTTTCTTTCTTTCTTTCTTTCTTTCTTTCTTTCCTTCCTTCCTTTCCTTTCCTTCCCGTTGGGTCACTGGCAGCGGCGGGCCAGATTTACTTCCAGGTATGCCGGTGGAACCCCCTCTCACCGGTTCTCTAAATTTCACCAACCGGCTCTCGCGAGTAGGTGCGAACCTGCAGAAACCCACCACTGCACAAGTGGCACACGGAGCCATTCGGTAGGGCACGCATGTACGTGCTGGCCAGCTGATTCAGTCATTTTTAAAGCCATTTTTCGCCCTCTCCAGGCTTTATAGGAGCCTGGGGAGGGCGAAAACAGCTCTCTGGAGGCTTTAGGGAAGCTCCTGAAGCCTCTGGAGGGCCTCCAGGGGGGGCTCTTTTCGCCCTCCCCAGGCTCCTATAAAGCCTCTGGAGCCTGGGGAGGGCGAAAAAAAAACATGTAAAAAATGGGGGGAGCGCCTATCTGTTAGATTTCGGGAACAGAGGGAGTTCAGACACAGGCTAGTGAAGAACAAGCCGTTTATTGGCAAAATAGCAAGAGACGCAAAAGAACTATGTACAGGCAAAAGAAGTGCGGTAGACAGGGGCTCCCCTGTTTGACAGCTACTTATACGCGAGCTGTCAAACGGGGAACCAATCAGAACGCTCCAGGACCTAGTTTCCCGCCAGCCGCGTCTGAGCCAATCAGACGCGACTGGCAGTTACAGACTTGCTACTGTCTGTTGCTATGGTCCTTCGGGGAAGAGTGGAAGACTTGCTGCCGGTCGTATGTCGAGACCGGTCGCAAGTCGAGGACTCTACACCCCTTTCCCCCGTCGGTCTGCGCATGC
The DNA here is from genome assembly GCA_039707465.1 of Rhabdophis nuchalis. Taxonomy (NCBI): domain Eukaryota; kingdom Metazoa; phylum Chordata; class Lepidosauria; order Squamata; family Natricidae; genus Rhabdophis; species Rhabdophis nuchalis. Next base: position 10,496,074 of record CM077648.1, on the reverse strand, counting down.
GCGACTTGTCTGTCAGTCTGTTGCTATGGTCCTTCGGGGAAGAGTGGAAGACTTGCTGCCGGTCGTATGTCGAGACCGGTCGCAAGTCGAGGACTCTACACTATCATGCATGCATGCACACTGGGGGGGGGCGCATTGCATTATGAATGCAGCATGCCGGTGCACGCCGCCACTGCGCTCCCCATTCTTATGGCACGTGAGCCTAAAAAGGTTCGCTATCACTGATCTAGGCAGACCACAGCGAGGAAAAACACAGGAAGTTGTGATGTGATGGACAACTAAGAAGAAACCCACAGTTGTTTGCCTCGGAAGTTTGTAAACGGAACGGAGCCATTCCAGTGTGAGGTTCCTTTTTCTGGAACCAGCTCTGCCCTCTAAACCCAGGTAACAGAAAAGGAACAAAAAAACATTCCCTAACACAGGGGTCTCCAACCTTTGCAACTTTAAGTCTGAAGGACTTCAGCTCCCAGAATTCTCCAGCCAGCTTTGCTGGCTGGAGAAGTCTGGGAGCTGAAGTCCTTCAGACTTAAAGTTGCAAAGGTTGGGGACCCCTGCCTAACAGAAAATTGTGGGGAAATCCTCTGGGAAAGCACAAGGGGAGGGCTTATCATTTCAAACCGAGTGTTAGGGTGTTTCTTAAATTATACAGTGTTGAAACTGGAATGGCTCCTCCTGCGATGTTTGAGGGTTTTTGTTTTTTTTAATGAATACTTATCTCTCCATTTAAAATTATTTTTTTAAAAAACAATGAAAATGGGAGCTATCAATTGCATACGTCTCAAAGCTGTTTATGGGGGCGGGGGTTAGGCTTATGCACATTCACAGACACACACACGTATGTATAAATATAACGTAGCTAGAGCACAAACACACACATACACACACACACAGATAGAGATAATACATGAGAGGGAGGCAGAGATGAGAGATATAGATGATAGATAGATAGATAGATAGATAGATAGATAGATAGATAGATAGATAGATAGACAGACAGACAGACAGACAGACAGACAGACAGACAGACAGACAGACAGACAGACAGACAGACAGACAGACACCTACAGTAGGTAGGTAGGTAAGTAGGTAGGTAGAGAAAGAGAGAGATACAGTAGGGAGGGAGGGAGGGGGAGAGAGTGTGTAGATAAGTAGATAGATAGGTACAGTAGGTAGATAGATGGATAAGAGAGAGAGAAATACAGTAGGGAGGGAGGGAGGGAGAGAGAGAAATAGAGAGAGAGAGAGAGAGAGAGAGAAATACAGTAGGTAGAGAGAGTAGGTAGGTAAGTAAATACAGTAGGTAGAGAGTGTGTAGATAAGTAGATAGGTAGGTACAGTAGGTATTTATTTATTTATTTATTATTTTAATTAAATTTATACCTTGCCCTTCTCCAGAGAGGACCCAGGGCGGCGCACAGGAATTTAAAAACATATAAAACGTCAAAATACAAAATTTAAAAGACATATTAAATTACCATCCTATGCTAAAATCCAATTTAAAATCCCCAATTTAAAACTGTCTAAAATAGTCCCAGCGGAAGGTTACGCTAGGCCGGCTTGGTGAAAGAGATGTGTCTTTATTTATTTATTTATTTATTTATTTATTTATTTATTTTTCATATTTATAACCCGCTCCCATCTCACAACAAGGGACTCGGGGCGGCGAACATAGAATTAAATCAATAAATACAAAATACAAATACATAGATATTAGATGCCTGTGTTGTAACCGTTTTTAAAACCCTCGTTTATAATTGGCGGTGCTGGGGTTACGCAAGGCCGGCTAGTTGAAAGAAGTGAGTCTTAAGACATTTGCGGAAGAGGCGGAGGTCAGGAATGGTGCGGATTTCAGGGGGCAGGTCGTTCCAAAGGGCCGGCCCTGCCACAGAGAAGGCCCTCCCCCTGGGCGCCGCCAGTCGACATTGCCTGACCGACGGCACCCTGAGGAGGCCCTCTCTGTGGGAGCGTGTCGGTCCCAGGGATGTATGGGGCAGGAGACGGTCTTGCAGATAGCTAGGTCCCGAGCCATGGAGCGTTTTGAAGATGGTCGTTAGGACCTTGAAGCGCACCCGAAAGACCACAGGAAGCCAGTGGAGCTCGCGTAGGACAGGTGTTATATGGGAGTGTTTAGGCGCTCCCGTAATTATCCGTGCGGCCGCGTTCTGGATTAACTGTAGTCTTCGGGTGCACTTCAAGGGAAGCCCCATGTAGAGAGCATTGCAATAGTCAAGTCGAGATGTGACGAGTGCTTGAGTGACTGTGCGTAAGGCTCCCCGATCCAGTAAGGGACGCAATTGGCGCATCAGGCGTACCTGATGGAATGCCCCCCTGGCCACGGCCACCACCTGGTCTTCCATAGTCAGCCGGGAGTCCAAGAGGACACCTAGATTGCGTGCCTTCTCCATAGGGGCTGGTGTTTCGCCCCCAATGGCCAGAGTTGGAATAATCTGGCTGAAACGGGGTGCCGGAAGCCACAGCCACTCAGTCTTGGATGGGTTGAGCCTGAGTTTGTTACTACCCATCCAGATCCGTACAGCCTCCAAGCACCGGGACATAACCTCGACGGTATCATTGGGGTGGTCCGGGGTGGATATGTACAGTTGGGTATCATCAGCGTACAGATGATATCCCACCCCGAAACCACGGATGATCTCACCCAGCGGCTTCATATATATGTTGAACAGCAGGGGCGAGAGGACCGACCCCTGAGGGACCCCACATAAGAGGGATCTAGAAGTCGACCTCTTCCCCCCCGTCAACACATATTGTGACCGACCAGAGAGGTAGGACGAGAACCACCGTAAAACGGTGCCTCTCAGCCCCAACCCCCCTAGTCGGCGTAATAGGATACCATGGTCGATGGTATCAAAAGCCGCTGAGAGGTCTAATAGGACTAGGATAGAGGAAAATCCTCTATGTCGTGCCCTCCAGAGATCATCGACCAATGCGACCAATGCCGTCTCGGTATTGTGCTCGGGTCGGAAGCCGGACTGGTGCGAATCTAGATAGTCAACTTCATCCAAGTTTCGTGGAAACTGTTGGGCCACCACACTCTCAACAACCTTCACTAGAAAGTGGAGGTTGGAGACGGGACGATAGTTTTCTAATAATGCCGGATCCAGGGATGGCTTCTTGAGGAGGGGCCTCACCACCGCCTCTTTCAAGACGGTAGGTAAGGACCCCTCACTCAGAGATGCGTTGACAATGCCCTGAAGCCAGCCTCGTGTCGTCTCCCAGGATTCCAGTACAAGCCAGGAGGGACACGGGTCCAGTAAACATGTGGTGGCCCTGAGTCTCTTTGACAGCTTGTCCATATCTTTGATAGTAACAAAGTCAAACTCCTCCCACAATGGTGTCTCAAGAGCTGCTTTGGCACTCTCGACAGGGCTATTGACAATGGAGGGTAACTCGCTTCGAATCCGAGTGATTTGATTAGACACTGGCGGAAGAGGCGGAGGTCCGAGATGGTACGAAGTTCAGAGGGTAGGTCGTCCCAAAGGGCGGGGCCCGCCACAGAGAAGGCCCTTCCCCTAGGTGTCGCCAGTCGGCATTGCCTGGCCGACAGCACCCTGAGAAGGCCCTCTCTGTGGGAGCGGATCGGCCGAAGGGATGTATGAGGCAGGAGACGATCTCGCATGTAACTCCATGAGCCATGGAGCGCTTTGAAGATGGTCGTCAAAACCTTGAAACACACCCAAAAGACCACAGGAAGCCAGTGCAGCTCACGCAGGATCGGTGTTATATGGGAGTGTCTAGGGGCTCCGGTAATCACCCGCGTGGCTGCATTCTGGACTAACTGTAGCTTTTGAGTGCACCTCAAGGGAAGCCCCATGTAGAGAGCATTACAGTAGTCTAGTCGGGATGTCACGAGTGCTTGAGTGACTGTGCGAAGGGCAGCCTGGTCCAGTAAGGGGCGGGATAGTAAAGTAGATAGAGGGATAAGAGAGAGAGAGAGAGAGAGAGAGAGAGAGAGAGAGAGAAATACAGTAGGGAGGGAGGGAAGGAAGGAGAGAAATAGAGAGGTAGAGAGATAGAGAAATACAGTAGGGAGGGAGAGAGAGAGAGTAGGTAGGTAGGTAGAGAAATTCAGTAGGTAGGTAGGGAGAGAGAATGTGTAGATAAGTAGATAGGTAGGTACAGTAGGTAGATAGAGGGATAAGAGAGAGAGAGAGAAATACAGTAGGGAGGGAGGGTGAGAGAGAGAGAAATAGAGAGGTAGAGAGATAGAGAAATACAGTAGGTAGGTAGGGAGAGAGAGAGAGCATAGGTAGGTAGATAGAGGGAGGGAGGGAGGGAGAAATAGAGAGAGAAATACAGTAGATAGGTAGGGAGAGAGAGAGTAGGTAGGTAGGTAAGTAGGTAGAGGGATAGAGAGAGAGAGAGAGAAATACAGTAGGGAGGGAGGGAGGGAGGGAGGGAGGGAGGGAATATGATAGAGGGACAGACAGAGAGAAGTGTCCCAGGGTCATGTGATCACCTTTTGTGACCTTCCAACAAGCAAAGACAACGGGGGAGGCCATAGTTACCTACCAGTTATATTACTAACTGAACAAATGCATGGATTTGCTTAAGAACTATGAGTTTGACACCCCTGCCGTAGATGTTTCCAGGTGTATTTATCCATGTGCTGGAGAAGGAAATCACTGACTTTCTTTCTGCTGGCACAGCACTTGATCAAGGTAATTCTCATCAATCACTCCAACTAAAGAGCTTTCCGAAAGATTTTATGAAATCCATTTTTAGGGCAAGGGGGGAAGGGTGAAGGAAGCGCCCACATCCCAGCCTGTGTGCGTTCCAAATCCATAAAATGATCTTTTCTGCAGATTGAGTTAAGAATTATGGCTCTACTAGGAGCCTCAGCAGTCGTGGGAGAAAAAAAAAAGATACACAGGTCTTCCGTCCACTTAAGCCAGCAATGGTTAGTTGTGGAGTTGTTCTTCCTGTTTTCCGCTGGCTGATTCAAAGAAGAAAAGTCAGCATCGCTGGACGAGGTTCAGAAGTGGGGGGTGTCCCTCTGACGGCATCTGACCAGCATTTTCACTCCACGTGGGAGAGCACAGTGGTGAAATCTAAAAAAATGTACTACCGGTTCTGTGGGCGTGGCTTGGTGGTGGTGGGTCACGTGACTGGATGGGCGTGGCTATGAAGTGTAGCGGGATGTAACGGGGGTGGTGGTCAAAAGACAGAAGCTCACTTTAATGATGTCCTGCTGGAGCAGGGTTGGACTAGATGACGTCCAGATCCCTTCCAGCCTTGGGTTATCCTCTGAAGCTACGTCTAATGCCAGCTTTGTAGTCCTTCCTTCCTTCCTCTCCTTTTTCCCTCCCTCCTTTCTTTCTTTCTTTCTTTCTTTCTCTCTCTTTCTTTCTTTCTCTCTATCTTTCTTTTTTTCTTTCTCAGCACCCTCCCACCCCCACGTTTTAGGAGAACCTGTAGTAAAGCTATAGTAAGCTATAGAACCTGTAGTAAGCTTTGTAGTCCTTCCTTCCTTCCTCTCCTTTTTCCCTCCCTCCCTCCTTTTCTTTTTCTTCCTTTCTCCTTTCTTTCTTTCTTTCTTTCTCTCTTTCTTTTTTTCTTTCTCAGCACCCTCCCACCCCCACGTTTTAGGAGAACCTGTAGTAAAAAAAAATGCTTAAAAAGTAAAAAAATAATAATTCAACTGTGCAACGTGCGATCATCGTAACGTTTTTTCCCCTTTTTTTACTTTCCAAAGTATTTTTTACTACCGGTTCTGCGAACCAGTAACATTTTTCCTACCAGTTCGGGCAAACCGGCCCAAACCGATAGCATTTCACCCCTGATAGAGCAGCCCTAATGGAAATAGTACCGTCGCTGAGATGGGGACTCTTGAGGCCTGAATTAGCCCATTTGGCATTTTGAGAGCAGGTTGTTGGGTCCTCACACAAAATGGTAACCAGGGGAGACTTAAGGATTCACAAAATAGTGGCCAGGGTAGCATGTGGCCAGTCACAAATCACCGCTGGTTAAATACAAACTAACAACATTGTTCCTGCCATCTTTTTTATGCCCTACCATCAGAGGTGGTATTCTGCCAGTTCGTCCTGGTACGGGCGAACTGGTAGCAGTGGCGGTGAGAGGTTCCGCCCCCCGCCAGCCAGATGTCATCCCAGATGCTCTGCGCACGTGCAGAAGGTTCTGTGCATGCGCAGAAGTGCCCCACGTGCACGCTTCCGGTTCTGAACCAGGAGCGAAGGTAAGAGAAAACCATTACTGCCTACGATGTTCAGGACTACCGTATTATTTTGGATGGATAGATGATAGAGTTAGATAGATTATAGATGATAGACAGATGATGAGAGAGAGTGAGAAAGAGATGATAGATAGATAGATAGATAGATAGATAGATAGATAGATAGATAGATATAGTTTTTCTTCTTCTCGTTCTCCTTCTTTTTTTCTTCATCTTCATCGGATGTTGGCAATCATGTTCATGATCCTATTTATTGGAATGATAGATAGATAGATAGATAGATAGATAGATAGATAGATAGATAGATAGATAGATAGATAGATAGATAGATAGATAGATAGATAGATAGATATTTGAATTTATACCCCACCCTTCTCCTTGTTAGGACCCAGGGTGGCGCACAGGCATTATTAAAACCACAATAAAAACAATATACATCATTAAAACATATTAAATTGTTAAACCCGTGCTAAAACCCATTTAAAACCCTACCAAATTGCAATTTATGTATAAAAAGTCAGAAACGGGGGGCTATGCTAGGCCGGCTTGTTGGAATAAATGCGTCTTAAGACGTTGGCGGAAGAGGCGGAGGTCCGAGGTAGTGCGAAGGTCGCGGGGTAGGTCGTTCCAGAGGGCCAGGCCCACCACAGAGAAGGCCCTTCCCCTGGGTGTCACCAACCGGCATTGCCCAGCTGACGGCACCCGGAGAAGACCCTCTCTATGGGAGCGGATCGGACGAAGGGATGTATGGGGCTGGAGGCGGTCTCGTATATCTATCTATCTATCTATCTATCTATCTGTCTGTCTGTCTGTCTGTCTGTCTGTCTGTCTGTCTGTCTGTCTGTCTGTCTGTCTGTCTATCTATCTATCTATCTATCTATCTATCTAATTAGATAGATAGATAGATAGATAGATAGATAGATAGATAGATAGATAGATAGATAGATAGATAGATAGATAGATAGATAGATAGATAGATAGATAGATGTGCAGCAGCTGCCAAAAAAGCCAACACAGTTCTAGGCTGCATAAACAGAGGGAGAGAATCAAGATCCCGTGAAGTGTTAATACCACTTTATAATCCCTTTGGGAAGGCCACACTTGGAATACGGCATCCAGTTTTGGTCACCACGATGTAGAAAAGATTTGGAGACTCTAGAAAGAGTACAGAGAAGAGCAACAAAGAGGATGAGGGGACTGGAGTCTAAAACATGTGAAGAACGGTGCAGGAACTGGGTATGTCCAGTTTAAAGAAAAGAAGGACCAGGGGACCAGTGTCGTTTACAGAAACTTTACACAAATAACCAAGGCCATCACTACACTGTATGTATTTTATCCTCATAAGTCTTCCAGGGGCACCACTGAACATTTGATCTGTTGTACATCCTGTGTAGAAGATCATATCAGATTAGACAGCTTAGCAGAGTTGGAAGGGACCTTGTAGATCATCTAGTCCAACCCCCTGCGCAAGGAGACCCTGCACCATTTCCGACAGATGGCCGTCCAGTCTCTTCTTGAAAGTCTCCAGGGATGAAGCTCCCACAACTTCCGAAGACAACTTCTGTTCCATGGGTGGATTGTTCTCACTGTCAGAAAGTTCCTCCTTATTTCCAGGTTGAATCTCTCCTTGATCAGTTTCTATCCATTATTCCTTGTTTTTCCTTGTTGGAAGTCTTTAAAAAGATGTTAGATAGCCATTTGTCTGAAATGGTATAAGGTTCCTGCCCACGCAGGGGGTTGGACTAGAAGACCTACAAGGTCCCTTCCAACTCTGCTATTGTATTGTATTGTATTGTATTGTATTGTATTGTATTGTATTGTATTGTATTGTATTGTATTGTATTGTATTGTATTGTATTGTATTGTATTGTTTGGCCTTCAGGTGCCTTGGAAAATAGCTTGCCCCCTCCTCTCTGTGGCAGCCCCTCAAATATTGGAAGACTGCTATCCTGTCTCCCCTGGTCCTTCTCTTTGCTAGACTAGCCCTGCCCAGTTCCTGCAACCGTTCTTCATATGTTTCAGCCTCCAGCCCCCTAATCATCTTAGTTGCTCTTCTCTGCACTTTTTCTAGAGTCTCAACATCTTTTTTATAGTGTGGTGACCAAAACTGGATGCAGTACGTAAGCTGGTAGCATTTTTTTAAAAACACATTTGATCAAAAAACAAATCCCCAAACCAGATTTCCTTCTGGTTTTTGGCTACGTGGGAGTAACCCAGCTACCCTCTCCAACCAGAAATAACACAAACAAACAAATTTGGTACTCTACTTTATGTATGCATGCTGCCACCTTCTGGTATTATACAGAAAAAGAAGAAATGACCTCCCGAATAAATTCATTTTATATTAGCAGCAAATGGGGTGGGGTGGGGGCAGTGGTGGGTTTCTACAGGCTCGCACCTACTCGCGAGAGCCGGTTGGTGAAATTTAGAGAACCGGTGAGAGGGGGTTCCACCAGTGTACCTGGAAGTAAATCTGGCCTGCCGTTGCCAGTGACCCAACAGGAAGGAAAGGAAAGGAAAGGAAGGAAGGAAGGAAGGAAGGAAGGAAGGAAGGAAGGAAGGAAGGAAGGAAGAAAGAGAAAGAAAGAAAGAAAGAAAGAAAGAAAGAAAGAAAGAAAGAAAGAAAGAAAGAAAGAAAGAAAGAAAGAAAGAAAGAAAGAAAGAAAGAATTTATCATCACAATTGAGTCCAAAATTTTGGTTGCTAAGCAAGAGCATTGTTAAATGAGTTTCACCACATTTTAAAAAGGTGGCCACTCCCACCTTGTCACATGACTGCCAAGCCATGCCCACAAAATAGGCCACACCTACAGAGTAGGTTCTAAAAAAATTTGAAACCCACCACTGGGTGGGGGCAATCCCTTTGGTGCCGAAGTCACCCCTTTCAGAGAAGTCAGAAAGCAAGAGGAAAAAACAGCCACCACCAGTTGTTTAAAAAGGTAAAACAGGATATTGTGATGTTGTAAGAACAGAACTTCTGTGCTTTGCATTCACAATTCTAAACCCAGCTGCGCTGCTTCAACTACAGGAAGCAAAACATGCAAATCTTTTTTAACCTGGGGAGGAAAAAGGTTTAGCTAAACCAGCTGCAATTTGTTCTCTTTTCACGTTTCCAGGAGAGGATGAGGAAGGGGAATTTAGCGGTGGGGCTTTCCAGAAGGAGGTGGAGAGACACGAATTGGCTAGTCTAGTGATGAGAAGGACCAGGGGAGACACGATAGCTGTGTTCCAATGTTTGAGGGGCCTCCACAGACAGGAGGGAGGTCAAACTATTTTCCAAAGCACCCGAAGGCCAGACAAGGAATAATGGATGGAAACTGATCAAGGAGAGATTCAACCTGGAAATAAGGAGGGATTTCCTGACAGTGAGAACAATCCACCCGTGGAACAGAAGTTGCCTTTGGAAGTTGTGGGAGCTTCATCCCTGGAGGTTTTCAAGAAAAAAAACACTAGACTGCCATTTGTCAGAAATGATTTAGGCTCTGGATGGGGGGGAAACAGGCTCCGACTCAACCCATCCAAGACCGAGTGGCTGTGGCTTCCGGCGTCACGGTATAGCCAGTTGGTGCCATCTCTGGCTATTGGGGGCGAATTATTGGCCCCCACAGAGAGGGCTCGCAACTTGGGCGTCTTCCTGGACTCTCGGCTGTCTCTAGAAGACCATATGACGGCCGTGGCCAGGGGGGCTTTCTATCACGTTTGCCTGATACGCCAGTTGCGCCCCTTTCTGGATCGTGACGCTTTACGCACAGTCACTCAAGCCCTCTTCATCTCCCGCCTGGACTATTGCAATGCGCTCTACATGGGGCTTCCCTTGAGGTGCACCCAGAGGCTCCAGTTGGTTCAGAATGCAGCCGCGCGGGGGATTTTGGGAGCATCTAGGCGCTCCCATGTGACACCTCTCCTGTGGGAGCTGCACTGGCTGTCTGTGGCTTTCCGGGTGCGCTTCAAGATATTAGTGACCATCTTTAAAGCGCTCCATGGCAAGGGACCTTGCTACTTGCAAGACCGCCTCCTGCTGCCAAATACCTCCCACCGACCAGTTCGCTCCCACAGAGAGGGCCTCCTCAGGGTGCCGTCGGCCAGGCAATGTCGGCTGGCGACCCCCAGGGGGAGAGCCTTCTCTGTGGCAGCTCCTGCCCTCTGGAATGACCTACCCCCTGACCTATGGACGACCACGGACCTACGCCTCTTCCGTTGGGCCCTAAAGACCCATTTATTTCGTGCTGCCGGCCTGTCGTAGTTTTTAAATTGATTTTAGTAGGGGGTTTTAATTTGGCAGGCCAATTTATTTAATAATATCTTAACATTTGATCTTAACTTTTATATTACTCATTTTACTGTTGGCTGTACACCGCCCTGAGTCCCGAAAGGGAGATAGAGCGGTATATAAATGCAATAAATCTTAAATCTTAATCCTGCTTGAGCAGAGGGTTGGATTAGATGACCTACAAGGTCCCTTGCAACTCTGTTAGTCTGTTAAATCTGAATTGCCATAAACGTGTCCAGGTAGCCCTTGACTTAGGAACTCAATCGTGCCCCAAATTATCTATGGCTAAACAAAAGCAGTCGTAAAGTCTACATTACGACTTTGGGTTGCCACAGTTGTGAAGTGAATGAGGAGGTCGTTAAGCGAAACTGGCTTGCCTCCATTGACTTTGCTTTTCAGACGCTCCCTAGGGAAGTTTGCAAATTCACAATTCCAGGACCTCAGGATGTTGCAACCATTAAAAACGCCTGCCAGTTGCCAAGCCCCTCAATTTTGATCACGTGACTCTGGGGATGCTGCCACAGTCGTATGAGGACTGGTCATAAGTCGCCTTTTTTTCACTGCCGTTGTAACTCTGAATGGTCATGAAACGAATGGCTGTAAGTTGAGGACTGACTGCATAAGATTTGTGTAATGAGCAGACTGGTTGCCCCAAATTCTTCAAAATGAGTGGGTATATGTCAGGGGTCGGCAACCTTAAACACTCAAAGAGCCACAGAGGTCTTAACCGGAAGCCCCCTGTTCAATTCTGGAGCTGACCAGAAGTCCAGTTCCCCCACCATAGATTCTCCTCCTAGTGTGGCATTCTTTTTCCTCTGCCGACCGGAAGTCTGGTTCCCCCACCATAGAGTCTCCTCCTAGCGTGGCATCCTTTTTCCTCTGCCGACTGGAAGTCCGGTTCCCCCACCATAGAGTCTCCTTCTAGCATGGCATCCTTTTTCCTCTGCTGACCAGAAGTCCGGTTCCCCCCCCCCCACCATAGAGTCTCCTCCTAGCACGGCATCCTTTTTCCTCTGCCAACCGGAAGTCCAGTTCCACCACCACCATCACCATAGAGTCTCCTCCTAGTGCGGCATCCTTTTTCCTCTACCTGTCCTAACTGAAAATCTTATCAATTGTGGAGCCGACTGGCAACGGGATGAAAGAGCCGCAGCAGAGGGATGAAAGAGCCACATGCGGCTCCAGAGCAATGGTTTGCTGACCCCTAACTGTCTCACTTAGCAACAGAAATCTTGGGTTTAAACCATGGTCGTAAGACGAGAACTACCCGCATGGCACCGAAAAATACGTTCTCCTGCATTTGCTTCTACTAGTTTTTATTCCACTCCAGGCCACAAAATTTTGCTTTCACATTTTATTTTAAACGAAGAATAGAAGAGGTCAGCAGATTGCGCTCCTTTTGATGATCAAAGGAAGGCGTGGACCGTCTCCATCGCAGCCTTATCTTCCCTGCCGTCTGCAGCCAGGCTGACTCCTCACTCTCTTGTTCAATCCCCAGGAAAAGGATGTCATGAGAAAAACCCCACCGGCTGGCCTGTCCCAGTAGGAAGGGCAGCCCGCCAAGGGAGGTGTCAGAGTGATGGGAAGATGAGTCAGTGACAGCAGGCACATCCTCCGCGGCCCATCCTTTGCCGTTTCCCACAAAACGGAGTCAGTTCGAAGCACCCGAGAGAAGCCCTCCAAACATTCAGCGAGTAAGACAGCAATTTACAGACACCTCTTTCTAAAAGGGAAGAAAAAGTCAATCCAATCTCAAGCTTCAACACCGCATTAATTTAACCCAGAGATCCCATAAACCAGGGGTGTCAAACTCAAGGCCTGGGGAGGGGGGGGGCGGATCTGGCCCGTGGGATGCTTAGATCTAGCCCGCGGGGCCGCTCTGGAAAACTGGAAGGACTGATCCGCAGTGCCTCTGCCAGAGAAAACAGATCGCAGGAGGACTTCATACACCCCTCCCGAGCTCCGTGATTCACTAGCGGAGGTATTGCAGGAGGCTGCATCAATGCAGCTGCTTTAAAACGTTGTTGGCAGGTTCTAGATTCGTGTTCCTGTGTGGTCCATAGCACTTTTCCAAATTATTTCCTAAACATCCATTTAAGGCACTTCAAGGTCTGGATTACAAATAAATCATTTGAGGTAGCTGTGCGTTGCATGCAAAATACAGGAACCCCTTTTGTAAAGCTGGACAGCAAAAACAACACAACAGCAATTCAGGAATAGCACAAGAAAAGCTCAGTTCAAGACGCAGCAATTCCTAGGCAGTGGCTGGACGTGCACAAAACACTGTGTTGTATCTTAACTGCATCCAGGTCCCAACTTTGCAGGGTGGGTTAATTTCTGACAGATTATTGGCCTGCGAGTGCAGATTTCATCCCAAATCCACGGTGTGTGGTGAAATCAGTGTCATCCAGTGGCCGAAGATACTGTGTGTAATAAACATCTGTCTGTTATGATACCTAATTAAAAAATAATTGAAAAGAGGAGTGGAAACTTCGCAACCCTTGCTTAAATATATCTAAAAAGCTCTAGGAACTGGTGAAAGCAGCAGAAAACAAGAGTTGTCAGCCAGGGTCGACCTCATCAGTCGTCGCCACCAATGACCTTCAGCAAGGTGCGTCGATAATCCCCAGAACTATCCGACTGTAATAAAAAAAGAGGAAGAGTAACATTATTTTCAAGTCGCTTACAGTCCTTCCACAATTGCAAAGGCAAGTGTCATTTTCCTTGCCTCCGAGATGGAAGATTTATTGCAGATGTAGAAAAGATGAGGAGACTCTAGAAAGAGTGCAGAGAAGAGCAAGAAAAATGATTAGGGGGCTGGAGGCTAAAACATATGAAGAACGGTTGCAGGAACTGGGTAGGTCTAGTTTAATGAAAAGAAGGACCAGGGGAGACATGATAGCAGCGTTTCAGTATCTCAGGGGTTGCCACAAAGAAGAGGGAGTCAAACTATTCTCCAAAGCACCTGAGGGCAGAACAAGAAGCAATGGGTGGAAACTAATCAAGGAGAGAAGCAACTTAGAACTGAGGAGAAATTTCCTGACAGTGAGAACAATTAATCAGTGGAACAGAAGTTGCCTCCAGAAGTTGTGAAGGCCCCAACACTGCAAGTCTTTAAGAAGATGTTGGATAGCCATTTGTCTGAAATGGTATAGGGCTTCCTGCCTAGGCAGGAGGGTTGGATTAGAAGACCTCCAAGGTCCCTTCCAACTCTGCTGTTGTATTGTATTGTATTGACTCTAAAAACACTCCGGTTTTATTTTAGTAGTTTTAGGTTGCTTGCTTCCACACACCCCCACCGCTCTGGTTATTTAAAATTTGATTTCCCGTTTGGAACAAGCGCCGATTCATAGAGCACCTCTCCAATTACAATGATATTTTCAAACCTACTGAGGGTTGAACCTGTTTCATAAGAATAGCAGTCATGGGGGTGAAAGCAGAAGCTGTATGAAATCACCCTCTTCCCCCGAAAATAATACCTCCCTGGATAATAAGCCCAATCGGGGCTTTTGAGCGCCTGCGTTAAAATAAGACCTCCCCCAAAATAAAGCCAAGCACTTATTTTGGGGGTCAAAAGAAAATAAGGCCCTGTTATTTTCAGAGAAACACGGTACATCGGTGGCAGTGGTGGGTTTCAAATTTTTTAGAACCTACTCTGTAGGTGTGGCCTATTTTGTGGGCGTGGCTTGCAGTCATGTGACAGGGTGGGAGTGGCCACCTTTTAAAATGTGGTGAAACTCATTTAACAACGCTCTTGCTTAGCAACCAAAATTTTGGACTCAATTGTGATGATAAATTTCTTTCTTTCTTTCTTTCTTTCTTTCTTTCTTTCTTTCTTTCTTTCTTTCTTTCTTTCTTTCTTTCTTCCTTTCCTTTCCTTTCCTTTCCTTTCCTTCCCGTTGGGTCACTGGCTGCGGCGGGCCAGATTTACTTCCAGGTACGCCAGTGGAAACCCCTCTCACCGGTTCTCTAAATTTCACCAACCGTCTCTCGTGAGTAGGTGCGAACCTGCAGAAACCCACCACTGATCGGTGGCTATATTGTAGAAGTGCTCCCGAATGTTTGTGTGCTTTCTCTAGTTCTACTGAAGCCAACTTTGCAGTTGTCGGCCTTATGCAACTCCGTAGCTCACAGCATTGCGGAAACGCTATCACAAAACCCTTCTGTGTGACGGGAATTCTGAAATCTGTAGCAGTTTGTTTTATCGTTCTCAGAACATTCACTCATGCAGCGAAGGGAGAAAGAGAGAGAGAGACGGAGAGAGAATTTATCATTTGTCAAACCCATATCACAAAATCTCTCCGGGGCAGAACTCACAAAAATCCTTTTTCATTTAGAGAGGCATCACAATGATGGGTTCCAACTAGGCCCCCTGAACACATTTGCAGGCCTCTCGGCTGCTATCATGTTAAGCCCTAAAGCGGATTGCTTCGTTTGTTTGCTGGGCGAGCCCCATTCCCTGGGATTTGTAAACACCGGAGCAAACCAGAGCTTAGCAAAATCGACCTGCTTTCAGTGTGTGAACGAGCTTCTAAGGGCGGTAATCCACAAAGCTAGTCGCCCTGGCAACGTAGATTAACAAACCAGGGGTGCAGGCCGCGTTGGGGAAGCAGAAGGAAGCAGTTCGCCCCTGCGCTACAGGGAAGCAGCCATCATTTTCGTGCGACTGCAAGGAATTATGGGTGTGCTGAAAATGGTGGCTGCTTCCGGGAGGCAAACACGAAGCCTGTGTGGACCCTGTGGGGCAGGATGGGGCCGGGGTGAAAGGCTACCGGTTTGGACCGGTTCGCTCGAACCAGCAGGAAAAAAAATGCTACTGGTTCAGGAGAATCGGTGGATCCGATGATCAGCTGTGCTGTGTGATTTATATCTGCTAGATTTGTATTCGAAGCGAACCGATAGCGAACCGAACCGGTAGCAGGCTTCAGAGCATTTCACTCCTGGGATGGGGGCAGTGTGTAGAAACACAGAGTGCTGCAGCACCCTTGTGGTCAGTCCTAAGGGTGAATGCCGGCGGGCGCATTGCACCAGTTGTAAGCTCGAAATGGAGTCCTAATTGTCTTGGGGGGGGGGTGTCAGTCATAACTTTATTTATTTATTTATTTTATTTATTAGATTTATATCCCACCCTTCTCCAAAAGGACCCAGGGCGGCGCACAGGAATTTAAAATACATACAAAATCATAATACAAAAAATTTAAAAACCTATTAAATGCCTGTCCTGCGCTAAAAACTAATTAAAATCCCCGAAATAAAACTATCTACACTAGTCCCAGCGGAGGTTATGTTAGGCCAGCTTGATGAAAGAGGTGTGTTTTTAAACACTGGCGGAAGAGGCAGAAGTCAGTAATGGTATGGAGTTCTGGGGGTAGGTTGTTCCACAGGGCAGGGCCCGCCACAGAGAAGGCCCTTCCCCTGGGTGTCACCAGTCGGCATTGTCCGGCCGACGGCACCCTGAGAAGGCCCTCTCTGTGGGAGCGTATCGGTCTAAGGGATGTATGGGGCAGGAGACGGTCTCGCATATAACTAGGTCCTGTGCCATGGAGCGCTTTGAAGATGGTCGTCAAAACTTTGAAGCGCACCCGAAAGACCACAGGAAGCCAGTGCAGCTCGCGCAGGATCGGTGTTATATGGGAGTGCCTCGAAGCTCCCGTAATCACCCGCGCGGCTGCATTCTGAACTAACTGTAGCTTTGAACAGCCATTAAGCAAACAGTCCAGATAAAGGAGAATATTTGTAGCTGAGGATTGAAATGAGGGGTCCTTGGTGCTCTCTGAACTTAGTTGTTTCCTTGCAGACATTTCATTACCAAACTAGGTAACATCATCAGTGCACCGATGTTGTTACCTAGTTTAGGTAATGAAACATCTGGAAGAAAAAGTACCAGGCTCACAGAGCACCAACGACACCCCCCCCCCCAACACACACACACCTCAAGTGACTGGTCATTGAGCAAGGACTACTTGTACTCGAAATACGCAAGGATCTGGATTTGTTGCATCTAAACAAGCTGAATCAGTTGGCCGTGAATACACCATGCTTAACATCTTCACAATAAGCCAGCATACTCCAGCATCCTGCTTTACAGTTTGCTGTTTCTGCTTACAATAGGATCACCCATGCCTAGGAAGTTGGACGGTCCCTGAAACTTTTGAACTGAAAGTACTCACACTAATAGCAGAATGCAGAGATTCTCCGAAGAGGTTCTTGTATTCCTTTCGAATATCCAGAAGATCAATTTCTGACCTGGATACTATAATTCTGGTCAATGTGATTTCATCAGTTCCAGGTCCCTGTAAACAAATGAGAGAGAAAAAAACCCCTCAATTAACGAAGAGTTTTTAAACTCTGCTTCCAAAAACACAGAATGCATGATGTTAGGATAATTATCCTGATGTAGGGTTGACAATATATATAAGCCAGGATTATTAAAGGGTATATGTAACTTTAAAGACTATGTGGAATCTGATTGGCTGTGCTTCCCAGCTCAATCATAAAAAGCAGCAGGAAACACAGTTCATCCCTTTTTGCTTTCCTTGCTTCTTGATTGCCACTGAGGAAGGAGCTGAACCTGAAGACGGAAGAAGAATCATTGTTTTGACTGACTGTAAGATAACTGTGTTTTTGGTGAAGGACTGTTTATTGTTGGAGGAGTTAGTATCACTGTTTGGAAGAAGTATTTTAGTTACATCAAGAGTAAAGACTATTTATTTTTTCTACTATCAGTGTTTTAGAGTTTTTGTGTGGTTTAAGCAACGTATCTCTTGCTGTCCGGTGTATTGCACTATTCTGCCTGTTTATTTTCCAACGGGGGTGTTTTTTACCCCTAACACATGAGCACACATATTTTTACACCAGAGACCCAAACAGCTTTAAATATTCAAAACAGAACAGAATAGAATATAGAAAATAGAATAGGAATAGGAATAGAAAAAATAGAAAATAGAAAATAGAAAACAGAAAACAGAAAATAGAATAGAATTTTGCCCAGTTCGGTGAACTGGATAATGCCATCACTGGCTGGCCCTGCCCCACCTATTTTTCAGCCCGTTTTTGGGCAGGTTTTTTTGCTGTTTCAGGACAGTTTTCAGCCGTTTTCTGGGCTGTTTTTGGCTGTTTTGGGAGACGTTTTCCATGCCGTTTTCCAGCCCAAAAACAAGGGCTGAAAACACGGCCTGAAAAACAGCGAAAAACACGGCCCCAAAAACGGGCAGGGGCAGGGCCAGCCAGTGATAGGCTTAGTCCAAACTAGTCAGAATTGCTGAATCCCACTTCTGCCTTTGAGCCGAGTGGCTGGGAGGTGAGGCTGGGTGTAATGAGTGATGTTTACTTGGCCGCACCCACCCACCCAATCACGTGACCACCCGGCCATGCCTACTCAGCCAAAGAACTGGTTGTTAAATTATTTAAATCCCACCACTGGGTTGGTGGTTCTGGATGACCTGATTTTGGGCAAAAACAACTGGCAGGCCAAAGATCCTAAAAGGAATATGACTGTGCCAACATGTCTGACTTATTAAATTGGAACTTTAAGGATAGCTCTGCCTTGGACACTGATTTCATTCTGCATTATTATTATTATTTTTAATTACATTTATACCCCGCCCTTCTCCAAACGGACCCAGGGCGGCGCACAGGGATGTTAAAACACATATAAAACATATAAAATTTTTAAAAACTTATTCTAATAGACCCTGCGCTAAAAACCGAATTTAAAAAACCCAAATTTAAAACTATCTAGGAGTCAGTAATGGGGGTTACGCTAGGCCGGCTAGATGGAATAGGTGTGTCTTCAGACACTTGCGGAAGAGGCGGAGGTCGGAGATGGTGCGGAGTTCAGGGGGTAGGTCGTTCCAAAGGGCAGGGCCCGCCACAGAGAAGGCTCTTCCCCTGGGTGTCGCCAGTCAGCATTGTCCAGCCGACGGCACCCTGAGGAGGCCCTCTCTGTGGGAGCGTATCGGTCTGAGGGATGTATGGGGCAGGAGGCGGTCTTGCATATAACTAGGCCCCGAGCCATGGAGCGCTTTAAAGATGGTCGTTAAAACCTTGAAGCGCACCCGAAAGACCATAGGAAGCCAGTGCAGCTCACGCAGGATAGGTGTTATGTGGGAGTGTCTAGGCGCTCCCGTAATCACCCGCGCGGCTGCGTTCTGGACTAGCTGCAGCTTTCGGGTGCACCTCAAGGGGAGCCCCATGTAGAGATATTTGGATTGCTGACATTAACCTCATAACAGTCTTACCTTTATGGATTTGTTCAGTTTTTCAGCAAAGAAGGCAGGGGCATTGTTTACACACTTCACTATAAAAAGAGAGGAAAAACAGAATTGAACATAAGCCCTTTATACTATCTGGCTACATTTTGCACCGGATTGGAATACAAAGCAGTAAAACATCTGGTTAAATTATTTAAGCATTTGCAAATCATCCCACAGATTAAATGCATGAACAAGAAGTGGGAAGCACGTCTAACAATTAAATCTGTAGCTAAATAAAATATTAATCCGAGGGCTCGTACTTGATTACAATCATTTGCACGGTTTCCTTATTACAACCCTCTTGTGCATAATTTTTATATTTACATTTGCAGAGGGGTTTGGGCAGATGAAGAGCAAAAGCATCTATCAAAATGTAATCGGCTGCCCCCTTTTTTGGAAATTACATTTTGCAGTGGGGCGAGTGTAGAAACGTATCCTTCTCTTTAGCTGCCATACAGGGTTTAAGATTAAATCTGCAGTTTGCTTTTCCTCCCAAAAATAAGAGCTAGTAAGGACAAAATATTTCTAAATAGACCTCAGTGGGAGGGCTGGAAATCTATTTTGTGTTACGAAGTTCCCAGTTTGGGGGGCCAAACCAAGTCTTTTGCAGGAAGTGGGAAAGCGGCCTTCACTTCTTCTGCCCCTGTATTTATACACAGCAATGATGGCTAAGGTTTTTTTGTTGGGTGCCAAAAATGCGAGCGTGCGCGTGCCAGCACCCATAATGCAAAAAACCCCTTCCACATTGTTAGATTCTGATTGCTAATCCACTGTGCTATGCACACGTGGGTTCGTATCCCATCCTCGTCGCCAGTGTTAGATTCTGAGATAGAGGGAGTCCAGATACAGGCTAGTCAGAAAACAACAGCCATTTATTGGCAATTCGACAGCAAAAGATAGAACGTATTTACAAGCAGGCAAAGTGCGGTAGACAGGGGCTTCCCCGCTTGACAGCTATTTATATATGAGCTGTCAAGCGGGGAACCAATCAGGGCGCCCATTGACCTAATTCCCGCCAGTCGCGTCTGAGCCAATCAGGCGCGACTGGCTGTTACCACGGCTACAGGGGGAAGAGGTGGAAGACTTGCGGCCGGTCGTAAGTCGAGGACCTCAACACACATGTGCATGTGGGCACAACCCCCCCACACTCCCACTCCTACGTGCGCTGTACTGCCGGTGCGCTGCTCATCGCCAAGCTTGGTATTTCTTCTGGGGGGTAGGGAAGGATGTTTTTGCCCTCCCCAGGCTCCAGGAAAGCCTACAGAGCCAAAGGGGGGGTTAAAAATGGGCCTACCGGAAGTTCAGAAACAGACTATTTCCAGATTCCGGAGGGCCTCTGGGGCGGGGGAGCTGTTTTTGCCCTTCCCAGGCTTCAGGAAAGCCTACGGAGCCTAGGGAGGGTGAAAAATGGGCCTACCGGAAGTTCGGAAACAGACTATTTCCAGATTCCGGAGGGCCTCCGGGGTGGGGGAGCCGTTTTTGCCCTTCCCAGGCTCCAGGAAAGCCTACGGAGCCTAGGGAGGGTGAAAAACGGGCCTACCGGAAGTTTGGAAACAGACTATTTCCAGCTTCCGGAGGGCCTCCGGGGGGGCAGCCATTTTTGCCCTTCCCAGGCTCTAGGAAAGCCTATGGAGCCTAGGGAGTGAAAAATGGGCCTACCGGAAGTTCGTAAACAGACTAGTTCCAGATTCCGGAGGGCCTCCGGGGCGGGTTGAGCCGTTTTTGCCCTTCCCAGGCTCTAGGAAAGCCTACGGAGCCTAGGCGGGGGTGAAAATGGTGAGGTGTCCTATGAGTCTGCTCTCGAGGAGGTGGGCAACCTTGAGAGAGCAGAGAGCCTGGCTGGTCATCAGGAGATGCCTGGGTCTTGGAGTAGTGGGGAGGATCAAGGCCAGTTTGTCCCTGATGTCAGGTTAAGACGAATTGAAAGAAGGCAGCGCCAGTTGCAGGAGAGATGAACTCGGAGGAGGTAATTAGTCCCAGCTGCCTAATGACTGGCTCCTCCAAAGAGGGTTTAAAAGGAAGCCTCTGTTAAGGAAAAGCTTGCAGAGAACAACGAATAATTTGTAGAGTCGGATGTCTTTGTGTCGATTCGCAGTTCTAGTTTGTAGTCGATTTTCAGAGGCTTCAGGTCTGTTCAAGGTCAGTTCGGGCAAGCAGCCAGTCAGGTCATTAGTCTCAGTAAGGGGGGGGGGTCAGAACAGGTACCTATATTTATATCTATATCTCAATTTCCACATCTAATAATAATAATAATAATAATTTATTACTTATAAACCGCACCCTCTCCCCACAGGGACTCGGGGCGGTGCACAGGAGGAATAAGAACAATAACTATATACATATTTCATTAAAAAATACATTAAATTAAGTGACCTGTGCTAAAATACCCGTTAAAACTATCTAACTAGAGATCCCCAATAAACCCTAAAGACAGAGGAGTAGCTATCCCAGGCCGGCAAGGCAGAAAAAGTGTGTTTTCAATTTAAGACGGAAGGAGCGGAGGTCCGTGGTCGTTCTAATATCGGGGGGGAGGTCGTTCCAGAGGGCTGGGCCCGCCACAGAGAGAGCCCTTCCCCTGGGTGTCGCCCGCTGACAAAGTCTAGTGGACGGCACCCGGAGAAGTCCCTCTCTGTGGGAGCGAATCGGTCGTGAGGATGTATGAGGCAGGATCCGATCCCTCTATTCTATGCATTGTATACATGGAAAGAGATCAACCCTCCATGAGATTTAGAAGACTCAGAAAAATAGTGTATAGATACGGGCAAACTCGCAAGATCATCGCACGCTTTCCTTACCTACGGCCAAAAGGAGTTGGGCAAAGTCGCCCGATGTTTCGTTAAGCACACTGTCCTCCATCCGGTGTCCACTAAGTTTTTGGTACTCCTCAAATGCTTTAAGAAAGGACAAAGGAGAACAATGTCAGAGGCATAAGCTGCAAGGGCTTTAAGATGCCTGAAGAAAAATCCGAGACATTTTCACTTCCCCGTCTACAGACCATTGCTCTCTTACAATATATAATTTGTCACAGCCTAAAACCCTATTTTCCATGCTATTTTTTGTTTTAAGTTTCTTAAAATATTCATGACTGGGAGAGACATGGGAGCAAGGTCAGCCGATGAAGAGGCATAGCAACTAAGTCAGCCAATGGGAGCTTAAACAGATCTGAGTCTGTGCAAAGAATTGAAACAGAAACTTAAGCAGTCTGCCGCTCTGAGAAGTAAACTAGCAGTCTGCCTGGGCTTGTCTGCTGAAATGAAACTAACTGCTTGTGTTTGCCTGTATCTCTCCTGCCTTGTGTTTCCTTGGAAGGACCACCTGTTGGTATTGTACATTGACTCATCTATTCTTATGTATGCAAAGAAATTAATGAATCCAGCTGAATCAGTGATTTGTGGATGCTGTCTGGATTTGCTTTTTCTGCAACAAACTCTGACAAAGTTTCTAGTCTGTTTTAGGATTTTAAAGTCTCACTGGCTCAAGGTTGACTCACCCTTCCATCCTTCTGAGGTCGGTAAAATGAGGACCCAGATTGTTGGGGTCAAAAGGCTGACTCTGTAAACCAATTCTGAGAGGGTTGTAAAGCATTGTGAAGCAGTATATAAGTCTAAGCGCTATTGCTAAGTGCTATTCCAGCCTTCCTGGCCTGGGCTTCCTAACCCATGATCCTCAGCCAACATGCTACATCGGAAGAACATTGGACAAGAGAGAGTTAATAATATATATGGCCTAAATACCTAGCTTGATTCATTTGGGCAAACCTAGCCATATATCCACACTGCAAAACAAATGAGCAAATAGCATTAGCAATTAAGACTTGTATACCGCTTCATAATGCTTTACAGTCCTCTCTAGGCAATTTACAAAGTCAGCACATTGACCCCAACAATCTGGATCCTCATTTTACCGACCTCGGAAAGTTGGAAGGCTGAGTCAACTTTGAGCCGGTCAGGATCGAACTGCTGACAGTCGGCAGAGTCCGCCTGCAATGCTGCGTTCTAACCACTGCGCCACCCTGGCTGATCACGTGAGAACAGCTAATCCGTTTTAATTTTACTGTGGAAGACAATCCCTTTCTTACTGAGTTTGAGCTGAGCAAAGCTGCTGGAGCTCAGAATCTCGATGAATTTGGTCTCATCCGTTCCCCACCTCTTCTCACCAGCAGTGTACAGGAGCTAGAAAACAGGAATGGAAGGCGCATAAAACGGCTGATCTTTTGCTATCCCTTTGTAATATTTCAAATGAGATACTCTGGATAATTCCTTTGCCAATTCAGGGGTGAAATCCAGCAGGTTCTGGAGAACCGGTAGCAGAAATTTTGAGTAGTTCGGAGAACCGGCAAATACCATCTCTGGTTGGCCCCGGTGTGGGGAATGGGGATTTTGTAGTATCCTTCCCCTGGAGTGGGGAGGGAATGGGGATTTTGCAGTATCTTTCCCCTGGAGTGGGGAGACAAAGTGGATTTTGCAGTATTCTTCCCCTGGAGTGGGGAGGGAATGGAGATTTTGCAGTATCCTTCCCCTGGAGTGAGGAGGGAATGGAGATTTTGCAGCATCCTTCCCCTGGAGTGGGGACGGAATGGAGATTTTGCAGTATCCTTCCCCTGGAGTGGGGAGGGATTGGAGATTTTGCAGTATCCTTCCCCTGGAGTGGGGAGGGAATGGTGATTTTGCAGTATCTTTCCCCTGGAGTGGAGAGGGAATGGGGATTTTGCAGTATCCTTCCCCTGGAGTGGAGAGGGAATGGAGATTTTGCAGTATCCTTTCCCTGGAGTGGGGAGGGAATGGAGGTTTTTTGTCAAAAAAAGGGCATGAATAGTCTTTAGGAGGCTTATAGAGTGCTCCTGTGGGCTGGGGGTGTGTGTGTGGCAAAAATTATTTATTTATTTATTTAATTAGATTTATATACCGCCCTATCTCCCCGAAGGGACTCAGGAGATAATAAAAACAATATTCAATAAATACAATGAAGAATAATTAAAATTAATTAAATCTACGAGCCTGTGCTAAAATAAATTCAAAACCCTACTAAAATCCATCTTAAAATTATGCCAGGCCGGCCATCTGAAACAAGTGAGTTTTTAATGTCCGGCGGAAGAGGCGCAGGTCCATGATTGTACGAAAGTCGGGGGGCAGGTCATTCCAGAGGGCAGGGCCTGCCACAGAGAAGGCTCTTCCCCTGGGCGCCGCCAGCCGGCATTGCCCAGCTGACGGCACCCTGAGGAGGCCCGCCCTGTGGGAACGGACAGGTCGAAGGGAGGTGTGTGGTAGGAGGCAGTCCGGCAAGTAACCAGGTCCCGTGCCATGGAGCGCTTTAAAGATGGTTACTAACACCTTGAAACGCACCCAGAAGGCCACAGGCAGCCAGTGCAGCTCGCGCAGGAGAGGTGTTACATGGGAGTATCTAGAGACTCCCAAAATCCCCGCGTGGCCGCATTCTGGACTAGCTGGAGCCTCTGGGTGCACCTCAAGGGGAGCCCCATGTAGAGAGCGTTACAGTAGTCCAGGCGGGAGATGACGAGGGCTTGAGTGACCGTGCGTAGGGCTTCACAATCTAGAAAGGGGCGCAAGTGGCATATCAGGTAAACTTGATAAAAAGCCCCCCTGGCCACGGCTGTCAGATGGTCATCCAAGGACAACCGGGGGTCCAGGAGGACGCCCAAGTTGCGGGCCCTCTCTGCGGGGGCTAATGACTCGCCACCGATAGCCAGAGATGGAACCAGCTGGCTATATCGTGGCGCCGGAAACCACAGCCACTCGGTCTTGGACGGGTTGAGTCGAAGCCTGTTCCTTCCCATCCAGACTCGCACGGCTTCCAAGCACCGGGACATCACTTCGACAGCATCGTTGGGGTGGTCAGGGGTAGAGATGTACAGCTGGGTATCATCAGCGTACTGATGGAACTCTATCCCAAAACCACGGATGATCTCATCCAGCGGCTTCATATAGATGTTGAACAGGAGGAGTGAGAGGACCGATCCCTTAGGCACCCCACACATGAGGGGCCTCGACGTTGACCTCTGCCCTCCTGCCAACACAAATTGCGACCGGTTGGAGAGGTAGGAGGAGAACCACTGTAAAACAGTGCCTCCCAACCCCAGCCCCTCCAACCGGTGCAATAGGATACCATGATAAAAAACCAGCCCGTTTTTCACTCATTTTTACCCTCTCCAGCACCCAGGAGCACTCTGGAAGGCTCCTACAGTCTCTGCATGGTCATTTTTGCAAAGGGGGAGGAGTTTCAGGAGGCAAAAAACAATGCTGTGTTCGGTGTATAAGATGCACCCAGATTTTCAGTCTCTTTTTTGAGGGAAAAAGGTGCGTCTTATACTCCGAAAAATACGGTACCTACATCTACTTGTAGGGGATTATATGTTAGTATGTCCAGGCTATGGATTTTATTTTACATTTCTAAGAGTAAATTTAGCCCTTAAGGCCAGTCTCAGATAATTTAAAGGCATGGCTTTTTTCAAACTAGATCAGAGTTTCTCCAACTGGTGCGGTAGTCTGGAGGTGGAGCTCTTGCCTCATAATCAGGAGGCTGTGAATTCAATCCTAGGTAGAGGCAGAATTTTTTTTTTCTCTGGGCACAATGCAAATTTATCTGCCGAACAAAACTCCTCATTGGTGACAGGAGAGCATCCGGCCAGTAAACACCTAGCTCCATTCAGTTGCTTAGACTCCACCCCGCAAAGGATTATGGGTTCATTAAAAAAAGACGATCAGCATTTCTTCTGCTCAGCATGCTGGCTGGGGAATCCCAGGAGTTTGAAGGCCACACATTTTAAAGTTGTTCAGGTTGAGAAAAACCAGCCTACATCTTTTACTACAGATGAATACAGCATTTTCAGGTCTGGATATCTGCCTCCCGATTTGAGTTTTAAAAAAGCAGAAAAGGCCTTTTAACAATTTGTAGATTTAAAAAAATAAAATAAACATTATCGGACCCTGTAGCTGGCTCTTTCCCAAACTGTGATTACCTGTGCATCTCTCTTTGCTACTTCTTCATGGGCCTGTGGATTTTCATCTCTTTTGGCCTGGGACATTATTGGAAAAAAAAGAAGAAAAACAACAGCAGGTAAGATGCACAACTCCTTCCCCAAAGCAACTCTTGTCGTATTCCTGTTGCAATTCAGTTACTCAGAGAACTGCCAACAGAACAAGAATAACAGGAATATACAGTATATTAACCTAAACATGTGTATTCATAGTAGAATTATACGGATTGAAAAACTGGAAAGAACATGAAGAGAAATACTTTCAATGTATACATGATTGCGACTGATACTAAAACTGTATAAGGAGATATTGAAAAATGGAAGAATGAAGGGTGGAATGTTGATTTAACTATGGAAATATGAATAACAAAATAGGTAGAAAACACGTCTTTGAATATTATAGCAATATGAAAGGGGGGAAATGTTAAAATAGGGATAGAAAATAGTGGGGGGAAATAATAATTATTAATATGTTAAGATATACAAAAGGACAGAAAGATGGTTCAGAAAAGGGTGATAATAAACGATGTGTATAAATAAGATGAAACAATGGAATGCAATGAAATATTTAGAAATCATAAGACTATGTTTAGGTGTACTGAAATGTATGTTACCCAGTTACCACACCATTCATGCATTGATATGTATAAAGAATATAAAAAATAAAAAACTGATTGAGGTTAAAAAAAAGAACAGGAATAATCAGACTGGTGTTTATGATGGATGGATCTTCCTTGACTGCGAAGCTCAAAGGTGGGCAAATGACAGTAATTTCAGGAGGATTAGAAAACTAATGTCTTTTTAACAACTAACTACTGTCAATATAATTTACCTGGACTTCAATAAGACATTTGATAGAGTAGACCATAACCTACTACTAGATAAAGTTGAAAAATGTGGATTAGACAACTTCTCGGCTTCTCTTTCTGGATTAATTCTCCAAGTGCAACAGAAGTGGTCCTACCTGGCTAGGGAATTTTGGGAATTGAAGTCCACCACATTTTAAAATTGCCAAGGTTGGAGAATACTGCTCTATAGAAGTGGCTAAAGGGACCTCAACTACTTTGCTGACTAGGATCAAGAACACATCACTTCCACCAAGTCTGTAAACTTTTGTAATGTGCTATTTTTCACGGATCCACCTTCTTCTTCCAGAACACAGGAGAAGGGAGAAGGTTGTGCAGCTTTCCTTTCTAGGAATCAAAACAATTAGTTGCTCAATAGCAGTAACTGTGAGAGGGTTCTCGAAGTCCTAGTGGACAACCATTTAAATAGGAGCCAGCTGTGTGCAGCAGCTGTCAAAAAAGCCAACACAGTTCTAGGCTGTATCAACAGAGGGATAGAATCAAGATCCCGTAAAGTGTTAATACCACTTTATAATGCCTTGGTAAGGCCACACTTGGAATACGGCATCCAGTTTTGGTCACCACAATGTAGAAAAGATGCGGAGACTCTAGAAAGAGTGCAGAGAAGAGCAACAAAGATGATTAGGGGACTGGAGATTGAAACATATGAGGAACGGTTGCAGGAACTGGGTAGGTCTAGTTTAATGAAAAGAAGGACTAGGGGAGACAGGATAGCAGTCTTCCAATATCTCAGGGGTTGCCACAAAGAAGAGGGAGTCAAGCTATTCTCCAAGGCACCTGAGGGCAGAACAAGAAGCAATGGGTGGAAACTAATCAAGAATAGAACCAACCTAGAACCAAGGAGAAATTTCCTGACAGTTAGAACAATTAACCAGTGGAACAACTTGCCTCCAGAAGTTGTAAATGCTCCAACACTGCAAGTTTTTAAAAAGATGTTGGATAACCATTTGTCTGAAATGGTATAGGGCTTCCTGCCTAAGCAGGGGGTTGGACTAGAAGACCTCCAAGATCCCTTCTATTCTACTCTATTAAAAACACGTCCCAGGGGTTTCTGTTGCTGTGCTTGCCAATAGAATAGTTGACAACGGGTTCGATTCATTCTATTGTGAATAGCTGAACCTCCCACGAGGGCCTTCCAATAAATTGTTACCCAAGGCCATCACGAGATCATTTGCACAAATCTGTTAAAAGCTTCCTTACATCAAACAAGGCCAAGAAGGTTCTCTTGGTGTCTCCAGACGTGTCCCAGCCGACATCCTCACTCATGATTTTCCTATAAACTGGAACCAAAATGAACAGTGTTAGTGACGCTCGCTCGGATGAGAAAAAGATAAGGAACACTCTGCCCCAATGCCTTAAGTAGATTATATGCGGTCGATATAGATCAGTGATGGCCAACTATTTTGGCACTGAGTGGGCAAACTGGAGAGTAGTGGGTTTCTAACAGTTTTACTACCGGTTTGCTCATTCTCTCTCTCTCTCTCTCTTTCTCTCGACGCGTATGCACAGAAGCATCTGGGCAGGTGGGCGGAGCCTCTTGCCGCTGCCACAACCACTTTGGCCAAAGCGGGCCAAACTGGGAGCAACCCACCTCTGGTGCCAGCAGGTAAGATGCACAATTCCTTCCCAAAGCAACTCTTGTCGTATTCCTGTTGCAATTCAATTACTCATAGAACTGCCACCAGAACACGAATAACAGGAATATACAGTATATTAACCTAAACACGTGCATTCATAGTAGAATTATATGGATTGAAAAACTGGAAAGAACATGAATAGAAATACTTTCAATGTATACATGATTGCGACTGATACTAAAACTGTATAAGGAGATATTGAAAAATGGAAGAACGAAGGGTGGAATGTTGATTTAACTATGGAAATATGAATAACAAAATAGGTAGAAAACACGTCTTTGAATATTATTTATTTATTTATTTATTTATTTATTTATTTATTTATTTATTTATTTATTTATTTATTTATTTATTTATTTATTTATTTATTTATTTATTTATTTAATTAGATTTCTATCCCGCCCTATCTCCCCAAAATGGGACTCAGGGCGGCGCACAGGAATTAAAAATCTAAAAATACAACAATACAAAATGCTACAAAAGTTAAAACTAAAATTAAATAATTTAGCCCGTGCTAAAAGAACAATTTAATTTAAAACCCAACTCTAAGAATAGCATAGCTATAACAGCTATGCCAGACCGGCCATATGGAAGAAATATGTTTTCAGTGTCCGGCGGAAGAGGCGAAGGTCAGTGATAGTACGAAGGTCTGGGGGGAGGTCATTCCAGAGGGCAGGGCCTGCCACAGAGAAGGCTCTTCCCCTGGGCGTCGCCAGCCGGCATTGTCCGGCAGACGGCACCCTAAGGAGGCCCTCTCTGTGGGAGCGGACAGGTCGAGTGGAGGTATGTGGTAGTAGGCGGTCCTGCAAATAACCAGGCCCGCTGCCATGGAGCGCTTTATTATAGCGATATGAAAGGGGGAAAATGTTAAAATAGGGATAGAAAATAGTGGGGGGAAATAATAATAATTAATATGTTAAGATATACAAAAGGACAGAAAGATGGTTCAGAAAAGAAGGGTGATAATAAACGATGTGTATAAATAAGATGAAACAATGGAATGCAATGGAATGTTTAGGAACAATAAGACTACGTTTATGTGTACTGAAATCTATGTTACCCAGTTACCACACCATTCATGCATTGATATCAGTGGTGGGTTTCAAATTTTTTAGAACCTACTCTGTAGGTGTGGCCTATTTTGTGGGCGTGGCTTGGTAGTCATGTGACAGGGTGGGAGTGGCCACCTTTTAAAATGTGGTGAAACTCATTTAACAACGCTCTTGCTTAGCCACCAAAATTTTGGACTCAATTGTGATGATAAATTCTTTCTTTCTTTCTTTCTTTCTTTCTTTCTTTCTTTCTTTCTTTCTTTCTTTCTTTCTTTCTTTCTTTCCTTCCTTCCTTCCTTTCCTTTCCTTTCCTTTCCATCCCGTTGGGTCACTGGCAGCGGCCGGCCAGATTTACTTCCAGGTACGCCGGTGGAACCTCCTCTCGACAGTTCTCTAAATTTCACCAACCGGCTCTCGCGAGTAGGTGCAAGCCTGCAGAAACCCACCACTGATTGATATGTATAAAGAATATAAGGAAGAGGGCTGGAAACCCAAAGACCTGCTGGCTGGTGCGCATGTGCACGCTGGCCAGCTGGTCTTCGGGTTTCCGGTGCTCAAAACCCCGCATCTTTTGGAAACCTGACACAAACATTATCCGACCTTTATCTTAATAATACCGAAGAAACCCGGCTTCCCAGTTTCTGAGACAGCCCTCTTGTGATGGAAGTTGTACATCCATTATCCTGGAGGAGCTGACTCTTATCTGCAAAGCTCATAAGCACAGATTGCAGGGAGTAATCCTGTCGGTTATCTTGTTCCCGTTGCTAAAGAGCCGATAGTAGGTTTATCTGTGGTTTATTTTTGCATAGTCTCTACAGGGCAGGGTTTGTGTTTTTTGTTTTTAAATTAAAACATGCGAACTGTTTAAGCCCGGAGGAGGAACTGATAAGCTAGATAAATAAAGTGTCATCTGGATGCATGACTTTCATCTGCTCTAGCCAATCTGGGAAAAAGCAGCAGAAGGGTAATCCAAATTACGTGTCACGCTGAGGGGCACCATAAGGTTTTTTTTATGATCCCGCTAGTCCTCGACTTATAACCACGACTTAACCCCAAGTTTACCTTGCTTCCATCCTTCCGAGGTGGGTAAAAGGAGGACCCCGATTGTTGGGGGGCAAGAGGCTGACTCTGTCAACCGCTTAGACAGGGCTGTAAAGTGTATAAGTTTAATTGTTATTGCTTGGGAATGAAGCAAGGAAGCAAGGGAGGAAGGAAGGAAGATGAGAAGGAAGAAATGGAAATGAGAAGGAAGGAAGCTGTAGTGGTGCAGTGGTCAGAATTCAGTACTGCAGGTTAAATCATTGCCCACTGCCAGCAGTTGGAATCTCACCAGGCTCAAGGATGACTCAGCCTTCCATCTTTCCGAGGTGGGTCAAATGAGGACCCAGATTGTTGGGGGCAAGAGGTGGACTCTGTAAACCACTTAGAGAGGGCTGTTATATACATCTAAGTGTTATTGCTTGGGAAGGAAGGAAGGAGGGAAGCCCTAGTGGCACAGTGGTTAGAATGCAATATTGCAGGCTTACTCTGCCCACTGCCAGCAGTTCAAATCTCACCAGATCAAGGTTGACTCAGCCTTCCTTCCATCCTTCCGAGGTGGGTCAAATGGAGACCCAGATTGTTGGGGGCAAGAGGCTGGCTCTGTACACCACTTAGAGAGGGCTGTTATATACATCTAAATGTTATTGCTCTGGAAGGAAGGAAGGAAGGAAGGAAGGAAGGAAGGAAGGAAGGAAGGAAGATGAGAAGGAAGGAATGGAAATGAGAAGGAGGGAAGCCATAGTGGCACAATGGTTAGAATGCAATATTGCAGGCTGACTCTGCCCACTGCCAGCAGTTCAAATCTCACCAGGCTCAAGGTTGACTCAGCCTTCCATCTTTCCAAGGTGGGTCAAATGAGGACCCAGATTGTCAGGGGTAAGAGGCTGACTCTGTAAACCGCTTAGAGAGGGATGTAAAAGCACTGTGAAGTGGTATGTAAGTTTAAGTGTTATAGCTTGGGAAGGAAGGGAGGGAGAGAGGGAGGGAGGGAGGGAGGGAAATGAGAAGGAAGGGAACTGTAGTGGCAAAGTAATTAGAATGCAGTACTGCAAGTTAACTCACTCCCCACTGCCAGCAGTTCAAATCTCACCAGGCTCAAGGTTGACTCAGCCTTCCATCCTTCCAAGGTGGGTCAAATGAGGACCCAGATTGTTGGGGGCAAGAGTGGAACAGAAGTTGCCTTCGGAAGTTGTGGAAGCTTCACCTCTGGAAGCTTTCAAGAAGAGACTGGACTGCCTTTTGTCAGAAATGGTGTAGGGTCTCCTGCTTGGGCGCGGGTGGGGGCTAGACTACATGACCTACAAGGTCCCTTCCAACTCTCTTAATCTAACCTAGCTACAATTCTCAGAACTGTCAGGCTGCCCTCGATCATGGAACTCATCCATCCATCCATCCATCCATCCATCCATCCATCCATCCATTTTTGATAGCTATCCATCTCAGTCAACAACTATGGGCAGCTTGCAGTTCCAAAATTCTGGAATTCTGGGAACTGGCGCCTCAAGACCCCCTCAAGAGCACTCAAGCAGCCAATCGCTAGGACCTTACCAAACGGTGAACCCGCCTTCCTTCACTCGCAGCGTCAGCAAGTTTACTTACTGACCGGTCCTCTGTGACTCAATCAATTTGTCCTCCAGTCCAGGTTTATTTGCTCGGCTCTGCGTAGACTACAGTGCAGCGAAGCAGGGCAGTCTGAATCTATTCCCACCAGTGGGCTTCCTATACCCTCGCCAAGAGAAGAGACATCCATCTTCCAGATATTAATCAATGCCAGGGCTCTGAAAGAACGACTGCTATAGGCTTCGCTGGGCTGGCTACATTCAATATCCAATCCATCTTGGTCAGCCTCTCCGCAGTTCGGCCATTCATCAAGCCGCAGGTTCTCTGGCCTGTGCCACTTATCAAACTAAAAGCTAGAGGGGACACGGGCCATGATCTGGCTAATGCTCACTCAATAAGGGTCTGACTTAATGATGGGGGAGCCCCTCCGCCCGGTGTGGATGCCTGCGCAAAACCTTTGGAGACCAGAAAGGCGCTGTTTCCTTCGGCCACAGACGTGGGACGTCAAGATAGGATTACATGAGAAAGAAAACCCGATAAGTAAATATTCTGATGGCTATATAATCACCACTATAAAGGAAGATAGTATACGGTGTAATAATGATTCATATTATTGAAGATTCGTTTATATCAGGGGTAGTCAACCTTTTTATACCTACCGCCCACTTTTGTACCTCTGTTAGTAGTAAAATTTTCTAACCGCCTAGCGGTTCCCCAGTAATGGGGATTTATAAAGTAGGGAAGTCAATTAAATTTAAAAAAAGGAAAGTGCTTCAGTATCAGACAAAACCCCTCCCGCCCACCATGAAAGGGACCAGGTTGACTAGCACTGGTTTATATTCATTCTATCTATCTATCTATCTATCTATCTATCTATCTATCTATCTATCTATCTATCTATCTATCTATCTATCTATCTATCTATCTATCTATCTATCTATCTATCTATCTATCATCTATCTTGCATTTTTGCGGATTAATAAATGAAGGGAGACTAGTATAGATCTATTTCAAGTTCTCATCAGCTAGCCATACACTTACTGGGATTCGAACCTGGGCTGTTTTTACATACCATGTTTTCCTGAAAATAAGACAGGGTCTTATTTTATTTTGATCCCCGAAATAAGCAGTTGGCCTTATTATTATTATTATCTGCCTCTACCTAGGATTGAACTCACAACCTCCTGATTGGGAGGCGAGAGCTCCACCTCCAGGCCAGATAGAGTTGGAGAAAAATAGTTTTAGTGATACAAAAATAGTTTTCTTACTTGTATAATACACCTGAGCTGCCTCTCTGATTTGCTTGCTGGTTCGGGAAGCCGCGATCTCAATCAAGGCCATCTCATTCGTTCCTATACCCTGGAAAGGATCACAATGAAAAGATGCTCAGTTTTCCATTTTAAGATTTATCCACAACTAATTGCATCCGAAGGTGGCTCAGTGGCTAAGACGCTGAGCTTGTCGATCAGAAAGGTCGGCAGTTCAGTGGTTCGAATCCCTAGCGCCGCGTAACGGAGGGAGCTCCCGTCACTTGTCCCAGCTTTCGCCAATCAAGCAGTTCGAAAGCACTTAAAAAATGCAAGTAGAAAAATAGGGACCACCTTTGGTGGGAAGGGAACAGCGTTCCGTGCGCCTTCGGTGTTTAGTCATGCCGGCCACATGACCACAGACAGTGCTGGCTCTGTGGCTTTGAAACAGAGATGAGCACTGCCCCCTAGAGTCGGGAATGACTAGCAAGGGGAACCTTTACCTTTACCTAATTACATCGGCCATCGCAGAAGCTGCCCCCAATTGGTCAGACATCTCCGGACGACATAAATGACCCCACAGAGATCCTTTCAACATTAAAACATTCCTTCTTGCGGAGAAAAAGCAACTGACATCATCTCAAGGCCAGCATTTTGTAAACAGATTCGGCAGATGGCTCTCTGTGAGCGAACAGTTTTATTTGAAATCACTGAAAGTCAACCATGCCTGGGTGATTAATGTAAGCCCTCGACAAATTGTTGGTTAATGGTGTGAACTAACAAGAGCTGGGGTAGATGAAAGAGCATCGATCAATTCATTCATCAATGCGTTACTGCTGGCTAAAAGTAAGGATTTTAAAATGGAGAATAGAAATAGAAATAGAATAGAATAGAATAGAATATATGGAAAGGGATGTGAATAGAATAGAATAGAATGGGATGTGAGTAGAATGGAATAGAATAGAATAGAATAGAATAGAATATATGGAATGGAATGGAATAGAATAGAAATAGAAATAGAAATAGAAATAGAAATAGACTAGACTAGACTAGACTAGACTAGACTAGAATAGAATAGAATATATGGAAAGGGATGTGAATGGAATGGAACGGAATGGAATGGAATGGAATAGAATAGAATAGAATGGGATGTGAGTAGAATGGAATAGAATGGAATAGATTAGAATAGAATAGAATAGAATAGAATGGGATGTGAGTAGAATGGAATAGAATGGAATAGAATAGAATAGAATAGAATATATGGAATGGAATGGAATGGAATGGAATGGAATAGAAATAGAAATAGAAATAGACTAGACTAGACTAGACTAGACTAGAATAGAATATATGGAAAGGGATGTGAATGGAATGGAACGGAATGGAATGGAATGGAATGGAATAGAATAGAATGGGATGTGAGTAGAATGGAATAGAATGGAATAGATTAGAATAGAATAGAATAGAATAGAATAGAATGGGATGTGAGTAGAATGGAATAGAATGGAATAGAATAGAATAGAATAGAATATATGGAATGGAATGGAATGGAATGGAATGGAATGGAATAGAAATAGAAATAGAAATAGACTAGACTAGACTAGAATAGAATAGAATAGAATATATGGAAAGGGATGTGAATGGAATGGAATGGAATGGAATGGAATGGAATAGAATAGAATAGAATAGAATAGGATGTGAGTAGAATGGAATGGAATAGAATAGAATAGAATAGAATAGAATATATGGAATGGAATGGAATAGAATAGAATAGAAATAGACTAGACTAGACTAGAATAGAATATATGGAAAGGGATGTGAATGGAATGGAATGGAATGGAATGGAATGGAATGGAATGGAATGGAATAGAATAGAATAGAATAGAATGGGATGTGAGTAGAATGGAATAGAATGGAATAGAATAGAATAGAATAGAAAGGGATGTGAGTAGAATGGAATAGAATAGAATAGAATAGAATAGAATAGAATAGAATAGAATATATGGAATGGAATGGAATGCAATGGAATAGAATAGAAATAGAAATAGACTAGACTAGACTAGACTAGAATAGAATAGAATAGAATATATGGAAAGGGATGTGAATGGAATAGAATGGAATAGAATAGAATAGAATAGAATAGAATGGGATGTGAGTAGAATGGAATAGAATGGAATGGAATGGAATAGAATAGAATAGAATAGAATTGAATTGAATTGAATGGGATGTGAGTAGAATGGAATAGAATAGAATAGAATAGAATAGAATATATGGAATGGAATGGAATGGAATAGAATAGAATAGAATAGAATAGAAATAGAAATAGACTAGACTAGACTAGACTAGAATAGAATAGAATATATGGAAAGGGATGTGAATGGAATGGAATAGAATAGAATAGAATGGGATGTGAGTAGAATGGAATAGAATAGAATAGAATAGAATATATGGAATGGAATGGAATGGAATAGAATAGAATAGAAATAGAAATAGACTAGACTAGACTAGACTAGAATAGAATAGAATAGAATATATGGAAAGGGATGTGAATGGAATGGAATGGAATAGAATAGAATAGAATAGAATAGAATAGAATAGAATAGAATATATGGAATGGAATGGGATGTGAGTAGAATGGAATAGAATAGAATAGAATAGAATAGAATATATGGAATGGAATGGAATGGAATAGAATAGAAATAGAAATAGACTAGACTAGACTAGACTAGACTAGACTAGAATAGAATATATGGAAAGGGATGTGAATGGAATGGAATGGAATAGAATAGAATAGAATAGAATATATGGAATGGAATGGAATGGAATAGAAATAGAAATAGAAATAGAAATAGAACAGAACAGAACAGGAACAGGAATAGAGAACAGAACAGAACAGAACAGAAATGATGGCCCTGCAGGGGGACAGCTACATTAACAAAAACACAGGCAGTGTGCATGTGTATATTAGGGCTGAACCACTCTATAATGCTCTGGTAAGGCCACTCTTAGCATCCAGTTTTGGTCGCCAGAATGTAAGAAAGATGCTGAGACTCTAGAAAAAGAGAAGAGCAACCCAGGAGTCCAAAACACATGAAGAACAGATGCAGGAACTGGCTATGTCTAGTTTGATGAAAAGAAAGACCAGGGGAGACATGTCTATGGAGATTCTTGGTTATTCAGGTCATGGTTGTCCCAAAGATGCTCTTTTTTTTTTTCCTAAAGAGGCAACTGGACTTTCTGGGTTTTCTTTGAAGATGTTTTGCTTTCCACCAAAGAAGCTTCTTAAGCTCTGGAGAAGCTTCACCCAACAACTGTATAAAATGTGAAGGATGCTAAAGTGCAATTATATTAAAGGTTGTTCTCAGAAAAGGAGAAAGAGCGACAGAAAAATCGTATTTCCCCAAAGCAGAATCAAATAAAACATGTGTCAGGAAGAGCTAGGTTTAGGGGTTAGCCTGAATGGGAAGGTGTTCTGACCCCCCTTTCTTCTACTAATTACAAGACTGAATGCTTGACTGAATGACTCTTGGCTGCTTGCCTGAACTGACCTTGAGCAGACCCAAAGCTTCTTAAATTGACTAGAAACTAAACCTGCAACTCGACATGAGGAAATCCAAACCTAGAAATGAACCGTTGTTCTCCGCCAGGATTTCCTTAGCAGAGGCTTCCTTTTAAACCCTCTTGGGAGGGGCCAGTCATTAGGCAGCTGGAACTAATTTACCTCCTCCGAGTTCGTCTCTGCTGCAACTGAAGCTGCCTTCTTTCAATCTGTCTTAACCTAACATCAGGGACAAACTGGCCCTGATCCCCCCCACTACTCCAAGACCCAAGTGCCAGTGTCACCCAGTGACTCTCTCAAAGTCACCCTCCTCCTCCAGAGCAGACTCATAGGACTCCTCACTAGAGGAGTCCATCAGCAGCTCATCCGGAGCCGCCTGGGCCACAACAGGAAGGCCACCCTTTTCAACTTACTCTGACGGCGCGGTTAACTTCTTCAGCGTCAAATTCTGCTGGGGGAGTGACCAGAGCAGAGAGGAGATGTCCAAAATCACCCGAGGTTTCTTCCTGCAAAGCATCCTTCAGCTCCTTTAAAAAAGAAAAGAGAACAGAATAAATCTTATTGTCAAGAATCCCAGCTTCAGCAAAAGTGTCTCATCCAGCATCCTCCAGTGAATCACAACTGATGGGGGGGGGGGGGTGTTCACAAATATTTTAGCCCACCATCAGGGATGAAATTTGAGCAGGTTCTGACTGGTTCTGGAGAACAGATAGAGGAGATTTTGAGTAGTTCGGAGAACAGGTAAATGCCACCTGGATCCAACCCCATCTACAGTATTCTCTGCCTCCCAAGTCCCAGCTGATTAAGAAGAAATGGGGATTTTGCAGCATCCTTCCCCTGGAGTTAGGAGGGAATGGAGATTTTGCAGCATCCTTCTCCTGGAATGAGGAAGGAATGGGGATTTTGCAGCATCCTTCCCCTGGAGTGGGGAGGGAATGGGGATTTTGCAGCATCCTTCCCCTGGAGTGGAGAGGGAATGGAGATTTCCCAAGGATGCAGACCTTTCCAGTGTAAGATTTGAACTCTGCTGCTATCAGCTGCCGTTGAGCATTGGATCTCCCTGTGATGATCTCAATCACTGTTGTTTCATCCGTGCCTAAAAAGCAAAATTAAGAAGGGAGTCAGCTCAGAAACAGAAAGGATCTTGATGCTTGGAGCCAAACATATTAAAACTTTACCGATGGGCAACCTCTATCTCATCCTGAGGTTTTCTTTACAGGCTCCAGGGGCTAGTTTCATGCAGTAACACCTGAGAGAAGCAGCAGAGTCTCTTGCAGCTTGGCTTGGGGATAGAAGGAACAGGTGTTGGGTTTTTAAATGGTCATCCTATGGGAGATCAACCGAACTTCCAAAATTTCTTTCCTTCCAACCTGAAATCCAGGTGGTTTCAAGGATACGGCTATGCATTCTTCTTTGCAGAATGCAGAAAGAGCTCGCCAGGCCTTCTCCCCTGTTGTTCTTTCATCCTCTGATTGTAGCACACAGCCGTTTGTTTGTGGTCCCCCTACACAACTAATCCAGCTTTGGTAGCCAGAAGTCGAAAAACGGCAATCCAACTGTTCTGACCCAGGCTTCCTTAAACAGCAAGAAGCAGAGTCTTGGTCCTGGCCAAACCCCTTTTATTTACACGACTTGGAGTTCCTTTCATTCACAGTCAGCAAGGCTCGGCAACCAGGCTTTCAGAGGAATGTTTATCCACACGAACCTTATCTCGCTTGGAAAGCTGCCAGATAACTGGTGTCAAACTCAAGGCCTGGAGGCCAGATTCAGCCAATGGGGTATCTAGACCCGGCCTGTGGGGGGCTTAGATTTTGTTGTGGCCCGCTGAGAGGCAGCAGAGCTGGCAGCAGAGTCGGACAGTGAGGAGGTTGGGGAGGGACATGGGCCAGTCCTGGAGGCCGAGGAAAGCTCAGACGAGGGCTTTGCATCAAAGGCAGAGAGAAAGCTAGACAGCAGTGAGGCAGAGGAACAGCTGGAGCCTCTTCCAAGGGTGCGCATGCGCAGAGCTGCCAGAAGACAAGAGCAACTAAGAAAGCAGGGTCAACTTAGGAGTAAAGCCACACCTTGGAGGTGATTGTCCCCTCCCACAGGGAACAAAAGAAGAGTGAAGGGGGAGAGGGCTTTTGCAGGAAACAGTTTGTTTGTTCATTCATTTCAAGAGTGGAAAGTTCGGTTTGTGACTATAAGAGACGCTGTGCAAAGTTTTGCCTTGCCCTGCGTTTGGAAACTAGTTATCTGGCAGCTCTCCAAGCGAGATAAGGTTCGTGTGGATAAATATTCCTCTGAAAGCCTGTTTGCCAAGCCTGGCTGACTGGGAATGAAAGGGATTCAGTCATGTAAATAAAAGGTTTTGCCGGGACCAAGTCTCTGCTTTACGCTTTTTAAGGAAGCCTGGGTCAGAACAGATTTGGCCTGGAAATTGCAAAGGACCGGCCCACGGTGCCTCTTCCAGCAAAAATGGGCCCCTCCTGAGCTCCGTTCTTGCTGACAGAGGGTTTCAGGAGGCCGTCCCAGTGGAAAACTGAGCTTGGGAGCCCATTTTCTCTGGCAGAGCCCTCGGGCCACAGGCGCCCCCGAAACAAGTGATGTCAAGCTGGCCACGCCCACCCTGGCCACGCCCACCCCGGCCCCCGAGGTCAAAGGCAACCCTGATGAAATCAAGTTGGACACCCCTGCTCCAAGCAAACGGTCTCCCTTTCCCCTAAGGAAGCAGGATGCTTACCCAGTCCTTCCATTGCCTTTTTAAGGGCCTCTGCATCTTTGGAAGCGTTGAATCCTGCGACATCCTGAATCGTCCCTCTAGAACCAATCTGGAAGAGAAGAGAAGGCGCTCAATGACACGAGATGCAAGAAACACACCAGGCGGACAGAATTTTAACACCAGCACCGAATCACTTAACGACGGGGACAAGAAAGGCCTTAAAACAAGGCAAGGTCACTTACCACAGGGGTCTCCAACCTTTGCAACTTTAAGTCTGAAGGACTTCAGCTCCCAGAATTCTCCAGCCAGCAAAGCTGTCAGTGTCAGGGCCTGGGCCAGGGGTCTCCAACCTTTGCAACTTTAAGTCTGAAGGACTTCAGCTCCCAGAATTCTCCAGCCAGCAAAGCTGAAGTCCTTCAGACTTAAAGTTGCAAAGGTTGGAGACCCCTGGCCCAGGCCCTGACACTGACAGCTTTGCTGGCTGGAGAATTCTGGGAGCTGAAGTCCTTCAGACTTAAAGTTGCAAAGGTTGGAGACCCCTGGCCCAGGCCCTGACACTGACAGCTTTGCTGGCTGGAGAATTCTGGGAGCTGAAGTCGTTCAGACTTAAAGTTGCAAAGGTTGGAGACCCCTGACTTAACACATTTCTCACCGCTACATAAATTCTGGGCTCAACTGCAGTCGTAGGTCGAGGACCATGTGTGCTTTTTTATTTTCTGCCTATAATACAGGTATCTTCCCATTCAGGCAGCCAATCCCATGGGAACAATTAGAGAAGGGACTTAGAGGGGTCAGCCCTAGCCCTTTTGTGGCTCTGCGGTGACTCGGGGCTAGCTTCAAGCTTGATCCTTCCTCCCTGCTGGCTGGTTGTTTCCCGACAGATATAGGGATTGTTGTGGCCCACAGGGGGCAGGGGAGCTGGTGGCAGACATTGAGGAGGTTGGGGAGGAACAGGGGCCAGTCCTGGAGTCTGGGGAAGGCTCTGAGGAGGGCTCTGTGACAGAGGCAGAGCGGGGGCCAGGGCCGTATGCCAGTTATCAGCTGCCTTCAGAGGCAGACATCAGTGAGGCAGACGAACAGCTGGAGCCTGTTCCCAGTGTGCGCATGCGCAGAGTTGCTAGACGAAGGGAATAGCTAAAGAACAGGTGTCAACTTGGGAGTAAAGCCAGATGATGATTGGCCCCTCCCAGGAGATATAAAAGAGGAGCAAAAGGGGAGTGGAGTTTGCAGGAGACAATTAGTTCGCTTCATTGGTTAGTGACTCTCCAAGACTCCTTGCCAAGTTTTGCAGATCTCGGCCTGGAAGCTCTCCAAGCCAGATAAGGTCTGTGACTGTAAATCCTCCCTTGAAAAACTTGGCTGGATGTGAATGAGCAGAATTCATAGTCAAGTAATAAAAAGGTTTTTTTGTCAGGACAAGGAGTTTGCTTCATTTTTCTTGGGAAGCCTCGGTTAGAACAGTGATAAAGGTGTTGGATGAGGAATGATGAGATCTAGGGTTCAATGCGACCCTTAGCCATGAACAGACTTAGATTTGTCCCTCTCTCTCTCTGCCCAGAGAGACAAGCCAGGAAAAGAAGTAAAAAACAAACCATGTTCTTGAGTGAAGTGCTGCTTTGTTGGCAACTAGAGAAAACCAGAATCAAAGTAAGAATGAGAAGATGGTAAATCAGATCTATTCTCGTCTATGTTTTCTTTTTTACCGTGTTTCTCCCAAAATAAGGCAGGGTCTTATTTTCTTTTGACCCCCAAAATGAGCGGTCGGCCTTAATTTTTTGGGAGGTCTTATTATTTTTGAGGTGCAGGAGGCGGCGAACATGGTCACCTCATGGCGGCTGCTGTGTTGCAATATTTTCAGGGAGATCGTATTATTTTTGGGGTGCAGGAGGTGGCGAGCGTGGTCACCTCATGGCGGCTGCTGTGTTGCAATGTTTTCGGGGAGGGCTTATTTTAACATATTCGCTCAAAAGCCTGTTTGGGCTTATTATCCAGGAAGGTCTTATTTTCAGGGAAACTGAGGTACATTTATTTATTTTATTTATTTAGATTTATAGAACCACCCTTCTCCATTGAAATGGACCCAGGGCGGTGCACAGGAAATTAAAATCAATAAATAACAATAAATACAGAAAAATTAAGAATAAATTAAACTAAAAGCCTGTGCTAAAAATCCCATTGAGGTAAACTTTCTGGTAAGACACTTGTGCAGGGGTTCCCAAACTTGGCAACTTTAAGACTTGTGGACTTCAACTCCCAGAATTCTCCAGCCAGCATAGCTTAGCTGGCTGGAGAATTCTGGGAGTTGAAATCCACAAGTCTTAAAGTTGCCAAGTTTGGGAACCCCTGCACAAGTGCAATAGAATACGTAGAAACATGCAGTCACCTTTACGAAAAGAAAATAGGGGAATTGACATAGGACGCTAAGACAAGAGGCCCTCAAACGTTGATTTTCCAGCCCTTTATGGCAGAGTCATCGCAAAGCCGATTTATTCACGCCAAGGAAAATAAATGCGCCAGCAAAAGCATTTTTTAGTTGATAGCATCTGCTGTTAGCACATAAGAGGATGTAATTCACGTAGGTGTGGAGAAAGAAAGAAAGGAACAGCAGGCTTTGATATGATCTCAGCCTTTCAGGAATGCTGACTTAATTCCTCTATTCAAAAAAGAAAAATTAACATGAACCCTGCCTGGAGATGACACACTCCCAAGAAATCACAACTCGGAAGAGTGAAAGTTATAAAATACAAACAGTCCTCGTCGTACGGCCACAATTGAGCCCAACATTTCTGTCGCTAAACGAGACAGTTGTGAAGGGAATTCGGCCTCACTTTACGACCTTTCTTGCCACCGTTGTTAAGCGAATCATTGCCATTGTTACATTAGTAACCCCGTTGTTAAGTGAATCCGGCTGGCCCATGGACTTGGCTTGTCAGCAAGGTCGCAAAAGGGGATCACATGACCCCAGGACACCGTCATAAATAGGAACCAGTTTGCTGAGCATCCCAGGTTTGACCCCGTGACCATGGGGAAACTGCAACGGTCGTATGTGGGAGACATGGTCATAAGTCCCTTTTTTCAGCACCGTTCTAACTTCAAACTGTCACTAAGTGAACCAGCCTAAGTCGAGGACTACCTCTACAGGTAAGCCTCAATTTATGGGAGGTTGTTAGCAACCATTCAAGGTTGCTAGAGACATCCCTGTCCTGACCGAGGCTTCCCGAGCGCATGAAGCAAACTCCTGGTCCCGAGAAAAACTCCTTTTATTAATTTGATGAAGAGAAGGACCAGGGGAGACATGATAGCCATGTTCCGATATCTCAGGGGTTGCCACAAAGAAGAGGGAGCCAAACTATTCTCCAAGGCACCTGAGGGCAGGACAAGAAGCAATGGGTGGAAACTAATCAAGGAGAGAAGCAACTTAGAACTAAGGAGAAATTTCCTGACAGTTAGAACAATTAACCTCTGGAACAGAAATTGCCTCCAGAAGTTGTGAATGCCCCAACCCTGGAAGTCTTTAAGAAGATGTTAGATAGCCATTTGTCTGAAATGGTATAAGGTTCCTGCCCACACAGGGGGTTGGACTAGAAGACCTACAAGGTCCCTTCCAACTCTGCTATTGTATTAATTTCCTGTGAATTCTGCTCATTCACATCCAGCAAAGTCTTTCAAGGGAGGATTTACAGTCACAGACCTTATCTGGCTTGGAGAGCTGCCAGGCCGATCTCTGCAGAACTTGGCAAGGAGTCTTGGAGAGCCACGAACCAATGAAGCGAACTAATTATCTCCTGCAAACTCCACTCCCCTTTCGCTCCTCTTTTATTTCCTCTGGGAGGAGCCATTCATCGTCTACTTGTGGCCTTACTCCTGAGTCAACCCCTGTTCTTTAGCTGTTGCCTTCATCTGGCCACTCTGCACATGCGCATACTGGGAACAGACTCCAGCTGTTCCTCTGCCTCACTGATGTCTGACTCCGAAGGCAGCTGATAACTGTCAGAGGGCCCTGGCCCCCTCTCTGCCTCCGACACAGAGCCCTCCTCAGAGCCTTCCACAGACTCCAGGACTGGCCCATCTTCCTCCCCAACCTCCCGACTGTCCAAATCTGATGCTAGCTCTGCAGGGATTTGTGACCCAGTTTTGTGACCATGGGGATTCGCTTTACATCCATCATGACTCATGGACTACCTGTATTCACAGAATGAATGAATTCCCCCCCCCCTTCTCCACCTCGCTCTGCACTGCAGTGTGGATTTTGCAGACGGAGACAAAAACAATCATCCTAACAGCAAACTCTATCTTAAAAAAAAAAAAAAACCCAGGGAAGGAATTTAGCTGAAGCCCCACTGACTGCGACTCAAGGAGGATCAGCAATAATTAGATTTTCCTCCCATAAGCCGACAGCCTCTCTCAACAAACTGCAATTTCCACATTTCATAGAGTTTTGGGGTTTGTTGCTGTTGTTGTTATTTTTTTGCAACGGAGCAAAATTGTCTCGGCTTTTCAGTTCCCCCGAGGTCTTGTATTTAGGACGTGCGGGACAAGGGGTTGGCGTAAGAAATTGCATCCCACTGCAAAACACGTTTTCCGGCTTCTGCATTTTTTTGCTACAACCTGCTTTACCTAACGTGATACACAATGCATTTGAGCACAATGCAATTGAGGCAGATCAGTGAGAATGGGACCCCAGCAAAAGGTCTCCCAAATTCGAGACCCCCTCTTGTAAGAATTCCCAGGGAGTTTTCTTACCTAAAGATAAAAGTAAAGCTTCCTCTCGCACATCTGTGCTAGTCGTTGCCGACTCTAGGGGGCGGTGTTCATCTCCGTTTCAAAGCCCAAGAGCCAGCGCTGTCCGAAGACGTCTCCGTGGTCATGTGGCCGGCATGACTCAACCCCGAAGGCGCACGGAACGCTGTTCCCTTCCCACCAAAGGTGGTCCCTATTTGTCTACTTGCATTTTTTACTTGCTTTCGAACTGCTAGGTTGGCAGAAGCTGGGACGAGTCACGGGAGCTCACTCCATTACGCAGTGCTAGGGATTCGAACCGCCGAACTGTCGACCTTTCTGATCGACAGCGTTTCAGACAGTGACCCACTGACCCTTTCTTACCTGGCAAATGTGAATTTATCTCCTCTTTCAGTGTAAATGAAAAGTGTTTTTTTTTTGTTTTTTAAAAGAAAGATGGGCTAAAATTGCCTTGAATATTTCTCGTAAGATAAACATAATTAAGGTGAACTTGGCTGCAAGGCTATTTACTATTTTGACAGGTCTTACTCTCTGCTTATGACATTATTTTCAAGAGCTT
This sequence comes from Rhabdophis nuchalis, assembly GCA_039707465.1. Taxonomy (NCBI): domain Eukaryota; kingdom Metazoa; phylum Chordata; class Lepidosauria; order Squamata; family Natricidae; genus Rhabdophis; species Rhabdophis nuchalis. Next base: position 10,451,386 of record CM077648.1, on the reverse strand, counting down.
TATGGGATATTGGAAATATTTTGGAGGGCTCTCCCCCGAGTTTACATAGATGTCATCTTTAATCTTTGATTGCTTTTATGCTGAGGGATGGGGGAAGGGGGTGATTGCTGTGCGTATCGCTGGTGAGGGTTAGTTTCGATCTGGTTTCAGATGGCACCGTAATTGTTATCAATTCTATATGCTTCGTAAGCCGCGGAGAGTCATTTTGACTGCGTGGGGCAGAACTGAGTTTAATAAAGCATTCAATATTTTTTAGCAAGGGTATCCTGCAATCTTCCAATACAAGCATTGTAATTATCTGCTGGGAAAGATGGATTTCACAGTCTGCACTTTCAGGCTTATTTCTCGCATGTATCCTATTTATAACTTACCTGGAATCAGACTGAAACCTTTGTAGAACAGAACAGAACAGAACAGAAATGAACAGGGCAGGGGAGGGGAGGTGTGGACAGGGCAGCAACAAGGATGGGGGAGGGGAAAGGAGAGAGGGAGGGGAATGTGGGGAAGAGGAAGAGAATAGAGTGGAGTGGGGTGATAGAGTGGATTGGAATGGAGAGGGGAGGAGAGGAGAGGAGGAGAATAGAGTGGAGAGAAGAGGAGTGGAGTGGTAGAGTGGAGAGGAGAGGAAGAGAATAGAGGGGATTGGAGAGGAGAATAGAGGAGAGGAGATAAGATGAGAATGGAACGGAGAGGAGGAGAATAGAATGGAGTGGAGTGGAGTGGAGAGGAGGAGAATAGAGTGGACAGCAGAGGAGTGGAGTGGTAGAGTGGAGAGGAGAGGAGAGGAAGAGAATAGAGGGGAGTGGAGAGGAGAATAGAGGAGAGGAGATAAGATGAGAATGGAACGGAGAGGAGGAGAATAGAACAGAGTGGAGTGGAGTGGAGAGGAGGAGAATAGAGTGGAGAGGAGGGGTAGAGGAGAGAGGAGGGGGGAGGAGGGAAGGGGAGAATAGAAGAGAGGAGGAGAATAGAGTGGAGAGGAGTGGTAGAGGACAGAGGAGGGGAGAGGAGAGGAGAGGAGGAGAGGAGAGTGGAGAGGAGAAGAAAGGAAAGGAGGAGAATAGAGGAGAGGAAAGGAAAGGAGGAGAATAGAGTGGAGAGGAGTGGAGTGGTAGAGGAGAGGAGTGGTGGTAGAATGGAGAGGAGGGGAGAAGAGGGGAGGGGAGAGGAGGAGAATAGAGTGGAGAGGAGAAGAAAGGAAAGGAGGAGAATAGAGTGGAGAGGAGAAGAAAGGAGGAAAATAGAGTGGAGAGGAGTGGAGTGGTAGAGGAGAGGAGTGGAGAGGAGGGGAGAGGAGGAGAATAGAGTGGAGAGGAGAAGAAAGGAAAGGAGGAGAATAGAGGAGGGGAAAGGAAAGGAGGAGAATAGAGTGGAGAGGAGTGGAGTGGTAGAGGAGAGGAGTGGAGAGGAGGGGAGAGGAGGAGAATAGAGTGGAGAGGAGAAGAAAGGAAAGGAGGAGAATAGAGTGGAGAGGAAAGGAAAGGAAAGGAGGAGAATAGAGTGGAGAGGAGTGGAGTGGTAGAGGAGAGGAATGGAGAGGAGGGGAGTGGTAGAGGAGAGGAGTGGAGAGGGGGGGAGAGGAGGAGAATAGAATGGAGAGGAAAGGAAAGGAGGAGAATAGAGTGGAGAGGAGTGGAGTGGTAGAGGAGAGGAGTGGAGAGGAGGGGAGAGGAGGAGAATAGAGTGGAGAGGAGAAGAAAAGAAAGGAGGAGAATCGAGTGGAGAGGAAAGGAAAGGAGGAGAATAGAGTGGAGAGGAGTGGAGTGGTAGAGGAGAGGAGTGGAGAGGAGGGGAGGGGAGAGGAGGAGAATAGAGTGGAGAGGAGAAGAAAAGAAAGGAGAATAGAGTGGAGAGGAAAGGAAAGGAGGAGAATAGAGTGGAGAGGAGTGGAGTGGTAGAGGAGAGGAGTGGAGGAGGGGAGGGGAGAGGAGGAGAATAGAGTGGAGAGGAGAAGAAAAGAAAGGAGGAGAATAGAGTGGAGAGGAGAGGATTGGAGTGGTAGAGTGGAGAGGAGAGGAGTTTAACCTTGGGAACTTTAAGAGGGGTGGACCCTCTACTCCCATGGCTGGGGAATTCTGGGAGTTGAAGTCCACCCCAACGTTCCCACAGTTGAGAAACATTACAGTAGGGGATAATTAAGGAGGCAAAAATTCCACAGACTTAAATAAGTAGTTTCAGCCCAAAAATTAGGGGTAAAATGCAGACTCTTGCAAGCTTGAATACACACCCCACCCAGCTTGGAGTTCATCAAGGTGGATTTGCTTTTGAAAGTTTTGTATTACTTCCTTTTGGGGCGTTGTGCAACTCGGACTAAGCTGGTGTTCCTTAAATAAGGAAGGAGCAATCCCCACCATCCCACTAGCATCCCACTACTATAGAGCATTTTAAGGTGGTTTGGAACAAAAACAGCAAAAAAATTCAGATCGTCCTTTCTAAAGCCACAATTGGAACCACAATTTCCATTGCTACCGATTGTCAAGCGCCTGAGTTTTGGGAATGCTGCAGCGGTTGTAAGCGCGAGGCCTGGTTCGAAGTCACTTCCTTCAGTGCCCTTCTAACTTTGAATGGCCACTAAATGAATAGTTGTAAGTTGAGAACTAAGTGTGCATCGCAAGAGATTTAAAAGTGGGAAGCAACAATCCTGCAACTATGTTCAGTCATTTATCAGTTAGGAATAAAGCAGATTCCTGGGACGGATGATTTTGGTCATCACAAAAAGAGAAACAAAGGTAGCTATTTCAACTGTAATTATTCTGCTTTTTGCTGAATTGATGCTTCTGGTGCCAGGATAGCCTTGGATAGTTTTGTAATTAATCTCACCCCATTTTGCAATTAATTTGCATCTTGACTTGGGGCTTTAAACAAATAATCTGTTTATATTCAGTCCTAGGCTGCAAAATGTCTGCATTTGCTCACTCAGTCCCACATTTCAGCTTGTCAATATTTACTTAGCAAGAGTTTGAACCGGTATTTGCCATAAAATCAAGACTGCTGCTACTCGGAGGCATACACCAGGCACACCCTCTGTGGTTTTTTTAAAGCTAACTTTTTTTTTCATCCTGAAGCAAAAAACAATGCTAGTTTGGTAGCTTCGTGGACTGATTTGTATTTCCCCTATCGCCTCGCACTGTGGGAACCTGCTTCATTTGCACAATTATTTGAAATTGCAGAGTAGAAGAAAGTGGCATCACACCACAGTAATATGGATGGAAAATATAAGGGTGTTGTTTCAGCAAAAATCGTTTATCTAATGCAGGGGTCTCCAACTTGGCAACTTTAAAACTTGTGGACTTCAACTCCCAGAATTCTTCAGCCAGCCACCTCTTAGGGAGTGATCCCTGTCCCAATATATAATTTTAATGCTGTTTTTTTCCTATGCAAGGCTAAGGAGAGAATCGAATCGAATCGAATCGAAGGGAAGGGAAGGGAAGGGAAGAGAAGAGAAGAGAAGAGAAGAGAAGAGAAGAGAAGAGAAGAGAAGAGAAGAGAAGAGAAGAGAAGAGAAGAGAAGAGAAGAGAAGAGAAGAGAAGAGAAGCTGGAAGGTTCCTTAGAGGTCTTCTAGTCCAGTCCCCTACTCAAGCAGACACATTAGATTAAGGATGTCTCCAAACTTGGCAACTTTAAGACTTGATTCATTTAGCCCAGGGGTCGGCAACCTTAAACACGCAAAGAGCCACAAAGGTCCTAACCGGAAGCCGACTATTCAATTCTGGAACCAACCGGAAGTCCGTTTCCCCCCACCATAGAGTCTCCTCCTAGTGTGGGATCCGTTTTCCTCTGCTGACCGGATGTCCCTTTTCCCCCACCATAGAGTCTCCATTTAGCGGGGCATCTTTTTATCTCTACCTGCCCTAACCGAAAGCCCTATCAATTGTGGAGCCAACTGGCGACAGGGAGCCACAGCAGAGGGATGAAAGAGCCATATGTGGCTCCAGAGCCCCAGGTTGCCAACTCCTGGTTTAGCCTAAAGAAATAAATCTGGGGAAAAAATGATAATAATTTGACTTACCCAAGCGGAAGTCATGATGATGTTTTCACAAAGATGCTGGGGAAAAAAACAATAAATCAGATTATTAAACAAGGATAAATTCCACTGTATGCAATGTAGGGAACAAAAGGACACTACCCCCAGCAAATGGCTGCTTATCCTCTGATTGAACATATCTTTTTTTTAAAAAAAGTTGCTTGCTATCTCTCAGGGTCATTGATAACAACAATGCGGGATCGCATCCTGCCCCATACATCCCTTTGGCCGATTCCCTCCCACAGAGAGGGACTTCTCCGGGTGCCGTCCACTAGGCTATGCCAGCGGGCGACGCCCAGGGGAAGGGCCTTCTCTGTGGCGGGTCTGACCCTCTGGAACGACCTTCCCCCCAAAATCAGAACAACTACGGACCTCCGCTCCTTCCGTCAAAAACTAAAAACTCACTTCTTCTGCCTGGCCGGCTTGGGTTAATTGACCCATTTACCTCTAGCTGAATATTTCAAACTGTTTTATTAGGGATTTTTAGGGGTATTAGTTTTAGTTAGTTTGGGATTTTAGCGCAGGGTCTAGGTTTAATTCATTTTAAATTGTATTATAATGTTTGTTGTTTATATATGTATTTTTAATTCCCTGTGCACCGCCTCGAGTCCCTTCGGGGAGAGAGAGCGGTTTACAAATTACATTATTATTATTATTATTATTATTATTAATAATAATAATAATCTTTATTGCCATTGTACTAAAATTACAATGAAATTGGTTGATCCCACTTAAAACCTGTTCCTATTATTATTAGCTCCCCCCTCCCCCCCAACAAAAATTCACTTGGAGCCTGCCTTGACAGGACATCAGCAAATGACAGGAGTTCTGATTCTGTAACAAAATGTTGACTGTTGTAAAAAAAAGGGAGGGAAGTTTTATGTGGCTGCCCTCTGTTGCCTCAAAGTCTAGCAATCCTTTCTGTTTGTGGCCCAGCTGGCTCCGGATGAGCTGCTGACGGACTCTTCTATCGAAGAACCCTCAGAGTCTGCTCTGGAGGAGGAGGGAGGCCTTGAGGAGGGCTCAGAGGCAGAGCAGGAAGCAGAGAGGCTGGTTGGCCACCAGGAGGCGCCTGAGACATGGAGCAGCGGGGAGGATCAAGGGCAGTTTGTCCCTGATGCTCGATTACGCAGGGCTGAGAGGCAGGCTCACAGAAGATAATTGGGCACCAGGTGGTTATTGATTGGCCCCTCCCGAGAGAGCTTATAGGGAAGGTTTTTGGGAGGGGCCATTTGCAGGAAACAACCGTTCAAATTCTTAGTCAAGAACGTATGTCTGTGCATTCGAGCCGTGTCCATTTGGGAATCTCTGTGTGAAAAGGTGCTGCAGAGTTAACGTGAGTTATCTGGGCTCGCAGCCAAGGAATTCATAATCTCAGCAATTAAACAGTGGCAAGCAGCCAAGCCTGTGCTCTGGCCTCTTCACAGGCCGGGGGTCAGAACACCTTTCCTTCCCAAATTTGTTATTTTATTGCTTCCTATCTGGCGTTCAACAGCAAAACATATCCAAGGTTAAAGAATGGCAGTTTTCATTCGCTCTGGACCAGCAGACACTGGAAAACAGCCGGGAAAATGCTGTTGTTATTGTTTTCCCTCTGCCAATTCTCCTTTAGCCGTTGGCGTTACGCAGCGAACTCAACCCATAAGTTGACTCTTGAACACCGTGTGTGTGTTCTACTCTGCCTTGGCAGATAGCAAAGCCTTGGGAACAGCGTCCCCCAGCTCCCACGTAAAAGGAAATCTCTACTCAAAAGAAACTAGGCTTTGGGAAGTTGTCTGGACTCGCCCAGCAAAGCAGGAAAGGAATTTTGACTCTGCAAAAAGGCTGTCCTGCTCAGGCCAGGCAGAGAAGAGTCCAGCTCAGAGTGGGTCTCCATCTTCCTCGTGTGTTGGGATGCAAATGGGAATTAAAGCAATTTCACAGAATGGTGATTCTGCCTGCTTTGGAAGGAAGCAGGAAGACTGGCAAGCAGAGACCGCGGGGGGTTGGACTAAATTATTATTATTATTAATTTTTTTCGACTTATTAACTGCCCCCTCTCCCCGAAGGGACTCGGGGCGGTGCACAGGCAAATATAAAAAACACAATACATCACAATAAATACATAAATACATAAAAACTATATTAAATTACACCCTGTGCTAAAAACTACCCCATTAAAATCCCTAAAGCCCAAATTAAAATTTCTCTACTAAACAACTAAGGCTAAAAAACGGTAGGTTAGGGCAGGCGGGCCTGTTGGAAAAAGTAGGTTTTTAGTTGCTGACGGAAGGAGCGGAGGTCCGGGATAGATCTAAGTTCAGGGGGTAGGTCGTTCCAGAGGGTCGGACCCACCACAGAGAAGGCCCTTCCCCTGGGCGTCACCCGCTGGCATTGCCTAGTGGACGGCACCCGGAGAAGCCCCTCTCTGTGGGAGCGAATCGGCCGAAGGGATGTATGGGGTAGGATGCGATCCCGCAGATAAATGACCTACAAAGTCTTTTCCAACTCTGTTAATCTAATTTAATTTTAATTTATTCAAATTGATACCCTGCACCTTCTCCTAAAAAAGGACCCAGGGCAGCGCACAGGAAATTTAATCTAATGATAATAATGATAATGATAATGATCATCATCATCATCATCTTTATTGTCATTGTACTAAAATTACAGTGAAATTGGTTTTAACTTCACTGGTGCAAAATTATAACAGAAACAAAAAAAAGAGAGAAAAGAAAAAAGAAAAAACTAGCATGTGCATGGAGTTATTGCAGTTGAATTTAAAAGTCTCACAGCCCAAGGATAGAAGCTATCATGTGATATTTCTTTTTCCTTAGCCCTGTGATTGGCCCTGAGTCACCCAGTTGGCTTTCATGCCTAAGGCGGGACTAGAACTCCCAGTCTCCCAGTGATTGGCCCTGAGTCACCTAGTTGGCTTTTATGCCTAAGGCGGGACTAGAACTCCCAGTCTCCCTGTGATTGGCCCAGAGTCACCCCCTTGGCCTTTCATGACTAAGGCAGGACTAGCACTCTCTGTCTCCTGGTGATTGGCCCAGAGTCAGCCACTTGGCTTTCATGCCTAAAGTAGGGCTAGAACTCCCAGTCTCCCAGTGATTGGCCCAGAGTCGCCTAGTTGGCTTTCATGCCTAAGGCAAGCCTAGAACTCCTAGTCTTTTGGTGATTGGCCCAGAGTCACCTAGCTGGTTTTCATGCCTAAGGTAGGACTAGAACTCCCAGTCTCCCTGTGATTGGTCCAGAGTCACCCCCCTTGGCTTTCATGCCTAAAACAGGACTAAAAGTCACCAACTCCTTGTTTCTAGCCTTGTGCCTTAACCCCTAGACCAAACTGGCCCTAAATGCTGTGGAACTACATTTCCCATCTCCCTGCCAAACTAGAAAAGATAGTTTATCCATCGATATCTGGAGACCAGAAATTCCTCTGCCCTGTTCTGTCTCATCCAGGTGCCCTGTACCCCTGTCACCTCACCGTGGCATCTTACTTTTTAAAACAACATTATTATTGCAAAAGCTAATTGCAGAAGTTGGCTGGTGTCAAATATTGCTGCACCAGCTGAAAACTCAGAGGATCCTGAAGAGCTGCGTCAGGTGAGTCTCAGCTGATGAGACGTGGCGAGGGGACCTCCCAAATCAGGAATTTGAAGAGTAAATAGATTCAGAAGGAAGCAAAAACAAACCACAGTCATAGTTGCCAGAGAAAACTTAAACCTGCCAACAAAGCCCAGCTCAAATTTAAAAAAAAACTTTGGTTTGTAATTCGATCATGGGAAAAATGAGCAGGGAAGGGAAGCAACCAGGTTGCGAGAGGAAGATTTCCTTGGTTTGTTCCTGTTTTAAAGAAACATTTTAACCCAAACATAAATTGTTGACGGAAAGAAAATGGCAGAGAGAGAAAAGGATGCGAGTTGTGGTTGTAATCATTTTGCTAAACACGGGGAGCTGCATGCTATTCTCTAAAGCAGGGGTCTCCAACCTTTGCAACTTTACGTCTGAAGGTTGGAGACCCCTGGCCCAGGCCCTGACACTGACAGCGTTGCTGGCTGGAGAAGTCTGGGAGCTGAAGTCCTTCAGACTCAAAGTTGCAAAGGTTGGAGACCCCTGGCCCAGGCCCTGACACTGACAGCTTTGCTGGCTGGAGAAGTCTGGGAGCTGAAGTCCTTCAGACTTAAAGTTGCAAAGGTTGGAGACCCCTGGCCCAGGCCCTGACACTGACAGCGTTGCTGACTGGAGAAGTCTGGGAGCTGAAGTCCTTCAGACTCAAAGTTGCAAAGGTTGGAGACCCCTGGCCCAGGCCCTGACACTGACAGCTTTGCTGGCTGGAGAAGTCTGGGAGCTGAAGTCCTTCAGACTTAAAGTTGCAAAGGTTGGAGACCCCTGGCCCAGACCCTGACACTGACAGCTTTGCTGGCTGGAGAAGTCTGGGAGCTGAAGTCCTTCAGACTCAAAGTTGCAAAGGTTGGAGACCCCTGGCCCAGGCCATGACACTGACAACGTTGCTGGCTGGAGAAGTCTGGGAGCTGAAGTCCTTCAGACTTAAAGTTGCAAAGGTTGGAGACCCCTGGCCCAGACCCTGACACTGACAGCTTTGCTGGCTGGAGAAGTCTGGGAGCTGAAGTCCTTCAGACTTAAAGTTGCAAAGGTTGGAGACCCCTGGCCCAGACCCTGACACTGACAGCTTTGCTGGCTGGAGAAGTCTGGGAGCTGAAGTCCTTCAGACTTAAAGTTGCAAAGGTTGGAGACCCCTGGCCCAGGCCCTGACACTGACAGCGTTGCTGGCTGGAGAAGTCTGGGAGCTGAAGTCCTTCAGACTTAAAGTTGCAAAGGTTGGGGACCCCTGCTCTAAAGAACCTAATTGCATGTCCCTATCAAGGACTACAGACACAAACAGTCTAGCTAAACAGGATGAGATCCCAGTCAGTGCTTGAAAGGGAGACCACCAGGAAACCCCATCATTAGTAGACTGTTGCAGAAAGAAAAACAAACAAACAAACTTCTCATAGACTTTCCAGATAGATTGAGTCAAACTTGGAAAGAAAGAGAGAAAGGGAGGGTGTAAGGGAGAGAGGGAGAGGGAGAGAGACAGACAGACAGACAGACAGACCCAATGCATTTAGCTGGCAGTTGTCCAGGGCCAGTTGGAGACAGGTGGTGACTCCATTTAATTGAAAGAGAGGAAAAAGGAAAGGAAGTAAGGAGAAAGAGAGAGAGAGACAGAGACAGACAGAGACAGACAGATAGACAGAAAGTGAAGGAGTGACACCCATGTGCTCAGCTGGCAGCTATCCAGGGCCAGTTGGAGACACACAGTGACTCTATTTAATTGAGAGAGAGAGAGAGAAAGGGAAGTAAGTAAGGAAACACACACACACACACACACAAAACACACACACAGAGGGAGAGAGAGATAGACAGACAGACAGGGAGTGACACCCATGTGCTCAGCTGGCAGTTATCCTGGGCCTGTTGGGGACAGACAGTGACTCTATTTAATTGAGAGAGAGAGAGAGAGAAGGGGAGGGAGGGAAGGAAGGAACGAAGGAAGGAAGGAGGAAGGAGACGCACAGAGAGAGAGAGAAAGAGAGAGGGAGACAGACAGATAGACCGAAAGTGAAGGAGTGAGACCCATGTGCTCAGCTGGCAGCTATCCAGGGCCAGTTGGAGACACACAGTGACTCTATTTAAGAGAGAGAGAGAGAGAGAGAGAGAGAGAAGGAAGTAAGGAAACACACACACACACACACAGGGAGAGAGAGATAGACAGACAGACAGACAGGGAGTGACACCCATGTGCTCAGCTGGCAGTTATCCTGGGCCTGTTGGGGACAGACAGTGACTCTATTTAATTGAGAGAGAGAGAGAGAGAGAAGGGGGGGGAGGGAAGGAAGGAACGAAGGAAGGAAGGAAGGAAGGAAGGAAGGAAGGAAGGAAGGAAGGAAGGAGATGCACAGAGAGAGAGAGAAAGAGAGAGGGAGACAGACAGACAGACAAGTGACACCCATGCACTCAGCTGGCAGTTATCCAGCACCAGTTGGAGACAGGCAAAAATTGAGAGCGAGAAAAAGGGAAGGAAGGAAGGAAAAAGAGAGAGAGAAAGACGAAGAAGAAAGAGAGGAGGAAAGAAAAAAGAGAAAAAGAAAAAAAATCGGTTTGTTTGCTTCCTCTTTGTAGGGCGGGGAAAAGATGTCCAGGAAAGGAGCAGGGCAGCGCGCAACCAAGAGCGCACAATCAGGGCAGGACGCGCGTTCTCTGTTGCGCCGCGAAGAAGACGGGACGAGGCGCCTTCCAGTTTGTGTCCCCCCCTCCCTCCCCGCCTCCCCATCTTGGACAGATCCCCCCCGGGTGGGGGGAGACCCCCGTCTGGCTCCCACCTCACATCCCCCCAAGACTGGGGGAAGCGAAGTGGAAGCTGCAGGCGCCGGAGACGGGCATCCTGATCCCAGGCTGGGCGCGCCTGGGGCGCAAAGGGCGAGGTGAGTTGGGGATGGGGTGGGAAGTTGGGTATAGGAGGAAGAGGGGATGGGAAGCTCCCAAGAGCGGCTGAGGTTAGAGACCCCGGCTTGCCAAGCATCCTCCCCATCCAAGCCTCGGGGTGCAGAGAAATAAGAGCGCAGAGACTTACCCGAAGCAACAGCCCGAACTGGAAACTTGGAGAAGGGGAATAGTAGCTATGCCGGCGCGGCGCTTGGGAAAAAGTATTGGTGCCGCGTTCCCGCCCTGCGTTGGCTCCACCTGCCCGGAGGTGCGGCGGAGGAGGAGGAGGAGGAAGAAGAAGAGAAGGAGGAGGAGGAAAACAGGGCTGGACAACCTTGAGCACTTCTTCCGATAGGGGGCGCCTTTCGTGGCTTTTTCTTTCCTTGTCCAGCATTGGCCCAAGAAGCACTCAAACACCGACTCTGGTGGCCGGAGGGGGTTTGAAAGACCACCAAGCAGGTTGCACCCTCTTGAGAAGCAAGGCTGGGGTTTTAACAGCGTAACAGGGTTGGAAGGGACCTCGGGAGGTCTTCTAGTCCAACCCTCTGCTCAAGTAGGAAACCCTATACCGGTTCAGACAAATGGTGTCTTTAAAAAAAAAAGCCTTCAGTGTTGGAGCACCCACAACTTCTGGAGACAAGGGGATCTTTGTGAGAAAGGGAGATGGGGTGCCTTTGTCCCAGGCAGGGTGACTTGAAAGAGCCCGGAAGCTAGGTAAGACTGTGGTTGTTAAGGTTGGGATGGGAGACCACAAGGAAGTCCACAGGTTACAGGCTAATCGATATACTATGAATTGTAGGATTGATATACATCAGTTCTGCAATTTCTTTCAAACATTGCGGTGGTTCAGTGGCTAAGATGCTGAGCTTGTCAATCGGAAAGGTTGGCCGTTCGACGGTTCGAATCCCTAGTGCCGCATAACGGGGTGAGCTCCTGTTACTTGTTCCAGCTTCTGCCAACCTAGCAGTTCGAAAGCATGTAAAAATGCAAGTAGAAAAATAGGAATCACCTTTGACGGGAAGGTAATAGAGTTCCATGCGCCTTTGGCGTTTAGTCATGCCGGCTACATGACCATGGAGACGTCTTCGGACAGTGCTGGCTCTTTGGCTTTGAAACAGAGATGAGCACCGCCCCCTGGAGTCGGGAACAACAAAGCACATATGTGCAAAGGGAACCTTTACTTTTATTTGGGGTCTACTTCCTGTAAGCTGTCCAGAGTCACTGTGAGATAGCCTATAAATGTAGTTAGTTAGTTAGTTAGTTAGTTAGTTAGTTAGTTAGTTAGTTAAATTACTTAGTTCGTTAATGTAACCCTCTTTACATGTTCTATTAAGTGTGTTAAGTATAATTTTAACATCTTTCTCAATCTCTACTCGTAGAAGACATGGGAGTCATCGCATCAGGGTTGTGTTTGACCTTGGGGGGAGGGGAGGCGGGGGGCATGGCCAGCCCTATGTCACTCATCAAAGCTCCATTTTAGGCTGCGATGGACTTCTGCAGCCCTATGCCAGTGAAAGCAGAGCTTGGGGAAGGTTGCACGCAGCTCACCCAGGCTCCATTTTCATTGGCAGAGGGCTGCAGGAGGCCGTCACGGCTGAAAATGGAGCCTGGGTGAGCCGTACATGGCCATCCCGAGATGCTTTTGCTGCCGGTGGCACCATGGGATGGTCCATTGCTGTTTCTAGGTCAGGCTTGTGGGCCAGTTCCAAGCACCCCGCAGACTGGATCTGGCCCCTGGGCCTTGAGTTTGACATCCCTGTGTTAAAGGGTACCAGCAGTGGTGGGATTCAATTTTTTTTTCTGTAGGCATGGTTGGTGGATGTGGTGTGGCTTGGTGGGAATGGCAGGGGAAGGATACTGTAAAATCCTCATTCCCTCCCCACTCCAGAGGAAGGATATTGCAAAATCTCCATTCCCTTCCCACTCCAGGAAAAGGATACTGTAAAATCTCCATTCCCTGCTCACTCGAGGGGAGGGATACTGCAAAATCCCCATTGCCTCCCCACTCCGGGGGAAGGATATTGCAAAATCTCCATTCCCTTCCCACTCCAGGGAAAGGATACTGTAAAATCTCCATTCCCTTCCCACTCCAGGGGAAGGATACTGCAAAATCTCCATTCCCTCCCCACTCCAGGGGAAGGATACTGCAAAATCCCCATTCCCTCCTTACTCCAGGGGAAGGATACTGTAAAATCTCCATTCCCTCCCCAATCCAGGGGAAGGATACTGCAAAATCTCCATTCCCTTCCCACTCCAGGGGAAGGATACTGCAAAATCTCCATTCCCTCCTCACTCCAGGGGAAGGATACTGCAAAATCTCCATTCCCTCCCTACTCCAGGGGAAGGATACTGCAAAATCTCCATTCCCTCCTCACTCCAGGGGAAGGATTCTGCAAAATCCCTATTCCCTCCTGATCAGCTAGGACTCGGGATATATGGGGGCGGGGTCAGTCTGAGATGGTATTTTCGAGTTCTCAAACTACTCAAAATTTCCACTACAGGTTCTCCAGAACCGGTCAGAACTTGCTGAATACCACCTCTGGTACCAGGGTTCATCCTCGGAACCGCTTTTTGAAAAGAAAACAAGAAAAAAAAATACCTCAGACCGAAGGCAGCTTTTATTAAAAAGTAACCAAAGGTGGTTTATTAGCAAAGACAACAACAGAAAGGCATCATGGGAATAACAAGTCGACCGAGCGCTCTGAAATACAGAACGTTGAGGTTTGAGGAGACACGGTGGACAGCACCAGACGGAGTCACTTTGGGGCACCAGAAGAGCTTTCCGGAAGGACAGTGTGCCACGAAAAACAAGAGGACAAATTAAAGTCGATCCAGAGAAGGCAGACCTCCGCGTCTGCCATGTCAGCGGTTAACATTTATAATAGGTGCCTTCAGGCAGCGAAGGAGACAGCCGAGGTGCTCCCGTGTCTTGCTGTTAATAAACACTGTCATATTTATTTATTTATTTTACAAATACCAACCTATGTGACACTAACGTCGTACCTTTCGAGTAGGCTCCTCAAAACGTCCCAGTGGCCAGGTCAACCTCAATTCATGGAGCACGTTGGCCGCCTGGGATCATATTTTGGCACAAAGAATTGTCCAGAACGACAAACAATGCCCGTGCACATTGTATTTTCATCCTGCCAATTTTACCACGGAGGTCGCAGCGGCATCTCCTAAACCTTAGAAAAACTGCTGCCGAGGGGAATAGGTCATCCGTGAACTTGGTGTAAAAGCAAGGTCTCCAAAAGCTAATCCCATCGGCTTCTGGATTTTTTTTTCCAGAACCAAATCTAGGCATTTGATCTGGGCACCAGGAATGTTTGATACCCACCGAGCTGTGCCATCCAAAAAGGGATATTCTCATATATCTCACAGGCGGCTGGATTCCCTGAGCTGAACAAAAGCACTCTGGGGGCCGAAAGCCGTATAAATATTCATATTCCCTAGGAAATTCTGCTTCGTGATTTATTATCCTGGATTTTTCCTTCCTGCCACAGAAAAACTTGGGGTGGGGGGTGTTCTGTGAAGATTCACACCAGGTCAAATTGTTTTCCAATTCATTTCCGTGGAGGTCCAAACTGCAGCTAAGTTCCCACCTATACCACACAACACTTAAGTCCATCTGTGTGTGCTATCGTACGAAAAAGTCTTTGAAAATGAAGGTGGCTTATTCAATTTTGGCCAGGGCTAGACCAACAAAAACGTCTGAAGTGGAGGAAAAACTCTAGAATGCCTCGAGCAATTTCAACCAAACTCAGTGAACAGATGACTTACTCTCTGAAAACAAATACCGTGGGGGTTAAGACACCCCTAACACCCCTTGGCTGTGTGTGTGTGTGTGTTCTGTTAAGATACAGCCTGTTGTGCTTTAAAATGGCTTCTACCGTACTGCCGTAAAATGACTTCTACTGTACAGGGCAGTGTAGTTGCCATGGTAATGGCTTCACAGTACTCCACAAGGGGGCTCTCTCTGGTAAGGGGGAAAATCCAACATTAGAAATGACATTTGTTCCGGACATTTCCCCCCTATAAATAAATACCCGGGCAATGGCGGGTTATCGGCTAGTTCTAAATAAACAGGAGTGGGCAATTAATTTTCCCAAGAGGCCCACATGAGAAATTGGAACTGTTGTGGAGGATTGAACCGATGGGGCTGGGAAGGTGCATGGGCTTGCACTCATATATATAGATTTTTTTGGGGGGGGGGAGCAGTTTCCTTCAAGATAAACACAATCCGCGTGAACCAGACAAAGACAGGGATCGCCAAAGGTTCAGATGCGCCCCTGAGAGCTATAAAATACTGGTAGAAGCTCCAGTTCTCCGATCTAGTATTCGGTGACCGTAGGGAAGAAATTCCTGCTTCTACTCCATTACCAGGGCCCACTTTTTGTGACCCTTCAGATAGTCCTCGACTTACAACGGCTTGTTCCAAAGTTACACCACCACTGAAAAAAGGAGACTTGGCACCATTCTTCTCATACTTAACAACCGTTGCAGCGTCCCCCATGGTCGTGTGATCCAAATTCAGACGCTTTGGCTCCTAACCCATATTTATGACAGCTTGGCCAGTGGCTCGTATTTATGACGGCTTGGCCATTGGCTCATATTTATGACGGCAGCGGTGTCCTAGGATCACACGATCCCCTTTGGCCACCTTGTGATCAAGCCAAGTCACCCGGGAAGCTGAATTGGCATACCCTTCTGCCCCCCCATCCCACCCACCCACCCGCCGTCCCGTGTCACTAACTTGACAACTGGAGTGATTTGCTTAACCACCGTGGTGAGGAAACTGGCGAAACGGGGCACGGTTCGCTTAACGAATGTCCCGCTTAGCAGCAGAAATGTTGGGCTCAATTGGGATTGTTAAGTTGAGGACGACCCGTAATAGGATCTACAAGAAGAAGAGACTCTTCAAGATAGCAGATAAAATGAAATAAGGAAGCAGATAAATTATCAACTCGATTTTTGCCCCTTTGGGATGGTTTTGTTTTATGACACAGTGGCTTGTCATCTCAGTGTAGGACCAGGAAGAATGGGAACCTGATTCTCTCCCACTTAATGCGTCCTGCATTAATAAACATGTATGCAAACCGCATGGGACACCACTAGTGTTATGAGAAAGCAAGTCAAATGAACCTTAATCCTGCTTTGATGCGCACGGTGAGTCGGTTGTTTTCCATCAGGTTATTGCAAATTTCCTCCTGCCTCCTCCAACTGGGTACCTAATAAATTCAAATCCGCTGGTAAACAGAATGCAAGGTGAAACCTTAGCACTCCGAGAAGGCATTAAATTATGGGGAAAACCAGTTTATCGCATGTAATCAGGTTGCTTTTGGCGCGGGGAACCAGGTTTGCAAGTATCTCCACATGCCTTCAAAATTAAGATTAATTTTACCCTGAATGAGCTTTGGTTAAGTAATTTGGATAATGTGGCTTTTGGGAGTTAGGAGCTTCTGCATTATTCAGACATTTGCACCATCAACGTGACGAGGATGTACCAAAATCCAGAAGAGCATACGACGTGTTAAAATGATTGGACCCACTGGCTTAAATCAAGTGTTTATGCTAGGAAACTTGGCAACTTTTAAGACCTGTGGACTTCATAGTGGACCGTGATTTCCACTACCGGTTCGGGTGAACTGGTCCAAACCGGCTGAATACCACCCTTGATGCAGCTCCACACGTGTAAACGGAGGGCACTTGCGCTCACATGCGAAGCTCCAGTTGCTCACACAAATGCAGCTGTGCATGACTGTGTGCCCCTGCCCCCCCCCTCTCTCTCACACACACACACTGCGCCAGTCTGCCAAGCTAGAAAGGCTGGGAACCACTGCTTTAGGGTGACTTAGGAAATCTCAATGGATCTATTTGGAGAAAGTTTGTTCTACGGCCAATTTGGTGTCCCTGCAATGGTGACTTTTGTAGGGACCAGATCATCTGTGACCAGTGATACATAAGCATCACTCAACTTTCAGGGATAACCCTCACGCTTTTCTAACCTGCCATCGCTATTATCCAATAGTAAACCAAGGCAGTAGCCAATAGTAGCACATATCACAGTTGCATTAATGACGTTCCCTAGCAGGGATGGTCGTGACACATCTGCAGGAAACCCAACCAAGCTTGGAGAACATCAAGAAGCCCATCTTGGTATGATCTCCGCAACTGCTTCTATGGATCTGTTGGTCCACCGGAATGACATGAGTCTGCTAGAGACCCTCGTTGTCCTCAAGGCATCTGGGTTTCAAAGGGAAGCCATTACTTCCTCCTTCCATCTGGAGAAACTGGTGTGAGAAGAGCTCCCGCAGAAGTTACGTTCACATGAACGGTCCGACCAAGGCAATCGTTGAAACGGCCAATCCTTCATCCGTCAACTGAATCGGGGGGAAACCCAGGGGCATCTCGCTGTCCCATACATACATTTCCACATTGTGCTTCTTCTTCTTCTACCTCCGAAGTAGACATGGGCAAGGCATCATTGTTTGTTTGTTTGTGTTTTAATTCAACCAGTTCTTGCAAAGAGAATTCAACAGGCCAAAACAAGAGAAGAGGTCTGGGAACCGTCACAAGATGGGAGGGGGCGTGGCGTGGCCCCCTCCGAGGCGGCTTTTGTACGGGATGAGTTTCGGTCCTTCCTCTCCTTGGGTGGGTTTGGCTTTCATTGAGGTAGCTCCTGGTAGAGTGGAAGCGTGCAAAGATACCTTGCTTGAGCATTGCTTAAGCCCGAGGCGGGGGGGGGGGACTCCTCCAACCTTGGCAACTGGGTGGATTTCGATGCCCAGAATTCCGCAGGGCTGGCTGAGGAATTCTGGGAGTTGAAGTCCGCGAATTCTAAAGCGGGTGGGCGGGGAGACCTCGGGCTTAAGCAAACAAAACGCAAAGATTTTGTTCTTCCCTTTTTTCCCTCACAACTATAAAAATACCAGAAATGGCGGGAAACTTTTTTTAGAAAAAAAATTATAGAAGGTTTCGCCTCTTCCCCTCATTTTTTTGTTTGTTTACAATTTACCATATTTTTCGGAGTATAAGACGCACCAAGGTTTTGAAGAGGCAAATTTTTTAAAAAGGTTTTTGCACTCTGCAGACTTCCCCAAAACAGCCCGTTTTTCACAAACCAAAAAACAGCCTTCAGGCATGAATAGCCTTTAGGAGGCTTGTAGAGTGCTCCTGGGGGCTGGTAGGGGGGGCAAAACTGAGCAAAAAACAGCCCGTGTTTCATTCATTTCTGCCCTCCCCAGCCCCCAGGAGCACTCTACAAGCCTCCTAAAGGCTCTGAATGGCCATTTTGGTGAAGGGGGTGGAGTTTCGGGAGGCCAAAAATGCTGTATTCAGTGTATAAGACGCACCCAGATTTTCACCCTCTTTTTTGAGGGAAAAAGGTGCCACTTATACTCCGAAAAATACGGTATATCTATCTATCTACCTATCTACCTATCTATATATAAAGACATTTCTTCCCCCTTCTTCTAAGGCGAAGGCCATTAAACTTCGGTCCCGTCGTGTAAATTGTTATGAACTTTCACTTCCAAGTTCATCGGCTTGACCTTCGCTCCACGGACCTTGTAGGCGCCTTCGTTTTCGCAGAGAAGGTTGAGGTTCTTCACCGTACAGTAATGTCCGCTGACGTTTTTCTCCAGGCCCTCGGCGTACCGCTTGGCTGCCTCGACCTTCGTGTTCAGAGGGTACTGCTCCGCCACCTCTTGGGCAGCTTTCTTCTTCTTCTTCTGGTGTTTCCGACACTTCCTTGTGACGAAGCAGATGGACAAGAGGACGAGGACAAGGAGCAGGATGGCCGCAAAGCCGCTGCCGATGGAGGCTCCGGTCTGGGAAAGAGAGGCCACGGTGATGGCTTCCTGTTGCTCCAGGCTGAGAGACTTCATGTTAGTGCCGTTCTTCATTTGATCCCCCTCGTTGTCGTAGATCAAGGAGTCGTCCAGGACAGGGGCGCCTTGGTGGTCCACAAGATCTCGCCGGCCGCGCTTCAGGTGATGGACCACGGAACGCGGCATGCGGGACCCCCCAATCATCTCAGGACCGATGACGTAGATCACTTGGAGGTACCACTGGTGCCCGGCTTCCACCTGGCCAGAAAGACAGAAGAAGCACCACGTTCAGAAGAGGAGATTTCAAGATATACAGGGAGTCTTTGACTTACAACAGTTCATTTAGTAACCAAAGTTACAGCGGCATTGAAAAAAAGCGACAGGACTATTTTTCACACTTATGAGCTTCGCAGTATCCCCACGGTCATATTGTTGCGGAGCTGGCAGCAGCTTCGGACAGTGAGGTGGTTGGGGAGGAAGATGGGCCAGTCCTGGAGTCTGGGGAAGGCTCTGAGGAGGGCTCTATGTCGGAGGCAGAGAGGGGGGCAGAGCCTTATGACAGTTATCAGCTGCCTTCGGAATCAGACATCAGTGAGGCAGAGGAACAGCTGGAGCCTGTTCCCAGCGTGCACATGCGCAGAGTTGCCAGACGAAGTGAACAGCTAAAGAACAGGGGTCAATTTGGGAGTAAGGCCACAGGTGGATGATGAATGGCCCCTCCCAGAGGAAATAAAAGAGGAACAAAAGGGGAGTGGAGTTTGCAGGAGATTGCTTCGTTGGTTCGTGACTCTCCGAGTCTCCTCGCCAAGTTTGTGGCCTTACTCCCAAATCGACCCCTATTCTTTAGCTGTTCCCTTCATCTGGCAACTCTGCGCATGCACATACTGGGAACAGGCTCCAGCTGTTCTTCTGCCTCACTGATGTCTGACGCTGAAGGCAGCTGATAACTGGCAGACCGCCCTGGCCCTCCCTCTGCCTCCGACGCAGAGCCCTCCTCAGAGCCTTCCCCAGACTCCAGGACTGGCCCAGGTTCCTCCCCAACCTCCTCACTGTCCCAATCGGTTGCCACTTCCGCTGGCGGGCCACAACAGAATGAAACCAATCACTCAGAACTGAGGAAGCTTCTTGGATGAGAAGCGAAACGTCTTCCTCAAGGGAAAAAACAAGTCCATCTGCCTTTGGAAAAAGCACCTTTGAGACCCTATTTAGGGTAATGCAGCACAAAAAAAACAGCAGCAACCCTGTCTTTGTGTGCTACCACAGTGGAGACTACAAATCTGTGGCATCTCCAACTCAGTTAGTGTTTTAAGAGCTTTAAGTTCCAGCTTTAAGAGTTGGAACTAAGCCAACTATTTCGATTAAAACCTCCTTTGTTACTGCACAAATCTCATTTCACAGTTACAGTTCTCACTCCTGAACGGGATAAATGATTAATGTTTATTGCAGATTCTATGGGCATCATCCTTCAATCTGTATTTCCAAGGAAGTTTAGAAAAAAGAAAAAAACAGAGGAACAGAATGATTAAACGCAGAAACAAGAAATCAGAAGCTCAAACAGACCATAGCTTTATATGATGAGATTACATTCCTAAATCTTTGGGAAAAGGAAGCCTTGGATGAAATGATAACAAGGAAGCCTCAAGTGACAGATTTTAAGATCTAGGGAATTATGGATGGGTATGTACCCTGACGTCCCCTATCGGCCACTCAAATCTTTAAATATTCTTTATTTTTAAAGAATACTACTACTACTTCATCGGGAGAAATAGCAACAGCTTCAGATATGCAGATGATGACCACTCTAATGGCAGAAAGTGAAGAGGACCTAAAGAACCTTTTGATGCGGGTGAAGAAGGAGAGAGTGTTAGGATAATTATCCTGATGTTGGGTTGACAATATATATAAGCCAGGATTCTTAAAGAGTAGATGTAACTTTAAGGACTATGTGGAATCTGATTGGCTGTGCTTCCCAGCTCAACCATAAAAAGGCAGCTGGAAACACAGTTCATTCCCTTTTGCTATCCTTTGCTTCCTGATTGCCACTGAGGAGGAGCTGAAACTGAAGACGGAAGAAGTATTTATTTATTTTTATTTATTTTTCACATTTATAACCCGCACCCATCTCACCATAAAGGGACTCGGGGCGGCGAACAGAGATTTAAAATCAATTATACATAAATACAAAATATTATTAAATAATAACGAAATTAAATCAATATCCTGCTTAACTTAAAATAAGTTTAAATTTAAAACCCAAATTACAGTTTTGATTTGTTATAAAACAATGGGTGTGGAGTAGATCATGCTAGGCCGGCCAGATGAAAATAATAAGTTTTTAGGTGCCGGCGAAACAAGCGGAGGTCTGTGATGGAACGGAGGTCGGAAGGTAGGCCATTCCAGAGGGTAGGGCCCACCACAGAGAAGGCTCTTCCCCTGGGAGCTGCCAACCGGCATTGTCCGGTCGACGGCACCCGGAGAAGACCCTCTCCCTGGGAGCGAATCGATCGAAGGGATGTATGGGGCAGAAGACGGTCTCGAAGGTAGCTAGACCCCGTGCCATGGAGCACCTTGAATATGGTCATCAAAACCTTGTAACGCACCCGGTAGGTCACAGGTAGCCAGTGCAGCTCGCGCAGGAATGGTGTTATGTGGGAATGTCTTGAGATTCCCATGATCACCCGCGCTGCCGCATCACTGTTTGTTTTGACTGTAAGATAACTGTGTTTTGGTGAAGGACTGTTTATTGTTGGGAGAGTTAGTATCACTGTTTGGAAGAAGTCTTTTAGTTACTACAAAAGTAAAGACTATTTATTTTTTCTACTATCAGTGTTTGATAGTTATTGTGTGCTTAAAGCAGCGTATCTCTTGCTGTCTGGTATATTGCACTATGCCGCCTTTATTTTCCAACGGGGGTGTCTTTTTTACCCCTAACAAAGAGCAAAAGTGGGCTTGAAACTCAGCATTAAGAAAACTAAGGTTATGGCATCCGGCCCTCTCAATTCCCAGCAAATAGATGGGGAAGAAATGGAGGGAGTGACAGATTTTATTTTCCTGGGCTCCAAGATCACCGGTGATGGGGGCCGCAGCCAAGGAATTAAAAGACGCTTCTGGAGGGGAAAGCGATGGCAGCATGCTAAAAAGCAGAGACATCACCCTGCCAACAAAAGGGCATGTAGTCAAGGTTTATGGTTTTCCCAGCTGCCATGGATGGATTTGAAAGTTGGACCATAAAGAAGGCTGAGCGCCAAAGAATGGAAGCCTTTGAACTCTGGTGCTGGAGAAGACTGAGGAACATGGGCCAGTCCCGGAGTCTGGGGAAGGCTCTGAGGAGGGCTCTGTGTCGGAGGCTGAGAGGGGCCCGGGGCCGTCCGATAGTTATCAGCTGCCTTCGGAGTCAGACATCAGTGAGGCAGAGGAACAGCTGGGGCCTGCTCCCAGTGTGCGCATGCGCAGAGCTGCCAGACGGAGGGAACAGCTAAGGAACAAGGGTCAACTTGGGAGTAAGGCCACAGGTGGACGGTGAATGATTTCCTCCCATAGGAAATAAAAGAGGAGCGAAAGGGGAAGGGAGTTTGCAGGAGACAATTAATTCCTCCTTGCCAAGTTTTGCAGAGATGGGCCTGGCAGCTCTCCAAGCCAGATAAGGTCTGTGACCGTAAATCCTCCCTTGAAAGACTTTGCCGGATGTGAATGAGCAGAATTCAGTCAATTAACAAAAGGGTTTTTTGTCAGGACAAGGAGTTTGCTTCAGGCTCTCGGGAAACCTAGTTCAGAACACAATCAGCACCTGGGTGTAGTGTTGGGTTTCAATTTTTTTTAGAACCTCTTCTGTAGGTGTGGCCTGCTCTGTGGGAGTGGCTTGCCAGCCATGTGACCGAGCGGGAGTGGCTTGCCAGCCATGTGACTGGGTGGGCGTGGCCAACTTGTAAAATGTGGTGAGATTCATTTAACAACGCTCTTGCTTAGCAACCAAAATGTTGGCTCAGAAACTCTGGCATTGGAAGCACGCAAGTCTTAAAGCTGTCAAGTTACAAGACCCTTGCACCCCGAACCCTTTAGAGAAAAAAAGCCCCAGGGGTGTTCAAACTTGACAGCTTTAAGACTTGTGGACTTCAACTCCCAGAATTCCTCCTCTCGCTCTTCCTCTGGATGATGGGCGGACGGGCGGGGGGAGGGAGCTGGAACCGGTTCTAAACGGCCCTGTAGATTTGAGGAACCTCTTCTCTAGAAGAGCTTAGAACTGCCAGGAAATCCACCCCTGCCTGGGTGACTTGAGAACCTCCGCAGACATCCAACTGTGAACTTATCCAAGAGGAACGTCAACATCCTCCTACGAGATAAGATGAACACCATTTTCCCTCCGTTGAGAAGCCACCTCATCCGCCAGTCTCGTTCCATAAAAGATGAGAGCCCAGGGCAACACCACAAATATTCCTCCTTCTCCCTTAGGTCAGCGATGAAGGAGAGACTGCATTCCACAGTTCTCCTGCGTCAACCGCCCCGAGAATTTTCAATCAGGCTTTGCAATGCATGCATTAATACTGTAGGCCACGTACCTTATACAGGGCGTCCACCTTCATGGTAAAACCATCCACTCCAGGTGTGCTGCTGACCTGGTGGAAATCGGGCAGCTCTGATGCAAAATAGGCATCGAACGGGACGTCGTGAAAGTATCTGTCAGTCACTTCCGGTTGACTCCGGTCCTGCGGATTGAAAGAATGTGGGGGGACAAGGTGAGGAGGATGGCAAAGCTATCAGGAGACGCATGCGTGCGGCCAACGCTTCCAAACCAATGATTGTCCATGGGGATGTTAGAACTGGAATGCGCAGGACTCCCTTTCGGTTGGCGAGCCAGGAATTCTGAGATTTGCAATCCACAGCTAGGCAGATGATAACCACTCTAAGGGTAGAAAGTTGGAGAGGAACTAAAGAACCTCTTAAAGAAGGAGAGAGCAAAAGTTGGCTTGAAGCTCAACAGTAAGAAAAGTAAGATTGTGGCATCCGGCCCTCTCAACTCCTGGCAAAGAAATGGGGAAGAAATGGATGGAGTGACAGATTTTTATTTTCCTGGGCTCCAAGATCACCACAGATGGGGGCTGCAGCCAAGGAATTCAAAGACGCTTGCTCCTGGGGAGGAAAGCGATGGCAAATCTAGACAGCATCCTAAAAAGCAGAGACCTCACCCTGCCAACAAAAGGGCATATAGTCAAGGTGATGGTTTTCCCAGTTGCAATGGATGGCTGTGAAGGTTGGACCATAAGGAAGGCTGAGCGCCAAAGAATGGAGGCCTTTGAACTCTGGTGCTGGAGAAGACTCCTGCATTGAGTCCCTTGGACTGCAAGGCCATCCAACCGGTCAGTCCTAAAGGAGATCCACCCTGAGTGCTCTTTAGAAGGCCAGATCCTCAAGAGGAAACTCAAATCCTTTGGCCACCTAAGGAGAAGGAAGCACTCCCTGGAGAAGAGCCTCATGCTGGGAACGATGGAGGGCAAAAGAAGAAGAAGGGGACGGCAGAGAAGGAGGTGGCTGGATGGAGTCACCAAAGCAATCGGTGTGAGCTTAAATTGACTCCAGGATGATGGTAGAGGACAGGAAGGCCTGGAGGAACATTGTCCATGGGGTTGCTGTGAGTTGAAACAAGCAATGAGGCACACATGCCATAGATCCACCATCACGGCATTAGAGTAAACTATTATAGCTTTCTGAAATTTGCTGGTAAGTTTTAATTTTTAATCCAACAGAAGAAAAACCCCAAACACGTAGGGAGTAGTTGTTCATAATTCATACACACCCATTAAAAAATCATATGAAATCACATGGAATTTTTTTTTAGAGTATTCTCTACCCTAGACCTGGACTGACACTTAATCAACTATTCATAAGCTAAGCACAACACTGGTTTGTTCGTTTTTTTCATGGAGAAATCCTGAGAAACCTTTCAAAGCTTATTAGCTGCAGAAAGAAGAAGTTGGCTCATTTCCTTCCTGGGTCCATCCCAGTGGGGTGACATGGTAAGTTGGTATTTGGGATGGAGAAACGAATGGGATTCTCTTATTCTTCTGTTGTTAAAAGAGGAGAAAAGTGATACATTCATTTCTGCCCCTCCTCATTGCTGCATCATCGGACAATGGCAAGCATCTCTATTGGGAAGAAAGTATTTGTGGCTCAGGGATATAATGTAGGGTCCTTGGTGTTCTCTGAGCTTGGTTGTTTCTCTTGCAGACGTTTCATAACCCTACTTGGTAACATCATCCGTGGTAGAAGGGAGTGAGTAAACAAATGATGTTATCCGGTTAGGTTATGGAACATCCGCAAGAAAACAGCCAGGCTCAGAGATCACCAAGGACCCTACATTAATTTCCACAGACATTTGGTGCCTAGAGAAAACTGGACATGGAACTTGACCTTCACAGAACCCCTGCTTTCTCTCCAGGTGACCCTGACTCCAAGGATTTTTGTACTCTTGACCTACGGTTGAGTAAGAGTAAATTGGGTGGCCATATAAATGTAGATAGATAGGTAGGTAGGTAGGTAGGTAGGTAGGTAGGTAGGTAGGCAGATGATAGATAGATAGATAGATAGATAGATAGATAGATAGATAGATAGATAGATAGATAGATAGATAGATAGATAGACAGACAGACAGACAGACAGACAGACATGCAGGCGGGTGGACAGACGGATCGATAGACAGATGATAAGACAGATAAATGGATAGACAGACAGACAGACGATAGACAGATAAATAGGTAGGTAGGAAAGTAGGTAGGTAGGCAGACAGATGATAGATAGATAGATAGATAGATAGATAGATAGATAGATAGATAGATAGATAGATAGATAGATACATACATACATACATACATACAAACAGACAGACAGATGATAGATAAATAGGTAGGTAGGTAGGTAGGAAAGTAGGTAGGTAGGCAAACAGATGATAGATAGATAGATAGATAGATAGATAGATAGATAGATAGATAGACAGACAGACAGACAGACAGACAGACAGACAGACAGACAGACAGACATGCAGGCGGGTGGACGGACGGATCGATAGACAGATGATAAGACAGATAAATGGATGGACAGACAGACAGACAGACAGACAGACGATAGACAGATAAATAGGTAGGTAGGTAGGAAAGTAGGTAGGTAGGCAAACAGATGATAGATAGATAGATAGATAGATAGATAGATAGATAGATAGATAGATAGATAGATAGATAGATAGATAGATAGATAGATAGATAGATAAATAGGTACATAGGTAGGAAAGTAGGCAGGCAGGCAGATAATTTGACTGCCTTCTAGTAAACTCCTCCAACTCCCGTCTGTCACTAGAAGTTAGAAAGACTCATTGTATGAATGGCTGCTTTGGATTAATTAATCAATTTGACTAATTAGCACATACGGTGTCTTATATTCTAGCAAATTATTAACTACTATAGGAAAACCGTTTTCTTTACTCCCACCATGTACAGGTAGTGCTCGCCTTACGACCACAATTGGGACCAGAATTTCTGTCATTAAGTAAGCTGGTTGTTAAGTGAGTCACGCCTCATTTTAAAACCTTTCGTTGCCACGGTTGTTTTCCCCTGGACTTTGCTTGTTGGGAGCTAGCTGGGAAAATCTCCAATGGCAAAACCAGGATGCCGAATTCATCGTAAACACATGCCACTTCTCAACCCCCTGAATATTGATCACGTGTTTTTTTCAGTGTTTTCTGAAAACGGTCCCTAAATATAATGGCTGCAAGTCGAAATTCCCCCAGTCAAAGTTTTATCTTATGGAGACAGTTGTGGTGCTAGGTACCAGCAGGAGGAATCTGTGCTTCAGGTGCTTGCTGGGTTGGATGCAGCCGTACTGGGGCCCTTCGTTGTATATGGTGCCCGTTGGGTCAAAGAACGGGACGTAGCCATCCTTCCCTGTGCAGAGGTAGACTTTTTCCAGCTGCAGTTTGTAGGCGGAATTGAGGTTTTGCTCCGGGTTCCACATCACTCGGCCGTACAGGATTTGACCTGAGTTTAAAAAATATATATATATATACATTTGAGATCAGGCAGATGCAACGAACGTCCACCAGAATAACAAGAGAACTCAGACTGAAGAGACAAGCATACGTAGAAAGAGACAAAGATCATAAGAACCTAAGAACAGCCTTGCTGGAACAGGCCACAGCCCATCCAGTCCAGCATTCTGTCTGACACAGTGGCTCTCCATTTGCTTCAGGGTCTTCCCAAGCAGATGTTTTCACCTGCTTATGATTCCCTGAAATGGCATTGAGAGATATCCTGCCTATCTCTCCATCCCGGAAGGTGTCCTGAGGCATCCATAATGATAGCCATGGATACCCTTGTTCTCCATGAACTCGTCTCATCCTTTCTTAAAGGTGTCGAGGCTGACAGCTGTCACCCCTTCTTCTGGCAGGGAGTTCCATAGACCAGTGATCCTCTGGGTGAAAAAGTACTGCCTCTTATTTGTTTGAGGTCTAGCTTCCAAAAGTTTCATGGAGTGCCCCCTAGTTCTAGTGTTGTGCGATAGGGAAAACAGTTTTTCCTTTTGTACTTTGTCCACACCGTGCATGATTTTATAGACTTCAATCAGGTCACCTCTCAGGCGCCGTCGTTCTAGAGTGAAGAGGCCCAGCCGTTGCAGCCTCAGATGATAAGGAAGGTGTTCCAGCCCTCTAATCCTTCTGGTTGCCCTCCTCTGCACCTTTTCCATTTCCATAATATCCTTCTGAAGGTATGGTGACCAGAACTGTACACAATACTCCAGATGGGGCCTCACCATAGATTTATAAAGAGGCAAAATGACACTTGCTGACTTATTTTCTAGACCCTTCCTAAGGATCCCTAGCAATGAGTTTGCTTTTTTCACTGCTGCGGCACACTGGGTTGACACCTTCATTGAGCTTCTCCACCAGGCTCTTAGAAAGGAATATGGGAGACAAGTCAAAAAGAAAAAAAAAGGCATAGTAAATCAAGTATTGAAGCGGGAAAGAGATGATGGATAGATGGTTTTACGTTTTTGGTGTTGTTTTGCTTTGCTTTGCTTTTCCTCTCTCTCTTCTTTTTTTTTGTAGGCAGGTGACATGATTAGAAGTGAGGCAGGATATTGCGCAACATTGGAAAAATATCAACCCACCAACAGAGTGTTTAATTCAGGGATGTCCAAACTTGGGAACTTTAAGACTTGTGGACTTCAACTCCTAAAATTCCCCAGCCAGCATAGCTGGCTGGGGAATTCTGGGAGTTTAAGTCCACAAGTCTTAAAAGTTCCCAAGTTTGGACATCCCTGGTTTAATTATATCAAAAAATTTTAATTGCGCAGAATCGGATAAGCTAACATATATCTTAAAAGGCAAGCCAAACTCAATCTATGCCCAATCCTGGGAAAAATGGTATATATGGTATAATAAGAGAATAATGGATACCAAAGAAATTAATTAGATAAAATAATGGTGAAATATATACGAGGAATAAACAAGGTAACAGTGAACTTGAGACAATTTCATAGATATATATGTAGACACCTAAGCACAATTGTAAATAATAATTGATGTTAGACTGGGACAAACATATCTCTTAAATTAGGGGAGTAGTTATACCCCCGGTATGTCCTCTTCTCCTTCGTCTCTTTCTCTTTTCTTTTCTTTCCTCTATCTATGTATGTCTCTCCCATTACCCCTATCCTATATTTGTTAAGTGTTTGATTTTATATTTATATTAATAAAGATTATTTAAAAAGAAAAAAAGAAGTTAGGCAGGATAGAAAGAAAATGTTTTTCAACAAAGGCTGACATGATTAAAAGTTAGAATAAGAAATAGAAATGAGAGAAAAGGGGAATAATAGTGTATACACTTTTATATAATAAAATAAGAGAACACCTATATAATAAAGCAAGAGAACACCTGGAATAAGTGAGTAAACACACATTGCAACTTTATATAAATATGTATTACTATTAGAAATATATGTTGGCTGAAAGTAATAACGATGACTAATAGTTTTATTTGTATTAGAATGTATGATACCCAGGTTGCCACACTGTTCACACATTGAGATGTTTGTAAAAAAGTAAAAAAATAAAATAAAATACTTATTTTATAAAAGAGTTGGAAGGGACCTTGGAGGTCTTCTAGTTCAACCTCTCGCTCAAGCGGGGAGACCCTCTACCATGGTACTCCAATCTCTTCTTAAAAACCTCCAGTGTTGGAGCAGAATTTCTGGAGGCAACTTCTGTTCCACTGGTTAATTGTTCTCACTGTCAGGAAATTTCTCCTTAATTCTAAGTTGCTTCTCTCCTTGATTAGTTTCCATCCATGGCTTCTTGTTCTGCCTTCAGGTACTTGGGAGAATAGGTTAACCCCATCTCTTCTTAGTGGCAGCCCCTCAAATATTAGAAGACTGCTATCATGTCATTTGTAGTTCTTCTTTTCATTACACTAGACCAGGGGTCTCAAACACAAGGCCTGGGGGCTGGATCTGGCCCGTGGGGTGCTTAGATCTGGCCCGCAGGATCGGCCCTGGAAACAGTGAAGAAACGGCCCTCAGTGCTTCTGCCAATAAAAATGGAGCTTAGGAGGGCTGTGTACGGCCCTACCGCGCTCCATTTTCGCTGGCAGAGGGTTGCAAGAGGCCACTGCAACCGAAACGGAGCTCGGGAGCCCATTTTCGCTGGCAGACCACTTGGGTCACCACAGGCATCCCCGACAGGAGGGGCGTTGAGCTGGCCACACCCACTCTGACCATGCCCACCCTGGCCCCCCAAGGTCGAACACAATTCTGATGCGGCTCTCAACGAAGTCGTGTTGAGAAGGCACGCTCAATTCCTGCAACTGTGCAATTCCTGCACCGAAAGGACAAATATCCAGAGAAAGGCGTTCTAGCCCCCCCCCGTCCTAGCCAGAAAATGGCTGCATTGCTCAACGGGAGAGATAAGACCTGGATTCGAAATTTGGCGTTATGATAGAAGGTATTGGAGAACGAGAAGGTGCCTGGAACCTGTGCCACGCCACGCTGATCCCCTCTCCTTACGCTGGTGTTGCCAATCCCCCAGTTCGCCTGCCCAGCTTGGAATTCTGGGACTTCTGTGATAATATCAACAACATCTTGAACATTTAGTGAGTTATTGAAGCCAGGTTTGAATGAAAAGAGGCAGAGTTGAAGCTCAGCTGAAGCATTCCTGTGCATAATCACGCCCCAACGTTTAATACAGACATATTTTAGATATTACCCCATCCTGCTTTATAGTGCATATATACATGCATTAAGCATACATTAATATATTAAGCATGCATTAAAGATTACCCTGCCCTGCTTCATGGGATATGTATGCATATGCTTAACATATATACATATATTAAACATAAATACATATATTCCAATCTTGGATATATATTACACATTACCCTCGTGCACTGCAGGAAGTTTACCTATACACCTTCCTGAAAAACAGACTGCTAAGCAAGAAACTGCAGGAACCAGCCAGTGAGATGGGTGGCATATGACTGTAATAATATTAAAAAGAACCTATCTATATAAATAAAAATGTACCAAGAGTTTGTTCAAAACCGCTAATCCCCGGAAGTACTGCACCGATCGCTTCCAAATTTTCACACAACGTTCCTTTCAAATACGGCACCAATGATATATATATATATAGATTGTGTAGATGCCAGGTACATGCAACAGAAATGTAAAATATTGTAAAAAAGGTAGGTAGATGGATACAGAGAGAGCAGTGGGCCATAGGTATTATGTCATCCTTTATGACATAAAATACTCTGTCCATAAGATATGTAGGTAGGTAGGCAGCTATAGGGATAGAGAGAGGGAAGGAGAATTGCAGTAGGTAAGTAGATAGGTAGGTAGGTTGAGGGATAGAGTGAGGGAGAAATACAGTAGGTAGGTAGGTAGGTAGAGGCATAGAGAGGGAGAGGGAGAAATATAGTAGGTAGGTAGGTAGAGGGATAGAGAGGGAGAGGGAGAAATACAGTAGGTAGGTAGGTAATAGGTAGAGGGAGAGAGAGGGAGAGAGAAATATAGTAGGTAGGTAGGTAGGGAGAGGGATAGAGAAGGAGAGGGAGAAATACAGTAGGTAGGTAGGTAGATAGGTAGAGGGATAGAGAGGGAGAGGGAGAAATACAGTAGGTAGGTAGGTAGGTAGGTAGGTAGGTAGGTAGGTAGGTAGGTAGGTAGGTAGAGGGATAGAGAGAGAGAAATACAGTAGGTAGGTAGGTGGATAGAGAGGGAGAGGGAGAAATACAGTAGGTAGGTAGGTAAGTAGGTAGGTAGGTAAGTAGAGGGATAGAGAGGAAGAGGGAGAAATACAGTACGTAGGTGGATAGAGAGGGAGAGGGAGAAATACAGTAGGTAGGTAGGTAGGTAGGTTGGTAGGTAGGTAGGTGATAGAGAGGGAGAGGGAGAAATACAGTAGGTAGGTAGGTAGGTGGATAGAAAGAGAGAGGGAGAAATACAGTAGGTAGGTTGGTAGGGAGAGGGATAGAGAGGGAGAGGGAGAAATACGGTAGGTAGTAGGTGGATAGAGAGGGAGAGGGAGAAATACAGTAGATAGGTAGGTAGGTAGGTAGGTAGGTAGAGGGATAGAGAGGGAGAGGGAGAAATACAGTAGGTAGGTAGATAGGTAGGTAGGTAGGTAGGTAGGTAGGTAGGGGGATAGAGAGGGAGAAATACAGTAGGTAGGTAGGTAGGTAGGTAGGTAGGTAGGGGGATAGAGAGGGAAAAATACAGTAGGGAGGGAGGGAGGGAGGGAGGGATAGAGAGGGAGAGGGAGAAATACAGTAGGTAGGTAGGTAGGTAGAGGGATAGAGAGGGAGAGGGAGAAATACAGTAGGTAGGTAGGTAGGTAGAGGGATAGAGAGAAGGAGAAATACAGTAGGTAGGTAGGTTGGGGGTTATACGGTGGTTGTGTGTACGTGTTTGTGTGTGCAGGTGTAGATCTACACACAGATTGGTTGGCCATTTAACCAGACTGGGCCACAGCAACGCGTGGCCGGGAACGGCTAGTAGTTTAATAAAAGGAACACCATATAAATACTGTAGGGTCCTTCTAAAATCTCCGTGTATGCAAGTTGGGGTCTGCGAGACCCTTCCCATGCATTTGGTTATAATTTTATATGAGCCCAGCGGGCTGCTAGTTATATACAGGTAAGTCCTTGTTTTACAACCATTCATTTAGTGATCATTTGAAGTTACAACAGCCCAGAAAAAAAGTGACACGACTGTCCCAAAGGTGCTTTTTTTTCAAGAGCCCACTGGACTTTCTGGTTTGTTTTTTTCTTTGAAGACGTTTCGCTTCTCATCCAAGGAGCTTCTTCAGTTTTGACTGAATGGTGGAGCAATGGAGGGATTTATGCTCTTTGCAGACAGCTGGTCATTTGCATCCTTTTAGAGGGTTGTTGAAGCACCTGGAGGTTTAGGTGTCCTCCGGGTCACCTGAGCGGTTCAAATGGGTGTGGAGCCTTTCACACCCATTTGCACCATCAGTGACCCTGAGGCCACCGATAAACCTCCAGGTGCTGCAACAACCATCTAAAACAGGGGTCTCCAACCTTTGCAACTTTAAGTCTGAAGGACTTCAGCTCCCAGAATTCTCCAGCCAGCAAAGCTGGCTGGAGAATTCTGGGAGCTGAAGTCCTTCAGACTTAAAGTTGCAAAGGTTGGAGACCCCTGCTCTAAACGAATGCAGAATAAGTTTCAGCCTTTTTTCCCATAGAGCCGTGATGGCGAACCTATGGCACGTGTGCCACAGGTGGCACACGGAGCCTTTTTGAGGGCACGCGAGGTGTTGCCATGTCAGCTCCAGCATGCATGCACACGCTGGCCAGCTGATGTTCGGCCTTTTTCGGTTATTTCTCCTCTGGATGCTTTAGGAAAGCCTCCTGAAGCCTTTCCAGAGCGTGAAAAATGGACTTACCGGGCCCACCCGAAGTTGGAAAATGGGCCGTTTCTGGCCTCTGGGAGGGGAATGTTTTCATCCTCCCCAGACTCCAAGAAAGTTGTGCGTGCATGCGTGGGGCAGCAGGGCGGGGTGTCACGCACGCATGCAAAGGGGGCATGGCATGGGCGGATTAAATTATGGGGGTGGGCACCCGAGTGCGTGCGATAGCGCGAAAGTGCGTGCTTTTGGCACCCGAGGCAAAAAAGGTTCGCCATCCCTGCCATAGAGCATTTCTGCTCCTTTGGCGCCTGTTTTCCTTGCCGTTCCCCCGGGACAGCTTCACACGCCGTCCAAATCTGGAAACGCAGATGGTACCTTTGGAAAAAGCTCCCTTGTAGTCCATCTCGGCCATAGACATCTCCGTTTTAGTGGGGTCCATGAGGAAAACTTTTTCGTTATTGCAGAGCTGGAATTCCGTGTTGAGGGAATACACGACGGGAACCGGGCGGTTCGTCTGCTGAAAGGCAATCGGGATCAGAAATCTACACGGGGAAGAAAGGGAATAGAGAAATAAGCCCCACGGAAAAATCAGGCACGCCAGGAAAGTTTCTTTACTTCCTGACTTTTTCTTTGAGAGCTCGAGGAGATATATATATATATATATATATACTGTAATTTTTGGAGTAGAAGACGCAGCAAGGTTTTGAAGAGGCAATTTTTTTTAAAAAAAAAATGGTTTTTGCACTTTGCAAACCTCCCCAAAACGGCCTGTTTTTAGCAAAAATGGGCCAGTTTTCCCCCCCCAAAAAACCCGGCATAGTTA
Organism: Rhabdophis nuchalis; assembly: GCA_039707465.1. Classification (NCBI taxonomy): domain Eukaryota; kingdom Metazoa; phylum Chordata; class Lepidosauria; order Squamata; family Natricidae; genus Rhabdophis; species Rhabdophis nuchalis. The sequence goes on along the minus strand of CM077648.1, from coordinate 10,418,332 downwards.
GCCTTTAGGAGGCTTGTAGAATACTCCTGGGGGGTGGGGTGGGCCAAAAACGGCCCATTTTTTTTGTCAAAAAAGGGCATGAATAGCCTTTAGGAGGCTTAGAGCAGCGTTTTTCAACCACTGTGCCGTGGCACACTAGTGTGCCGTGAAATATTGTCTGGTGTGCCGTGGGAAAAATTCCAATTTCATCCGTAACATGCGGCTTCAGCTCACAAATAGACCAATCATTAGATTCTAATACTTTTTAACATTTTCTAATGGTGGTGGTGTGCCTCGTGATTTTTTTCATGAAAAAAGTGTGCCTTTGCACAAAAAAGGTTGAAAAACACTGGCTTAGAGTATGCTCCAGGGGCACAATTGGGGGGCACTATTGAGCAAAGAAAACAACCTGTTTTTTCACTCATTTCTGCCTTCCCCAGCCCCCAGGAGCTCTCTGGAAGCCTCCTAAAACCTATGCGGGGCCAGGTGGGGTTCCAGGAGGCAAAAAAAATGCTGCATTCAGTGTATAAGACGCACCCAGATTTTCAGTCTTTTTGAGGGGAAAAAGGTGCGTCTTGTACGCCGGAAAATACAGTATACAGATCATTGCAGTAGTCCAGTAGACTGGACTACTGCAATGCTCTCTACATGGGGCTTCCCTTGAGGTGCACTCGAAAGCTACAGCTAGTCCAGAATGCAGCCGCGCGGGTGATTACGGGAGCCCCCAGATGCTCCCACATAACACCGATCCTGCGCGAGCTGCACTGGCTTCCTGTGGTCTTTCGGGTGCGCTTCAAGGTCTTGACGACCATCTTCAAAGCGCTCCATGGCTCGGGGCCTAGTTATATGCGAGACCGTCTCCTGCCCCATACATCCCTTAGACCGATACGCTCCCACAGAGAGGGCCTTCTCAGGGTGCCATCGGCCGGACAATGCCGGCTGGCGACACCCAGGGGAAGGGCCTTCTCTGTGGCGGGCCCTGCCCTTTGGAACGACCTACCCCCTGAACTCCGCACTATCACCGACCTCCGCCTCTTCCGCCGGTGTTTAAAAACACACTTATTTCATCAAGCCGGCCTAACATAGCCTCCGCTGGGACAAATATTAGACAGTTTTAAATGGGGGATTTTAATCTGGTTTTAGCGCAGGTTTCTGTCATTTAATAGGTTTTTAAAATTATATTTGGTACTATTTTGTATATTGTTTTAAATTCCTGTGCGCCGCCCTGGGTCTTCTCGGAGAAGGGCGGGATATAAATTGAATAAAATTAAAATTAAATTAAAATTATCTAAATCAGCTCTTCCAGTGTAGGAAACTAGCATTGTCGACACTTTGAAGGTTGACATATAAGCACATACCAGATAATCCTCAATGTACAACCGCAACTGACCTCAAATATTTTGTTGTTAAGCAAAGACAGCGAAAGGCCCCATTTTACAACCTTTCAGTGAATCACTGCCGTTGTTAAATTAGCAATCTGGCTCCCCTATTGACTCAATTGAGATCCTAAATTAGCTATGCCAGGGTGTCAAAGTGAATGCCCAGGGACCAGTCCCAGCCTATGGGGTGCTTAGCTATGGCCCGCAGGGCCGTCCTGGAAACAGCAAAGAACTGGCCCATGGCGCCTCTGCCAGCAAAGACTACGTTCTGGAGGGCAGCCCACGGCCCTCCTGAGCTCCGTTTTCACCGGCACAGGGTTGCAGGAGACCATCGTAGGCAAAAATGGAGCTCGGGAGCCCGTTTTCGCTGGCAGAGTTCAGAGTGCTCGGATCGCCACAGGCGCCTGCAACACGAGTGGTGTGTTCCTATCGGTTCGTCCCGGTTTGGCCGAACTGGTAGAGGTTTGGCGGCCTGGGTCACTGGAACCGGCATCGACCCAGGCCTGCCACGCCCCTGAACTGGTTCTCCGGGCGGCGCCATAATCGCCACCATCTTGTTTTTCAGTTCTGCACATGCGCAGCACAATTTTAATCGTACTGTGTATGCGCGCACAGCGCGTGGCACGCACACGAGCGAATTGGCAGTCGTGCCGGGCGGAACCCACCCCTGGAGTGAGGTCGAGTTAGCCACGCCCATCCCAGCCCCGCAAGGTCGAAACTAACCCCTCATGCAGCCCTCAATGGAATCGATGCAGCCCTCAATGGAATCGAGTTTGACACCCCTGAGCTGTCCTATTTTGCCTGGATGAAGACGAAGCATCACTTTGTCCTCGTGATAAAGATTCCATGAATATACATTCAAAGGTAGGAGTGAAGGAACAGCCTCTCCCCCTTTGATCCTTACGCCTTCAAAGCAGTAACAAGGGCGGGTGGGTGGGAGGGAGGGAGGGAGGGGAGAATGAATCTGCGTTAGTGGCAGAAGAAAGAATGTGGGAAGGGAACATGAAGACTGAACTAATCCCAACTTGGCCCAGGGACCAAAGCCTGCAATCAAGGTTGGAATTTTTAGCTTTTAGCTTCAGGAACAGTAGCTTAACTTCCTTTGGCGAATTGCCCTGAGGGCAGCCCTGAGAAAGGATCAAAGGAAGCCCCATTAAGCAAATCCAGGGCTAAGGAAGGAGCCGGGGTGGCCCAGTGGTTAGAATGCGGTACTGCAGGTAATTCTGCTGATTGCCGGCCGCCAGCAGTTTGGCACTTCGATCCTGACCGGATAGAAGTTCGATTCAGCGGTGGGTAAAATGAGGACCCAGATTGTTAGGGGCAGTAGGCTGACTGCGTAAACTGCTTAGAGAGGGCTGCAAAGCACTATGAAGCCTGTAGGTAATAGGGGGAATTAACTTTGCTTGCTATTACGTGGGAAACCCAGAGCTGGTTTTGCTTCTTTTGTGCCAATGTGGTTAATTCAGTAAAGTTTTGTACTCTTGGTAAAGTAATGTACCCAGAGTCCCTTTCTCTAGATTCACCAACTGGACAGTCGACATGAGCCCAAGGGAGAGGTCAAGCACATCATGAGTTTGGAGTCCTTTCGCGCCCACGAGAGATCAAAGTCCAGCCTTTCTTGAATTCCGTTGAATTCTCATCAACTGCCAATTAGCCTTAACTGTTAGGAATTCAGGTTCTTGCTTAGAGGTGGCACGGGCTAAACTTGTACTTATCTGAACAACTCTGGTTCCTGCTTCCTTACCCTTGATATATATCCATCCTCTTTGAATTCCATCCCAAAGGAAAGGGGTTGGCATGGGAGCAGATTATCTGAAGAACCATCTTGCCCAAATGGGATTGGCTTCATCTAACAGGAGGAGCATGCTGGGGACCCTGTCGGTCAAGCTTTGGCTGGGAGGGTCTAAAACAGGGTGTCAAACTCATTTTCACTGAGGGCCAGATCAAGGTTGTGTTTGATATCGGAGGGCTGGGGTGGGCATGGCCACCTCAATATCACTCGTGTCGGGGAGATCTGTGGTGGCCAAGTGCTAAGGTAGGACATCCTTGTGATCTTCCCTCCCTCTCATTATAATCTCCTTCCTTCCTTCCTTCCTTCCTTCCTTCCTTCCTTCCTTCCTTCCTTCCTTCCTTCCTCCTTTTGTCCCTCTTCATTCTCCTTCCTTCCTTCCTTCCCCTCTTTCCTTCTTTTTTCCTTCCTTGCTCTCTTCTTATCTTTCCTTCTTTGTCTTTCCCCTTCCTCTTTCCTCTTCTCGAATGCTCAAATTTCTCCTTTTGTTTCGTTTTTCGTTTGTTTTGTTAGCTCTCTGCCAGCAAAAAGGGAATCGGGGGCGGGGGGGTGTCGGGACACACGCAGTTTTCCCGAGCTCCATTTTCACTGGTTGAAGCACCGTGGACCAGTCCTTCCCATTTCCAGGGCAGCCCCGTGGGTCAGATTTAAACACCCCATGGGCCAGATCTGCCCCCCCCCAGGCCTTGAATTTGACACCCCTGGTCAAGAAGATCTTTACAGCAGGGGTCCCCAACCTTTGCAACTTTAAGTCTGAAGGACTTCAGCTCCCAGACTTGTCCAGCCAGCAAAGCTGTCAGTGTCAGGGCCTGGGCCAGGGGTCTCCAACCTTTGCAACTTTAAGTCTGAAGGACTTCAGCTCCCAGACTTCTCCAGCCAGCAACGCTGTCAGTGTCAGGGCCTGGGCCTGGGCCAGGGGTCTCCAACCTTTGCAACTTTAAGTTACAGGATCACAAACATGTATTGTTTTAAATTCTTCCGGCTTCCATTCCATCAGTCATGTATAATTACCTGGACACTGGTGTCTTCTCGCACGCACATCCTTCTACAATTCCTCCAGATAATAGCCCTGCGCCTGATTACTGTTAATAATTCAGCCTATATTTCATCAGACGTTCCCCGACTATTGTGCGTCTAATTGCCCCTCTTTGTATTCCCCTCGTTGACTTTAAGTTTACTTATGCACAAGAAATGCACTCAAACCTGTACCAAGATAATGTAGGAGAAGATGACGTAGAAAGCGGCTAAACTTCTCCCAATTCCAGAATTTAGAACAAAGTATTCTAGCCTTTGGCCCTTTCTGTTGAAAATTTCCTTTTTTTGTGTGTGGTTTGTAAATAGTGATGCTTATCTTCAGGCATGAAACAATAATAAGCCTCTAACTTACTTTTCTGGAGCATGAGCGGTGCAGGGTAAGGGCTTGTCTCCTGGATCAACCCAAGATTGTGTGGGTTGGACCGTGCATGGTATTAAGGAGATGGTGTATTCTCCGGAATAATCTTTCCTGAAAGCAGAGATAAAGTACTGCTGTTAGTGCATTGAACTGCGAGCTTTTCCGTTTTTCAAAAGGCAACTGGACTTTGTTTTTCCTTGAAGAGGTTGTGCTCCTCCTCCAAGAAGCGTCTTCGGTTCTGACAGAACGCTGGGGAACTTCAGTCAGAGCTGAAGAAGCTTCTTGGAGGAGAATACAAGAATACAATAGTAGAGTTGGAAGGGACCTTGGAGGTCATCTAGTGCAACTCCCTGCCTAGGCAGGAAGCCCTATACTGTTTCAGACAAATGGCTATCTAACATCTTCTTGACTTGCAGTGTTGGGGCATTCACAACTTCTGGAAGCAACTTCTGTTCCACTGATTCATTGTTCTCACTGTCAGGGAATTCCTCCTCAGTTCTAGGTTGCTTCTCTCCTTGATTAGTTTCCACCCATTGCTTCTTGTTCTACCTTCAGGTGCTTTGGAGAATAGTTTGACTCCCTCTTCTTTGTGGTAACCTCTGAGATATTGGAAGACTGCTATCATGTCTCCCCTGGTCCTTCTTTTATTAAACTAGACATACACAGTTCCTGCCACAGTTCTTCATATGTTTTAGTCTCCAGTCCCCTAATCCTCTTTGTTGCTCTTCTCTGCACTCTTTCCAGAATCTCCACGTCTTTCTTACATCGTGGTGATGAAAACTGAATGCAGTTTCTGAATGGAGTTTTACAAGTGTGGCCTTCCCAAGGCCTTAAAAAGACAATACAATACAATACAATACAATACAATACAATACAATACAATACAATACAATACAATACAATACAATACAATACAATACAATACAATACAATAGCAGAGTTGGAAGGGACCTTGGAGGTCATCTAGGCCAACTCCCTGCCTAGGCAGGAAGCCCTATACCATTTCAAACAAATGGCTATCTAACATCTTCTTGAAGACTTGCAGTGTTGGGGCATTCACAACTTCTGGAGGCAACTTCTGTTCCACTGATTCATTGTTCTAAATGTCAGAAAATTTCTGCTCAGTTCTAAGTTGCTTCTCTCCTTGATTAGTTTCCACCCATTGCTTCTTGTTCTGCCCTCAGGTGCCTTGGAGAATAGTTTGACTCCCTCTTCTTTGTGGCAACCCCTGAGATATTGGAAGGCTGCTATCCTGTCTCCTCTAGTCCTTCTTTTCATTAAACTGGACATACCCAGTTCCTGCAACCGTTCTTCATATGTTTTAATCTCCAGTCCCCTAATCACGAAGTGAATGAGAAGTGAAACCTCTTCAAGGAAAAAGTTCAGTTGCTCTTTGAAAAAGCCCATTTGGGACATCTGTGACCTGGGATAATGGAGAATCTCCATAGACGTTACATTTTTTGTAGTTAGTTGATCATGAGATGTGGGGAAGGTGAACCAAGTGAAATGCAACACACAGGCAGAGAGTAGGCTTATGAATTAAAGACGGAGATACAGGTAGTCCTTGACTTAAAATACAATTCACTTCGTGATTGTTCAAAGTTACAACGGTACTGAAAAAAGTTGACCCTTTTTCACACTTACGACCATTGCAGCCTGCCTACAATTACGTGATCACTGCAGCACTGGTCAAAAGGGCCCAGCAGAGATTATACTACCTGAGACTTCTTAAGAAACAACAAGTGAATGAAAAACTGCTGGTGACCTTCTACCGCTGCACCATAGAGAGTATTTTAACTTGCTGTGCCTGCGTCTGGTTTGCCAATTGCACAGGGGCAGATAGGACAGCGCTCCAGAGGGTCAGCGCCATTGCCCAGAGGATCATGGGTTGCCCTCCCCGCTCCTTTAACAGATTAACAGAGTTACAGAGTTGGAAGGGACCTTGCAGGTCATCTAGTCCAACCCCCTGCTGAAGAAAGTTCAAAACCTACTAAAAGATCCATCCATCAGTAACAAATCAGTGGACCAGAGGAATGCTGTTGATATAATTTACCTGGACTTCAGTAAGGCATTTGATAAAGTAGACCATAACCTACTATTAGATAAAGTAGAAAATTGTGGGTTAGACAGCACCACCACCAAATGGATTCGTAACTGGCTGACCAACCGCACTCAACGTGTAGTCCTCAATGGAACTGCATCTACATGGAAGGAAGTATGCAGTGGAGTCCCCCAAGGCTCTGTTTTAGGCCCAGTACTCTTTAACATCTTCATCAACGATTTGGATGAGGGGATAAATGGGGAACTCATCAAATTCGCAGACGACACCAAGCTGGCAGGAATAGCCAACACTCCAGAAGATAGGCTTAAGATACAGAAGGATCTAGACAAACTTGAACATTGGGCACTGTCTAATAAAATGAAATTCAATTGTGAAAAAAGTAAGGTCCTACATATAGGCAAGAAAAACCAAATGCACAAGTACAGTATAGGTGGTACCTTGCTCAATAGTAGCAACTGTGAGAGGGATCTCGGAATCCTAGTGGACAACCATTTAAATATGAGCCAGCAGTGTGCAGCAGCTGCCAAAAAAGCCAACACAGTTCTAGGCTGCATCAACAGAGGGATAGAATCTAGATCGCGTGAAGTGTTAATGCCACTGTATAGTGCCTTGGTAAGGCCACACTTGGAATACTGCATACAGTTTTGGTCGCCACGATGTAGAAAAGACGTGGAGACTCTGGAAAGAGTGCAAAGAAGAGCAACCAAGATGATTAGAGGACTGGAGACTAAGACATATGAAGAACGGCTGCAGGAACTGGGTATGTCTAGTTTGATGAAGAGAAGGACCAGGGGAGACATGATAGCAGTGTTCCGATATCTCAGAGGGTGCCACAAAGAAGAGGGAGTCAAACTTTTCTCCAAGACACCTGGGGGCAGGACAAGGAGCAATGGGTGGAAACTAACCAAGGAGAGAAGCAACTTAGAACTAAGGAGAAATTTCCTAACAGTAAGAACAATTAACCTCTGGAACAGCTTGCCTCCAGCAGTTGTGAATGCCCCAACCCTGGAAGTCTTTAAAAAGATGTTAGACAGCCATTTGTCTGAAATGGTATAAGATTCCTGCCCATGCAGGGGGTTGGACTAGAAGACCTACAAGGTCCCTTCCAACTCTGCTATTGTATTGTATTGTATTATCAAAGTTAAGGTTCCCTTCGCACATATGTGCTAGTCGTTCCTGACTCTAGGGGGCGGTGCTCCTCTCTGTTTCAAAGCCGAAGAGCCAGCGCTGCCCAAAGTCATCTCCATGATCATGTGGCCGGCATGACTAAATGCTGAAGGCGCGTGGAATGCTGTTAACCTTCCCACCAAAGGTGGTCCCTATTTTTCTACTTGCATTTTTACATGCTTTTGAACTTCTAGGTTAGCAGGCAGTAGGACAAGTAATGGGAGCTCCCTCTGTTACACAGTGCTAGGGATTCGAACCACCACTGCCAACCTTTCTGATCGACAAGCTCAGCATCTTAGCCACTGAGCCACCATGTCCCTAATATCCATTAGGGTAATACCCTAATGCCCATCCATCCATCCATCCTTCTATCCACCCACCCATCTTTCTTTCCATCCATCCATCCATCCACCCACCCACCCACCCATCTTTCTTTCCATCCATCCATCCATCCATCCATCCATCCATCAACCCATCCATCCACCCACCCATCTTTCTTTCCATCCATCCATCAATCCACCCACCCACCCACCCTTCTTTCTTTCCATCCATCCATCCACCCACCCATCCATCCATCCATCCATCCACCCACCCACCCATCCATCCATCCATCCATCCATCCATCCATCCATCCATCCATCCATCCATCCATCCAACCCTTCTATCCACCCAACCCTTCTATCCACCCACCCACCCATCCCATCCATCCATCCATCCATCCATCCATCCATCCATCCATCCATCCATCCATCCATCCATCCATCCATCATATCTCCTGGTACCATGATAGCAACTTTGGAAGCAACTTCAAAACTGATGCATCTCCAAGTGTTCCTTCCTACCTGCTATAGGAGCTGGTTGCTCTCCAGAGTTGATAAGGAGAGTCAAAAGTCTGTCCACTCCACAAGAGCTGTAGGTCAAATTCCATCCCTCCCAGGTGGTCAGGAGTCATGATAAAAGACTTGGCATTTGGCAGAGTGTGGTGTTCCATCACAAAATGCCCTGGGTAGACGGGAAGAATCAGGTTCACTGTCATAAAGTCCAGACTTCTTCTTGTGGGGGAAGAGTGAATGGCCTTGAAGAAGGGGAGGAAGAACTTCTACTGACAACAATCAGATAAAAGTGGCCTGAGCCCTGGCCAAGAAATTAAGTTCCTTGTTTTGGGGAGATGGGCAGGTATACAAATTAGAAAAATCTATATATGTAAGAATGTGTGTATGTGTGTGTGTGTGTGTGTGTGTTCTCTCCAGCGTAACTCTGCAATGCCTTGTGCGATTTCAACCAAACTTGATACACAGATGACTTACTCTTTGGAAACAAATACTCTGTGTGTGTGTGTGTGTGTGTGTGTGTGTGCGTGCGCGCGCGCGCGTTCGGGTTGTGCGTTCTGTTAAGATACAGGCTGTTGTGCCTTAAAATGGCTTCCACTGTACTGCCATAAAATGGCTCCTTCTACTGTACAGCGCAGTGGAGTTGCCATGGTAACGGCTTCCCACATTCTCCACAAGGGGGCTCCCTCTGGTAAAGGGGGAAAATCTGACATTAGAGATTGTGGCGACACTGACGCTCATCGCAATGTAGCTTTGGAAAAGAATCAATGCGTGTTGTTGGGATACAATTCCAGAACAGAAGGCTTCCCTCCCACTGTTAAGAAATTCCAATCAACATTCAACACGTCTGGAATACCAAGGCAGGGAAAAAAAAAAGTGCACATCCTTGGTTAGTTGCAGAACGGAAGAATGACTCACCTCTGAACTTGGCATGAGTTTTGAACTCAATGACCAGCCGACCGTCATCACGGATGTAGATCCTGATGATCTGCAGTTTGGCCGAAAGGACGCTGTCCGTCTGTATACCTGAATGAGAGAATGCCAACCATCTGGGCTTCCTCAACGGAGGATCACAGATTACTCATCCCATCGTCCCGCTCCCTCGATTGGAATCCACTTCTAGCAGGAGGCCCAGAGGGCTCAGCAGGTTCTGACCAGTTCTGGAGAACCGGTAGCGGAAATTTTGAGTAGTTCAGAGAATGGTAAATGCCACCTCTGACGAACCCCGCCCCCATCTATTCTCCGCCTCCTGCGTCCCAGCTGATCGGGAAGGAATGGAGACTTTACCGTAACCTTCCCCTGCCACGCCCACAAAGCCACGCCCCACAAAGCCATGCCACGCCCACAAAGCCACACCCACAGAAACAGTAGTCAAAAACTTTGAATCCCACCACTGAGGAGGCCACCAAGGAAGTTCTCAATAAGGCCACTTGGCCAAGCTGAGGGCAACTTAGCATGTCAGGGGTGCTAGAGTTCTCCCTTACACACACACACACACACACACACACACACACACACACACACACGTCATGGAGAAAATAAAACTACCCCCCCCCTACCTGTTCTCCAGAGAATGGTGTCATAGAAGAAGGAAAACTCCATCTCCGTGTGATGCTCAAGAGAGGCCCAGCCTCTGGGTGCGGTCACATAAACGTAGGAGACGTAAAGTGGGACATGGACTGTCAAGAACGACTGAGCAGAATCCCGAACCTGTCATCACAGAAGGAAAAAGGACTCTACAGTTTTTTACATAGCATCTTGCCTTTTGGTACAGCAGAGGGACCAATCTGGCTGGCCACGCCCCTCCCTCCAGCCTGTAAGGGCCCGCTGCTTTAAAATATAGTGTTTCCTATCTTCAGCTTCCAATTCCATATAATATGCTTTTAAATCTTGGACACGGCGGTGCCTTGGACACAGGGATGGAGAACGTATAAATGAAAATAATAATAAAATAAAATGAAGAGAGAGAGAGAGAAGGAAGAGGGTGGGAAGGAAGGGAAAGGAAGGAAGGAACGGTAGGAGGGAGAGAAAAAAGAAAGAAAGAAAGAAAGAAAGAAAGAAAGAAAGAGGGTGGGAAGGAAGGGAAAGGAAGGAAGGAAGAGAGGGAGAGAGGAGGAAGGGAGGGAAGGAAAGAAGGAAAAGAATGATGGGAAGAGAGGAGGGAAGGGAGAGAAAGAAAGAAGGAAAGAAAGAAAGAAAGAAAGAAAGAAAGAAAGAAAGAAAGAAAGAAAGGGGGTGGGTGGGAGGGGAGGAAAGGAAGGAAAGAAGGAAGGAAGATAGAAAGAAAGGGAGAGGAGGGCGGGAGGGAAGGAAGGAAGGGAAAGAAAGAAAGGAAGGAAGGAAGGAAGGAAGGGTAGGAAAGGAAGGAAAAAAGGAAGGAAGGGGAAGGAAGGAAGGAAGGAAGGAAGGAAGGAAGGAAGGAAAGAAGGAAGAGGAGGGCAGGAGCGCGGGAGGGAAGGAAGGGAAAGAAAGAAAGAAAGAAAGAAAGAAAGAAAGAAAGAAAGAAAGAAAGAAAGAAAGGTGGGGAGAGAGGGAAGAAGGAAGAAAGACTTTATTTTTTTCTCTCATTCACGTGAAGTGCCAAACGATTTCTTTCCCTGTCCAGGAGAGGGAAATTTAGAAGCTATAAAAGAAAATGAAAATCTCATCATTTTACTTTTATTGCTGATTAATAATAAGTAGGCATGACCGGGCCCTCTTATCTTTCCCTGGTAGCAGATGATAATGATTGCGATCATAATTAGGGCGCTGTGTAAAGCTGTTTTTTCAGAGCTATTAATATTTCAAGGAAATCTAGGTCCTTCATCCTCTGAATATCACAAAAGACGCTTCATGCATTCTGCTAAAATTGGAGCCATGCTTGGGTGTTGCACACATGTACACTTATATACGGCTCCAGAGGGCTTTTCAGCCCTTTCTAAGCCTTTGACAAACGTCAGCCTCTTGCCCCCAACAATTTGGGTACTCATTTTACTGACCTTGGAAGGATGGGAGGCTAGGTCCACCTTGAGCTGGTCAGGATCGAACTGCTGGCGGTCAGCAGAGTCAGCCTGCAAGACTGCCTTCTAAGCCCTGTGGCATCACAGCTCTTACCCCTGGATTCCCTCCTGAACAGAAAGGGAGGTCAACCTCCATTCAATTAATGCCAGATTCTTTAACAGTTGTTGGAAGGGACCTTGCAGGTCATCTAGTCCAACCCCCTGCCCAAGCAGGAGACCCTACATCTGCCTCTACCTAGGATTGAACTCACAACCTCCTGCTTGTAAGGCAAGAGCTCTGACCATTCGAACTTCTAATGAGACAACCAGGCAGTTGAGTCAGGAAATTGCTTCTTGTCCTGCTCTCAGGTGTCCTGGAGAATAGCTTGACTCCCTCTTCTTTGGGACAGCTCCTGAGATATCGGAAGACTGCTATCCTGTCTCCCCTAATCCTTCTTTTCATTAAACTAGACATACCCAGCTCCTGCAACTGTTCCTCATATGTTTTAGTCTCCAGTCATGTTCTATGATACTTTAGGTGAATTTACAATAGGAACTACCATATTTTTCAGACTATAAGACGCACCGGAGTATAAGACGCACCGTGATTTTGAAGAGGTAAATTTAAAAAAAAAGATTTTGCACTCTGCAGGCCTCCCAAACCCTCTGCACGCCTCATTTTTTTTGCAAAAAAAGGGGGGGCACACAGATCTTTCGGAGGCTTGTAGAGTGCTCCTGTCCCCCCTCAAAACGAGCAAAAAACTGCTTGTTTTCTTGCTCATTTATACCCTCCCCAGCCTCCCAGGAGCACTTTGCAAGCCTCCCAAACCCTCTGCATGTCCATTTTTGCAAAGGGGGGGGGGAGTTTCAGGAGGCCAAAAATGCTGTATTCAGTGTATAAGACGCACCCACATTTTCACCCTTGGGGGTGTGTGTGTGAAGGTGCGTCTTATATTCTGAAAAATATGGTAATATGCCGGTGTCATTTGTGTGTCTCCCATACAAAAAGCGTTACCTGGAAGTCTGCAGTGACGGATCCTCCACAGACATCAATTAACTCTGTCATGTCATAGTAGGCGTCAAAGGTCCAAATGCAGCTCTTCAGGTTCAAATGTTTGTAGAACTGGATAGTCTTCGGTTCTCTCACGTTGGGGTCAAACTGGTACGGCCGGTCATATCCAGGCCCCAGAACGATACTGTTATACGTCACTTCATCTAGAAACCCAGCTTCTGGGTTGGAAGTAAAGAAATACAGAGCAAAATTTCAATAATAATAATTTAGGTACCTCGACCTAGAGTTCCTGGGGTATATAACAGAATTGGAAGGGACCTTGGAGGTCTTCTAGCCCAACCCTCAGCTCAAGCAGGAAGCCCTATAACCGTTATGGCAAACCTATGGCATGTGTGTCACAGGTGCCACACGGAGCCATTTGTTAGGGCACGCTCAAGTGCACATGTGCGTGCTGGCCAGGTGACTTTGGCCTTCATTTTCGGCTGTTTTTCGCCCTCCGGAAGCTTCAGAAAACATCCAGAAGGCTCCAGAGGGTGAAAAAAAGTCCGTTCCTGAACTTCTGATTTGCCCATAGCGCTGTTTTTCGCCCTCTGGACTCTTCAGAGAAGTCTCCTGAAGCCTCCAGAGGGCCTCCGGTGGAGGGGGGGGGAAGGCCATTTTCGCCCTCCCCAGGCTCCTAGAAAGTCTCTGGAGCCTGGGAAGGGCGAAAAACGGGTCCATCTCACGCCAAAAGCAGTACTGGGCTGTGTTAAATGTTATTTTCAGGTACTGGCTGCAAATAAATTAGTTCTTCTTAAAAACTTCCAATGTTGGAGCATTCACAACTTCTGGAGGCAAGTTGTTCCACTGATTAATTGTTCTCACTGTCAGGAAATTTCTCTTCAATTCTAAGTTGTTTCTCTCCTTGATTAGTTTCCACCCATTGCTTCTTGTTCTGCCCTCAGGTGTTTTGGAGAATAGTTTGACTCCCTCTTCTTTGTGGCACCCTCTGAGATATTGGAAGACTGCTATCATGTCTCCCCTAGTCCTTCTTTTCATTAAACTAGACATACTCAGTTCCTGCAACCGTTCTTCACATGTTTTAGTCTCCAGTCCCCTAACCCTCTTTGTTGCTCTTCTCTGTACTCTTTCCAGAGTCTCCACATCTTTTCTGTATTATGGGAATATTCCAAGTCTGGTCTTACTAAGGCCTAATAAAGTGATACTAACAGCGGAGTAACAAAAGATTTTGGATTTTGACAGCTCTGTGACAAATAAGTGAGCAGCTGTTTCCAGACTCAGTTCTAAACTCATCATTGGGCACATAGAATATTATTTAGAGTGTCTAATTTTGAAGAACGTCGCAGCTGTTGATTGACTAACTGCTATCTCTTTTTTTATTGCTTTGGTGTATTACTACCAAGCTCCAAGTAATTAGAAAGCCTATCTTACAGTCATTTAATAATGACAGGTGGGCAAGAAAGAACACTGCAGGGTTTCCCCTCCCTCCCAAAAAATAAAAATAACAATGCACTCCGATGTACCGATTTCTTTGAAAGCAGGGCTGAAAGAAAAGTTAAAGAGAAGAGAAAGCTAAACTGATTGACGTATCCAACCAAGTAAGAAGGTTTTAAGGTGGTTTTTTTTTAAAATCTTCTATGTGATGCCTCTAGAGGTTTGTCTCATCTTTTTTCGTGATGGGATCCTCATCATTTAACGGTTACGTGACAGGCAGCTAAAACATGGTCCTGCCTCAGCTGCAAATGCAGATACTCTTGTGTTGGTGCCAATTAGGGGATGATGTTTTCATGGAATCGGGTGGCTGAGATTTCCTTTGTTTTGCTATGTTTATTTTTTATTTATTCAATTTATATCCTGCCCTTCTCCAAAAAGGACCCAGGGCAGCGCGCAGGAATTAAAACAACATACAAAAATAGTACCAAATACATTAATTTAAAAGCTATTAAATAACAAAAAACCAGCCCTAAAACCAATTAGAGTCCCCCATTTAAAACTATCTAATATTATTATATTGTTGAAGAATGCCATAATATAAATTTATTTTAAACTAGCTGTACCCGGACACGCGTTGCTGTGACCCAGTCTGGTTAAATGGCCAACCAATGTGTGTGTAGATCTACACCTGCACACACAAACCCTACACACAACCACCGTATAAACCCCAACCTACCTACCTACCTACTGTATTTCTCCCTCTCTATCCCCCTACCTACCTACCTATCTACCTACCTACCTACCTACTGTATTTCTCCCTCTCTATCCACCTACCTACCTACCTACTGTATTTCTTCCTCTCTCTGTCCCTCTACCTACCTACCTACTGTATTTTTCCCTCTCTCTCTCTATCCCTCTACCTACCTACCTACTGTATTTTTCCCACTCTCTCTATCCCTCTACCTACCTACTGTATTTTTCCCTCTCTCTCTCTATCCACCTACCTACCTACCTACCTACCTACCTACCTACCTACCTACCTACCTACCTACTGTATTTTCCCCCCTCTCTCTCTATCCCTCTACCTACCTACCTACCATATTTCTTCCTCCATGTGTGAGGGAACTTTGGGGGCTTATTCAGTTGCTGAGGAAACGACTGTTGGAAATGTGAGCGGCATGTGCGTGACGCATCATAAGAAGCAGCGGGTAGGAGGAGCTTAAGGGAGAAAAATAACTGAGGTGCGGTACTTTTACATTTGTGCTGCTTGCACATGGCACAGGTGTGCCAGCCACACAATCTGTACGTATGATTGTTACTCCCTTTCCTAGCAACATTGTGTGAAAATTTGGTGGCGATCGGTGCAGTACTTTCTGAGATTAGCGATTTTGCACAAACTATTTATATAGATTTAGAGCATTTTACATAAAAAGGATGTAATAATAGCTATAGTCAAACGAATGTTTAATAACCATAACAATTGTATACATAGGTTGATGATATGAGATTTTATGTAAATTGCAAGCGAAGACTATTGTGAGAAAGCACAAACGTTTTGTAACCAATCGACACACTGTAAGTAATTGGAGAAGGGTTTCTATTCCATGTGTGTTTATGTTTCTTTATTTTATGTCTGTCTAAACATAAAAACTTTAAAAAAAGGAGAGAACTGACTCAAATCCGCAAATGTTTTCGTAAGAAAAAATTGTAAAAGAACTGCAGATGTGGGTGAAAAACACCTGAGAAATTCAGGTACAATCATCAGCTATTATTTATAGATGGAGAACATCTTTGGATTATTATTAGATGAACAGGGTTGGAAGGGACTTTGTAGGTCATCTAGTCCAACCCCCCCCCTGCACTAAAGCAGGAGACCCTACACCTATGATGGCAAACCTATGGCAACGCCGTCTCTGTGGGCATGCAAGCCGTTGCCCCAATTCAGTTCCCTGCACGTGCCCCCTGCTGGCCAGCTAGCCGCCGAGTCTCTGCTGCGCATGCAGGGTTGTGGCGTGGGTGTGTGCACATGCATGGGGGCTTGTGGGGTGCATTCATGTGCAGATTGCATGTGGGGAGCGCACGTGCATGCATGCAGATTGCATTTGGGGGCTTCGGGAGCGGTTTGGGCGCTCAATCCAGAAAAGGTTTAAGCCATCACTGCCCTACACCAGGGGTCTGCAAAGTTGGCTCTTTTAAGATTGGTGGACTTCAACTCCCAGAATTCCCCAGCCGGGGAATTCTGGGAGTTGAAGTCCACCAGTCTTAAAAGAGCCATCTTTGCAGACTCCTGCCCTACACCATTTCTGTCTGATTGCAGTCCAAGGAAGCCGCTGGAGGGCGAAAAGCGGCCGGAAATCAAGGCCAAAAATCAGCTGGCCAGCGCATGCATGGAGTTGACAGGGCAATGCCTGGCGTGCCGTCAGAAATTTAAGATGATGAATAAAGTGAGATGTTTACCGCTGTTATTCTATATAACAGACTAGCTGTTCCCGGCCACGTGTTGCTGTGGCCCAGTCTGGTTAAATGGCCAACCAATCTGTGTGTAGATCTACACCTGCACACACAAACACGTACACACAACCACTGTACCTACTACTGTATTTCTCCCTCCCTCTCTCTATCCCTCTACCTACCTACCTACCTACCTACTGTATTTCTCCCTCTCTCTATCCCTCTACCTACTTACCTACCTACTGTAATTCTCCCTCTCTATCCCTCTACCTCCCTCCCTCCCTCCCTACTGTATTTCTTCCTCTCTATCCCCCTACCTACCTACCTACCTACCTACCTACCTACCTACCTACTGTATTTCTCCTTCTCTATCCCTCTATCTACTTACCTACCTACTGTATTTCTCCTTGAATCTTATGGACAGAATATTTTATGTCATAAAGGATGACATAATACCTGTGGCCCACTGCTCTCTCTTTATCCATCTACCTACCTTTTTCACAATTTTTTACATTGCGTGTATCTGGCACAGGTGTGACATCTACACCATCTATATATATATCATTGGTGCCGTACTTGAAAGGAACGTTGTGTGAAAATTTGGAAGCGATCAGTGCTGGACCTTCGGAGATTACCGGTTTTGAACAAACTCATAGTTACATTTTTATTTATTTAGATTAAGGGAATTGTAATGAATATTGAACAGCGAGGTTTGCCATTTGCAGACAATTAAGGGTAATCTAAACCAAAATGTGGAAATATGGAGAGGAAACCTGAAATACACCTACAATGGGAAACTATTGAGATTTAAAGACAGAATCACTAACTGGGGGCATGTAAGGATGTCTAATTATATAAAGATAATGATCAGAATAGCTGGGAGTTGTAACCAGGTTTTATCTTGGCCAAAATTAGCCTGGGGAAGGAGGTGGGGGTGGTTAAAACTACAATGACTATATATGTATACTTTTTTGGTTCTGTTTTTTTTAAAAAGGAGGAGAATACATGTTAAAATTAAATATGTATATTGAAAAGGAATTATAAATACCATCCACATAAAATGGAGCTCCCTCAGAAGCTGAAATACACGAAGTAAAGGAGATGAAGAGTGGGAAATAGAGGAGAGAGGGATAGGAGAGAAGGCAAGGGGGGGGGAAGAGGAGGAGAGAAAGGAGGAGCGGAAAGGGGAAGGAGGAGAAGGAGAGAGGAAGGGGAAATAGAGAAGAGAAGGACGACAGAGGGAAGAAAGGAGGGAGGGAAGAGGAGGAGAGAAAGGAGGAGTGGAAAGGGGAGAGAAGAGGAGAGAGGAAGGGGGAGTAGAGAAGGACGACAGAGGGAAGAAAGGAGGGAGGGGGAGGGGAGAAAGGAGGAGTGGAAAGGGGAGAGAAGAGAAGGAGAGAGAAAGGGGAAGTAGAGAAGAGAAGGGCAACAGAGGGAAGAAAGGAGGGAGGGGGAGGAGAGAAAGGAGGAGTGGAAAGGGGAGAGAAGAGAAGGAGAGAGGAAGGGGAAGTAAAGAAGAGAAGGATGACAGAGGGAAGAAAGGAGGGAAGAGGAGGAGAGAAAGTAGGAGCGGAAAGGGGAAGGAGGAGAAGGGGAAATAGAGAAGAGAAGGATGACAGAGGGAAGAAAGGAAGGAGGGAAGAGGAGAGAAAGGAGGAGTGGAAAGGGGTTAGAAGAGGAGAGAGGAAGGGGAAGTAGGGCAGAGAAGGACGACAGAGGGAAGAAAGGAGGGAGGGAGGAGGAGAAGAGAGGGAGAAGAAAGTGATGGATAAGGTACAAATACGGTGTATGCAGAGCAGAAGAGCCAATAATTGTTTTGGGGAGTGGATGGTGAGATGAATGTAAACATTTAATAATACAATACGATGTTGGTTATGTGATAGTATACATGTGGTTCTATGTTATGAAAATGGAAAAATAAAAAATAAAAGACTTTATAACAAAAAAGAAAAAAAGAAAAGAAAGGGCTCCATAGGTTCGCCATCACGGTTCTAGACATTAAAATCTAAAATAAGGCGAGGGAACTTCTGCAAGACCAGGATGCTACACTCTTTTGAAGACGAGGAAGGTCTTACCTGAGATGCCTTTAAGATCTTGGATGCTGACTATATTGGAACAGACATGTTGGTGCCTATAAATGGATTCGGACAATAGGAAATGCAAGTTGTGCAGAGGTCTGGTGGAAATCAAGGGGAGCATCCCGTCCTGGTGTGGAATCTGTACCGAGATGTGGATTCTGGAACGACACAGAAAGGCAGAAATTTGACAGTTACAGATGGATAAAGTCCACATCCTGAAAGAACATTGAGGGATACATATTATACAATAACACAATAATAATACAATAGCAGAGTTGGAAGGGACCTTGGAGGTCTTCCAGTCCAACCCCCTGCCTAGGCAGGAAACCCTATACCATTTCAGACAAATGGCTATCCAACATCTTCTTAAAGACTTCCAGGGTTGGGTCATTCACAACTTCTGGAGGCAACTTCTGTTCCACTGATGAATTGTTCTCACTGTCAGGAAACTTCTCCTCAGTTCTAAGTTGCTTCCTTCCTTGATTAGTTTCCACCTATTGCTTCTTGTCCTGCCCTCAGGTGCCTTGGATAATAGTTTGACTCCCTTTTCTTTGTGGCAACCCCTGAGACATTGGAAGACTGCTATCATGTCTCCCTTGGTCCTTCTTTTCATTAAACTAGACCTACCCAGTTCCTGCAACCGTTCTTCATATGTTTTAGCCTCCAGTCCCCTAATCCTCTTTGTTGCTCTTCTCTGCACTCTTTCCAGAGTCTCTACATCTTTTCTACATCGTGGCAATCAAAACTCAATGCCGTATTCCGAGTGTGGCCTTACCAAGGCCTTACAAAGTGGTATTAATTTTGTAAGGCCTTGGAGAGGGAGGGAGAAATACAGTAGGTAGATAGGTTGGGGGTTATACGGTGATTGTGTGTACGTGTTTGTGTGTGCAGGTGTAGATCTACACATAGATTGGTTGGCCATTTAACCAGACTGGGCCACAGCAACACATGGCCGGGAACGGCTAGTATTTAGATAAATATTTATCTCCTCTGCATTTTCCTCCCCTATAAAATGAGAGAGAGCTAGAGAAGACCTGACCAAAATTTTAATACAGCAAAGTTAAGGGAGGGAAGATTGAAAATAACACCCAGAGGGATTTTCGTTTTGCAGTTTTATGATCCTTGAAAAAAATATATGACAGGTTAAGTGTGTTTAATGTAACACATTAATCAAATCTTTCTTTTCCTGACATTTGCTTCAACGTTTTATCACCTCAGATATTCTCCTTTCTCTCTCTTAGCTAAGAAGATTTAAGCAGCATTCTTCCATTATTGGACAGATTGCTTAATGCTAAGAAGAAGAAGAAAAGAGGAAACAACTGGAAACAGATACATCAGTCATTGCTTATTTTGATCTTTCCTGCATTAATATAATTGCAGAAAAGTGTCCTTGCTCTTTTTAAGAATCAAGCTTTTTTGCACACAGAAGAGGAAAAATCCTGACCTCCCGGTCAGAAAAATGGTTGCTTCGGAGGCCAATTATTTATTTATTTTGTTTTGAGCCCAAATTCAAAAACGGATGAGGGGACGAGATTCGGGGTGGAACGTCATGCTTACAGAAGTGTCACTTCTGTATTAAACGGTAGTTCGCTATTGATTCAGTGTCTTTACACTTGATTGTCCACAATACAAAGTTGGGATTGATTCCTGACTAATGAAAGTTATAAACACAGCAGGGGTGAGATTCAATACAATACAATAGCAGAGTTGGAAGGGACCTTGGAGGTCTTCTAGTCCAACCCCCTGCCTAGGCAGGAAACCCTACACCATTTCAGACAAATGGCTATCCAGCATCTTCTTAAAGACTTCCAGGGTTGGGGCATTCACAACTTCTGGAGGCAAGCTGTTCCACTGATTAATTCAGCCGGTTCGGGTGAACTGGATGCTAATTTTGCATCTGATTCACTGAACCGGTTGTTATTAGGACTGGCTAGCCCTGCCCACCCCATTCCACCCTCCCAGGTGTCTTCACTTGGCCCGTTCATCATGCCAGTTAAGTGCAGGGTCTGTGTGGAGGCCCGGGAGGTGAAAAATGGGCCTACAGGAAGTTCTGGAAGTCTGGAAACGGGCCTGTTTTCGGCTTCCAGAGGGCCCCCAGAACCTGGGAGAGGCCCTCTTTGCCCTCTGGAGGAAAGTCACCACAGCCTGGGCAGAGCGGTGGGCCTACTGGAAGTCTGGAAATGGCGTTTCCTGCCTCTAGAACCCGCAGGAGGATGTTTTCGCCCTCCTGGAGGCTAGAGGAAAACCTCCGGAGCCTTGGGAGGGTGAGGAGGTCGAGTAGGCCCTGCCCCCCCATGGCCATGGCCATGCCCACCTAGCAACTGGGCAGAGAACCAGTTGCTAACATTTTTCAATCCCACCCCTGCAACACAGGTAGTTCTTGACATAGAATTATTAGTTTAGTGACCCTCTGAAGTTGCAACGGCACTGAAACAATAGACTTACAACCAGTCCTTGTGCTTACAACTGTTGGCCTACGCCCTTCATTGCCTTGCTTAGCCACGGAGTTTCTAGCCCCAATTGTGGTTCTGAGTTGAGAATTATCTGTAAGGAAGGCCTGTGTAAAGGTTTATTGAAACAAGGACCTCTGATTCTCGTAACTGTTGTGTCGTAACAGCTCCCGCTATACACTATACAAAGTTTATTGTTGGCTTGTCAGAGAAAAATCTGAGTGAGGAACTTGGTCTGAATAAAATGTTAAAGGAACCAAAAATAGTGGCTTCTCTTAGCTACTATTGAACAAATAATTAAGTTATGCAGGATAACACCGAGCTAACCAAGCCTTTGCCACCGAAAACCCAGATTTTACTCTGCCTTTCTTGCCTTTTACCTGTTAGGATGTTCCTTATGTTTTACATCCAGGTATTTCAAGGTGGCAATGAAAGATTGAGCCTGGAACCCCCGGGCTGTGCCAGCCACCACAGGGGTATGGCAGATGGCGCTGTCGGTCCCAATGGTGACTATATTACTCCGTAAGGGAGTGCCCACGTGGCCGACTTTATCCACGGCTTTGGTCACGCAGCGTAGGTGGAATCTCCGGCTGAAGTAAATGCTGTCCAGGACCTGAGAGGAGGAGGAGGAAGAGAGAGAGAGGGAGGAAGATGAAGGATGCTGAATGGGTCTGAATATCAGCCAGGCAATAGCCCTCACGAATCTCTCCTGTGGCCTGAAGTCAACTGTGTTTATACAAAGAGCAAATCTGTTAATATGATAGGCTAGAACAGGGGTGGGCAAACTTTGCAACTTTAAGTCTGAAGGACTTCAGACTTAAAGTTGCAAAGTTTGCCCACCCCTGGACTAGAAGAAGTTGCTATTTTTTTTAAAATCACTCTGCAATTGGATATTGGCAATTTGAAAGGGGCAGGAAAGCAGAACCTGCCAAGGACAGGTTACAACAGAAAATAAACAGAAAAAGGAAAGTGGCAAAATAGATGCGCAGGAAGGAAGTGGCATTGGCGAAACTGACAAAGAATTTGCAATCGTTTCAACGATGTGCCCTTGAGATTACTGATTAGAAAGGGAATGGCTTGGTGTTTTTTTAACAAGAATGCAGAATTTCATTCATTTCTTGATATTTAGCGACTTTCTGACATTCTAATTCACTGTATAATTCCTAATTTATTTGGTAGCATTTAAACATGCAGAATGCCATCGTAACCTGCAATCAGAAGAGGTTCAGGTCCAGCCAAATCCTTCCCCCATTATCCTTCTAATGGTACGGCTCAGCACGATTCTCTATACCAGGGGTGTCAAATCAGTGGTGGGATCCTATCAGTTCAGACTGATTCGTCCGAACTGGTAAATAGGCATCGCCATCTTGTTTTTGGCTTCTGGATGGGGCTCGGCATCCTGAACCCTCTGCCAGCAAAATGGAGTCTGGGGGGGAGGGGCTGTGCGCGGTCCTTCTGGGCTTCGTTTTCGGCTGCGGTCCTCCTGCAGCCCTCCAGTGCTCCATTTTCTCTGGCAGAGGGCTGCAAGAGGACCACATGCAGCCCTCCCGAGCTCCATTTTCGCTGGCAGAGGCACCACGGGCCAGTCCTTTGCTGTTTCCAGCCCTGCAGACCAGATGTAAACACTCCATAGGCCAGATCCGTCCAGCGGGCCTTGAGTTTGACACTCCTGCTCTATACCTACCATGTGATTGACGCTGGTGAAGGGGGTATTGTCCGTAATGGTTTCAAAAGGAGATCTTGCTCCATTTCCATCGGTGGGGGTAGCCACTTCCCAGCTGAACTGTATGGAGGACTGGTTGATCCCAGCCTCATCGCAGCGCTCCTTCATCACCGAGTACTTGGGGAAGTGAGAATCGCAAGGAGTAACACAGACCAGCGGGTAGCCTGGAGATGGGGACTTCTTAGCTCCTGTTGTGCTTTCTTCTTCAACGTGGTCGTACTCGGAGAGCGTAACCACCTGCAGGGACAACATATACACAGCAACAAAGATGATTAGGGTGTCAGGGATCCAAGTAATGCACCCATAGCAAACAGAACTCCAAGGCAAGCAGTTTCCTCCAAGAACAAGTTTATTGAATCTATCTTATTGGCACCGACTGGTGAAAACCGACTCTAAAGGTTCCCACAGTTTTCACCTAATTAAAAATAGAAGTTTTTCCCCCCTTTCCCAAACCATCAGTCACATGGTCCAATCAAGGTGCTGTCCGGTTGCTTGGAAACTTCACTCCTCTTCTCTTCAGCCACCTGTGGGAATGTCCTTGGTTTTCAGGGGAAACTATTTTGTTTTATTTATTTATTTATTTTTATTTTTTATTTTAATCACATTTATATCCCGCCCTTCTCCATGAAGGACCCAGGGCGGCGCACAGGAATATAAAAACATACAAAACAATAAATACAAAATTTAAAAACATATTAAATTACAATCCCATGCTAAAACCCAAATTAAAATCTAAAATAGCCCCAACTGGAGGTTAGGCTAGGCCGGCTTGCTGAAAGAGATGTGTCTTTAGACACTGGCGGAAGAGGCGGAGGTCCGAGATGGTACGCAATTCAGGGGGTAGGTCGTTCCAAAGGGCAGGGCCCGCCACAGAGAAGGCTTTTCCCCTGGGTGTCGCCAGATGGCATTGCCCGGCCGACGGCACCCTGAGAAGGCCCTCTCTGTGGGAGTGGATCGGCCGAAGGGATGTATGGGGCAGGAGACGGTCTCGCATATAACTAGGCCCCGAGCCATGGAGCGCTTTAAAGATGGTCGTCAGAACCTTGAAGCGCACCCGAAAGGCCACAGGAAGCCAGTGCAGCTCACGCAGGATCGGTGTTATATGGGAGCATCTAGAGGCTCCCGTAATCACCCGCGCGGCCGCATTCTGGACTAGCTGTAGCTTTCGAGTGCACCTCAAGGGAAGCTCCATGTAGTTTTGGCTACAAGATCCCAGCTATCTCGATTCTCCCCCCCTCCCTATCCCTCACCACCATTGTGGCAGCCCTAAAGCCTCCAAGATGGCCTCAGTCAGGCTAGCTTCAGAATCGACAGAGGGGACTGGAAACTAAAACATATAAAGAACGGTTGCTGGAATTGGGTAGAAGACCCATGTTGGCACATCTGGGAAAACCCAAATCTGGAAGCTTTCAGGTTTTCTCCACCCAGTTGAAAGTTCAAGACCCTGCCCCAGCACCCACATGTCCACCACATGGTCCAATCAGTCATTGTCCAGAGGAAGATCCCTCCCAGTCATGCCACTCCAGGTGCAGGGGCAAGTTGACCTTGACTCACTTAGAAAGAATGTTATTGGGATTACATACCTCCCATGATCCATACAACTCCTCCCTCCCAGTTTCCCACATTAGAATATGTGTCAGGCTTGAGGCCCATGGAAAGAGATGGCATCCAAGTCTGACCAATAGTCATTCCCACAATTCAATTCCCACATTTTAACTTGGGTCAATATGGGCAGTGCCACAGGTGGTATTCAGCCGGCTTGCACTGGTTCACCCGAACCGGTGGCAGAAATTTTGCCCACTTTGGCAAACCAGTAGTGAAGGCTGGCTGGCCACACCCCCGAACCAGTCCCCCCCCCCTATAACTGGTTGCTCATCCCCCCCCCCAATCCAGTCGCCACTCAATTGTGCCGTCTCTTTGCATACCGGCTCTCAAAGAGTCTGGTGGCTGGCCACTGAAAAGTCCCCTGGTCAGTGAAAAAGTGGCTGCTGCCACCACCATCTTCTTCGCGCATGCGCATCCCATTGCCTTAAAGTACAAGCGGGCTCTTTGAGAGCCAGTATGCAAAGAGGCGGCGGCTGGGAGGCTTGTTTGCCGGCTGGCTGGGGGCTGCCGAAAGGTCCAGTCAGCTTGCCTTCCAGACTGGGCCAGCTCACCGAACATCACCGAAATTCTTCTTCTTCTTCTCCTTCTCCTTCTCCTTCTTCTTCTTCCTCTTCCTCCTCCTCCTCCTCCCCCCCCTCCTCCTCCTCCTCCTCCTCCTCCTCCTCCTTCTTCTTCTCCTCCTCTCTCCCACTCTCATTTCCCCTCATTTCCTCTCCTTTACCCTTTTCTTCTTTCCCTCTTCTTCCTTCCTTCCGTTGTAAGCTTAAGGTATGGACCTTAAGTCCATACTTCTTAAAGTTGTCAAGGCTGTGAAAGACCAGCGTACTAGGCCTTGAGAGGCTCCGCCATTTTAGAAGAGGTGAAGGATTATAACTCTCAGCCTTCTCAAGCCCACTGCTCTCTGGGACTTCATCGGGAGAATTATGGTTCAATAATCTCTGAAAGCCACCTGTCCTCACTCCTGATTTAAGGTTTTAGAGGAGATGAATTCAGATCGTCCTGAATTAACGCTGTGTAAAACAAACGGAATTAAACTACCTAACGCCAAGGACCAAGTCTTAGTTACCAGCCCAGGGGCTGTACACCAGCACTGTTTTATTTACAGATAATTTTGTTCCCCTTGATTTACGGAGCAAAAATTATGACAAATCCTCACTAAAACCGCTGGAGGAAACCCTATCAATCAATCCCCTGCACAGGCTGGCCTTTATTTATTTAATCTGGTGCCTTTAAATCAATCCTGGGAACTGCTTGGACGAGTCCCTGCAGTTTTCTTGGCAAGATTTTTTGGAAGTTGTTGGCCCTCACCTCCTTCCTGGGCTGAGAGACAGAAAGAGGCTGGCCCAAAATCACCCAGCTGGCTTCCTAAGGCAGGACTAGAACTCACAGTCTCCTGGTGATTGGCTCAGAGTCACCCAGCTGGCTTTCGTGCCTAAGGCAGGACTAGAACTCACAGTCTCCTGGTGATTGGTTCAGAGTCACCCAGCTGGCTTTCGTGCCTAAGGCAGGACTAGAACTCACAGTCTCCTGGTGATTGGCTCAGAGTCACCCAGCTGGCTTTCATGCCTAAGGCAGGACTAGAACTCACAGTCTCCTGGTGATTGGCTCAGAGTCACCCAGCTGGCTTTCGTGCCTATGGCAGGACTAGAACTCACAGTCTCCTGGTGATTGGCTCAGAGTCACCCAGCTGGCTTTCGTGCCTATGGCAGGACTAGAACTCACAGTCTCCTGGTGATTGGCTCAGAGTCACCCAGCTGGCTTTCATGCCTAAGGCAGGACTAGAACTCACAGTCTCCTGGTGATTGGCTCAGAGTCACCCAGCTGGCTTTCGTGACTAAGGCAGGACTAGAACTCACAGTCTCCTGGTGATTGGCTCAGAGTCACCCAGCTGGCTTTCGTGCCTAAGGCAGGACTAGAACTCACAGTCTCCTGGTGATTGGTTCAGAGTCACCCAGCTGGCTTTCGTGCCTAAGGCAGGACTAGAACTCACAGTCTCCTGGTGATTGGCTCAGAGTCACCCAGCTGGCTTTCGTGCCTAAGGCAGGACTAGAACTCACAGTCTCCTGGTGATTGGCTCAGAGTCACCCAGCTGGCTTTCGTGACTAAGGCAGGACTAGAACTCACAGTCTCCTGGTGATTGGCTCAGAGTCACCCAGCTGGCTTTCGTGACTAAGGCAGGACTAGAACTCACAGTCTCCTGGTGATTGGCTCAGAGTCACCCAGCTGGCTTTCGTGACTAAGGCAGAACTAGAACTCACAGTCTCCTGGTGATTGGCTCAGAGTCACCCAGCTGGCTTTCGTGACTAAGGCAGGACTAGAACTCACAGTCTCCTGGTGATTGGCTCAGAGTCACCCAGCTGGCTTTCGTGCCTAAGGCAGGACTAGAACTCACAGTCTCCTGGTGATTGGCTCAGAGTCACCCAGCTGGCTTTCCTGCCTAAGGCAGGACTAGAACTCACAGTCTCCTGGTGATTGGCTCAGAGTCACCCAGCTGGCTTTCGTGCCTAAGGCAGGACTAGAACTCACAGTCTCCTGGTGATTGGCTCAGAGTCACCCAGCTGGCTTTCGTGACTAAGGCAGGACTAGAACTCACAGTCTCCTGGTGATTGGCTCAGAGTCACCCAGCTGGCTTTCGTGACTAAGGCAGGACTAGAACTCACAGTCTCCTGGTGATTGGCTCAGAGTCACCCAGCTGGCTTTCGTGACTAAGGCAGGACTAGAACTCCCAGTCTCCTGGTGATTGGCTCAGAGTCACCCAGCTGGCTTTCGTGCCTAAGGCAGGACTAGAACTCCCAGTCTCCTGGTGATTGGCTCAGAGTCACCCAGCTGGCTTTCGTGCCTATGGCAGGACTAGAACTCACAGTCTCCTGGTGATTGGCTCAGAGTCACCCAGCTGGCTTTCCTGCCTAAGGCAGGACTAGAACTCACAGTCTCCTGGTGATTGGCTCAGAGTCACCCAGCTGGCTTTCGTGCCTAAGGCAGGACTAGAACTCACAGTCTCCTGGTGATTGGCTCAGAGTCACCCAGCTGGCTTTCCTGCCTAAGGCAGGACTAGAACTCACAGTCTCCTGGTGATTGGCTCAGAGACACCCAGCTGGCTTTCATGCCTATGGCAGGACTAGAGTTCACCGTCTCTTTCCGATTGGCTCAAAGTCAACAAGCTTGTTTTGTGCCTAACGCTAGAATTCACAGGCACCTGGTTTCTAGTCTGATGCCATTGAACATTACATCAAATCTCTCTATGCCAGATTTGGTTCACTCCATAAAAAAGGACCTTAGAATCTCATCATCATTTGAGTTAATGTTTCTTACTATAGGAGGAGCTGGTAAAATGAGGCTTCCGGCTGCTTCTTGGTCCAAAATGGTCACGATTGTGGTGGTGAGGTCTCCCAAAACGGCTTCAATGGGATCATCTGGACCCAAGACCAGAGAGAAGGATTCGTGCCACTCCCGGTCTTCATTGGACATGATCTCCACCTTAAAGAAAACGTGGTCCATACCTGCAGGGAAGAACAGGAATCTAAGCGAGTTTTTCTTTGACAGGACTGCCCCAAAGAAGAGGGAGTCCAGCTATTCTCCAAAGCAAGGGTCCCCAACCGTTTGGCACCAGGGACCGGTGGCCATGGCTCGGCCGGCGTAGAGGGGGAGCGGCGAGGAGGGGGAACAGGCGGCGCATGCACGCGGGGAGGGGTGGTGAGTCGGCTCACTCACTCCTCTCGGGTCCCCAACGGTGCGAGCAGCCGCGCCTGCGCTCTCCCGCCCCTGGCGGGCGCTCTGTCCAGGGGGCTGCCCCCTCCTCCCTCCTCTTCCTCTCCGGCCCTTTCTAAGAGTTGCGTCCCTCACTGCGGCCCGGTTCCTATCAAGCCATGGACCAGCACCAGTCCGCGGCCCGGGGGTTGGGGACCCCTGCTCCAAAGCACCTGAGGATAGAACAAGAAGCAATGGGTGGAAACTAATCCAGGAGAGAAGCAACTTAGAACTAAGGAGAAATTTCCTGACAGTGAGAACAAATAATCAGTGGAACAGCTTGCCTCCAGAACAACTTGTGAATGCCCCAACACTGGAAGTCTTTAAGAAGATGTTGGATAGCCATTTGTCTGAAACGGTATAGGGCTTCCTGCCTAGGCAGGGGTTTGGACTAGAAAACCTCCAAGGTCCCTTCCAACTCTGCTATTGTATATTGCATTGTATATTGAAATAGTCAAGAGCGGAGATAATTAGGGTGTTAAAGGAATTTTAAAAGCTGTTCCCACTAAAATATTCCTCCTTAAACTTGCATTCTCCTGATGGGTTCTAGGAATCCAAGATCCCAGAGTCCCAATCCATCTGGAGATGCTTGGTTGGGAAAGACTCCACAGATCCCTTGTGATAAAAACAAACACAATTTTATCCCCACATCATCATATCTCCTTTTTTTTTAATATACCACGCTACCTGACTGACCGACTGCCTGGCAGGTTTACTAACGGATGCCAGGCAAGGATTAATGGTGCCTGTCCGACATTAATTAAAAAAAAACACACCCCTACGATTCAAATATATTGCTGGTGTTCCAGCTTGCAGGCGTGACTATTTTGGGGGCCTTCCTCGTGAGCACAGGGCTGCTGATCTTGCTGGATTTTGGGTAGGACCTACCAAGATTGTGATGGGCAGGCCGTGCACTTTCGGCGTTTAGTCAGGCCGGCCACCTGACCACGGAGACCTCTGGGACAAGCAACAGGAACTTACGCGGCGCTCGGGATTCGAACTGCTAAACTGCCGACCCTTCTGATCGACAAGCTCAGCGTCTTAGCCATTGCGCCACTGCATCCCTGCATTTATCCGTGCAGGCCTCTTATTACCTGTTTCTTAGTTGAGGGGTCAGTAACCTTAAACACTCAGAGCGTCCTAACCGGAAGCACCCCGCGAAACTCTGGAGCCGACCGGAAGTCTAGTTCCCCCACCATAGAGTCTCCTGCTAGTGCGACTTCCACAAAACCAGTTGGCAACACTTGCTTCTGGGAAAAACACACAGGAGAACAGAAGTTGTAAGTAGCTGGAAAGCGGGAAGGAGAGGGACCCTGGAGGAAGGGAACCAACAGGGAGCCACATGTTGCTCTTTCGTCCCTCTGCTGCGGCTCCCTGTTGCCGGTCGGCGCCACAATTTGGAGAGGAGCTTCCAGTTTGGGGAGGCTTGGGAAGCACGGTGCACCAGGAGGAGACTGTGTGGCAATGGATACGTTTTACAGTCGGATCCACGATTGATAGGGCAGGTAGAGGAAAAATGACACCACTCTAGGAAGATACTCTATGGTGGGGGAACCGGATTTCCAGTCGGCTCCAGAATTGCTTTGGGGGGGGGGGGGGCTTCCAGTTAGCACTTTTGTGGCTCTTTGAGTGTTTAAGGTTGCTGACCCCTGAATTAAGAAACAGGTAATGAGGGGCCTGCATGGATAAATGCAAGGACGCGGTAGCTCAGTGGCTAAGGCGCTGAGCTTGTCGATCAGAAAGGTTGGCAGTTCAGCGGTTCGAATCCCTAGCACCGTGTAATGGAGTGAGCTCCTGTTACTTGTCCCAGACATTTCCGTGGTCATGTGGCCGGCATGACTTAATGCCAAAGGTGCACGGAACGCTGTTCCCTTCCCACCAAAGGTGGTCCCTATTTTTCTACTTGCATTTTTAACGTGCTTTCGAACTGCTAGGCTGGCAGAAGCTGGGACAAGGAACGGGAGCTCACTCTGTGACGTGGCGCTAGGGATTCGAACCGCCGAACTGCCGACCTTTCTGATCGACAAGCTCAGGTATAAAAGACGGGTTTAAATTTTGCAGGGATCTATTCGGGTCCCTATCTGAGTCTTAGAGGAACTCCGTGGTTCTTCTAGTCGCGGAAAAGACTTATTGAAGACCCACTGATCTCTCTAAGTGAGAGGTCTGCGTCCCATTAATTTTTTTTAATAGAAATGAATGAGAATTTACGACGCTTCCCTTCTGTTCTTGCTCCCGTGTGTTCTGCAGGGATTTTAGAAAAGATGTGGAAAGCCAACACCTTTGGGCCAAGGAAACAGATGGGGAAGATTTAGAAGCCGCGAGATTGCTCAGGTCTTAAGAGGAGAAGGGGGAAGGATTAGCTTCACGTATTGGCCCAAAGCAATCGGCTAAATGTCCGTGCTTTGGCTTAAAAGGGCAGAAGGGTTTTTTAATTCTCTTTCTGGACTTAGGAGCTTGCTTGTTGCATCTACAGATCCACCAGGGGGCGCACACGGGGTTAAACACAACAGGCAAACCACCCTCTTTAAGGATGTCCCTTACAGGTAGTCCTTTACTTACAACCATTCGTTTAGTGTCCGTTCAAAGTTACAAGAGCTCTGAAAAAACAGTAACTGACGACTGTTTTTCGCATGGAGGACTGTTGCGGCATTGCCCCTGGTCAGGTGATCAAAATTCAGTTGCTCGGGCAACTGTCCTGTATTTATGACGGTTGCAAAGTCCCCAGCGTCATGTCGGCGTTTGTAAACTTCCCAGCCAGTTTTCGACAAGCAAAGCCAATGGGGGAAAGCCAGATTCGCTTAACAACCACAATGGCTCACTTTAACAACTACACCGCTTCGCTTAGTGACAAGGAAAAAAGGTTTTAAAATGAGGTACGACTTATTGGTTGCGAGTTGAAGGCTTTCCTGTATTACAAATCTGACAAGTGTCCAATTCGGTGTGTGTGTGTGTGTGTGTGTGTGTGTGTGTGTGTGTGTGTGTGTGTGTGTAGCCCGGGTATGTATTTATCCCAATCCTGTATTAGAGGGAGACCCCCTTGTGGAGTACTATGAAACAGTTACCATAGCAACTCCACTGTGCTGTACAATAGAAGCCATTTAAGGCACAACAGGCTGTATCTTAACAGAACTTGAATCCAAAATGCACACTATCACTGTCAAAAGCACTGTGACACTATAGATATAATTCTGTTCTTTTCATTTCAGCGGCCCAGGCATTCCAGAGTTATGCTGGAACACCCACCCACGGATACACATACACACACTGAGGTTATCCCCCACAGTATTTGTTTCCAGAGAGCAAGTCATCTGTGTACCAAGTTTGGTTGAGGCGTTCCAGAGTTATGCTGGAAAACACACACACACACACACACACACACACACACACACACACACACACACATTTTTATGTATATAGAAGAAGATATATTTACCAGGGCTAAACTTGAGAACTCGGCTCTTTGGGTAATAATCGATTCCAGATTGAGCGGAGCCATCCCGGGTGCTGCAGCGGACTTTCGAAGTCCTGTTTTGATCACCTGTCCGGATCACTTTGACATTTAAGAAGCCAACGCCTTCCGGTCCGGGGGGTTCACGGACCTGGTACCCGGCTTCTTCAAACTCGATGGTGGGAGCTGGAATGATGGAGGAAGCCGATGGAAAAAAAACACCTTGGATCAGGTTTCAGACATCAAGAACACTTTAACTCAAGGGTCCCTAATTCGCGGCCCGTTTGAAACCAGTCCGCACAAGAAGCGTGCAAATGTGTGCAGCTCCACTTCCACGAAGGTAGGGACACACTGGCATGCTGCTTGCACAAAGGGAGCTGCGTGCGCTTGCACACCCAACCGCTGTGTGTGCAGAACCATCCCCTCGCCCCCTCCCACTGCTGGTCCACAAAGCCAGAAAGGATGGGTACCACTAGTTTAACTCATCTTGCGGCCCAGCAACAAGAGGGTATCTGTAATAACTCAAGATTTACTTCTTTTTTTTCCCATGCCAATTATCAAGGCCAAAAAACGAAGCACAATCCTAAACTTTTGAGATTTCTTGCTTCATCAGAAACCTTTTAAAGAATCTTTAACGCAAATTTAACAGACTCCGCCAAGTAAGGACAAGTTTATTGACTGATCCTTCTCCCGATTATTATTATTATTATTATTTTACTCAAAAGTTATATTGATATTAGCACAGGGAATATTTAGTTTTTAACAATTTTGACTAGTGACAAGAAATTCAGGATAGAAGAAAAAAAAACAGTGTTCTTTATGTAACGTTAACAACAATCTATTCAGTTATGGAATTTGAATGAATGAATGAGCTGGAAGGGATGTTGGAGGTCTTGTATTCAAGCCCCCTGCTCAAGCAAGAGATGCTATTTCAGATAAGTGACGGCTTGGACTGATATGTGTGTTTTTCAGCTCATCTTCCTGTGCACAATATTCTATCACTATTATAGTATGTAGACTGAGAGCTTATGCAACCAGAGAAAAATTCCTTGTGTCTCTAATCACACGGCCAATAAAGAATTCTAATTCTGATTCCAATTCTACTAGAACATAAGGAAGGAAGTCATACCTGCACAATTGGGATTTGATGTTTCGTGTTTGGCATCATCGCAAAACACTTCATTTGCGAATTTGCATCATTGTGCCCGAGCAACAATAGCATTTAGACTTATATACCACTTTACAGGGTTTTACAGCCCTCTCTAAACGGTTTAGAGAGTCAGCCTTTTGCCCCCATCAATCTGGGTCCTCATTTTACCCACCTCAGAAGGATGGAAGGCTGAGTCAACCTTCAGCCTGGTGAGATTCGAACTGCAGCTAGCAGTCAGCCGAAGTAGCCGGCAGTACTGCGCTCTAACCACTCCGCCACCACGGCTCTGTAATAATCAGCCGATTGCAATAAATGAATATGTATCTGAATACAAGCCCATCTTTCTTACCATCTTCATCATTGGAGATAACTACAGTAGCAATGTAGCTTTTCCCAACGGTAGCCCCACTCCAGTGGTTGCCTTGGGGTTCACTCAGATATACCCGGAATCTCTCTTCCGGCTCAAAGGCAGAGTCATCATTTATAATGATAGTGCAGTTCTTTACCTAAAATCAAGGATATCACAGTAAGGATTGGTAGGCAAGCCGCATCATTCATTAATTTATAAAGCAAGACTTACTGATTGCTTATTTATTATCCTATGACTGTCACTAAGTGTTGAATCTTATGATTCTTGATGAATGTATTTTTAATGTACACTGAGAGCATCTGTACCAAAGACAAATTCCTTGTGTGTCCAATCACACATGCCCAATAAAGAATTCTACTCTACTCTACTCTACTCTGCTCTACTCTACTCTACTCTAATTGATATTGTTTCCTGATTGCTTATTTGTACCCTATGACTATCGTTAAGTGTCTTACCTTACGATTCTTGATGTATGTACTGTATCTTGTCTTTTTATGTACACTGAGAGCATCTGCACCAAAGACAAATTCCTTGTGTGTCCAATCACACTTGGCCAATAAAGAATTCCATTCCATTCTATTCCTATTCTATTCTAATTTTCTATTCTAAACTGAATTCCATTCTACTCTATGCTATGCTATGGTTATTCTATTCTATTCTATTCTATTCTATTCTATTCTATTCTATTCTATTCCATTCCATTCCATTCCATTCTAATTTGTTATTCTGAACTGTATTCCATTCTACTCTACTCTATGCTATGCTATGGTTATTCTATTCTATTCTATTCTATTCCATTCCTATTCTATTCTATTCTAATTTTCTATTCTGAACTGAATTCCATTCTACTCTATGCTATGCTATGGTTATTCTATTCTATTCTATTCTATTCCTATTCCTATTCTATTCTATTCTAATTTTCTATTCTGAACTGAATTCCATTCTACTCTATGCTATGCTATGCTATGCTATGGTTATTCTATTCTATTCTATTCTATTCTATTCTATTCTATTCTATTCTATTCCATTCCATTCCACTCCACTCCATTCCATTCTGCCAATGTACATGACACAACCCTGCATAACCTTCACAAATTGTGCCTCAGCCCCCAGTCCATCTGTCTTAGACCCAGAAAATGAAATGCGTTTCAGTTGAGTCATAACCCACGTTCTGGCAGTCTTTTCCATTCCATCTGTTTCTTCGTCCAGGAAAGAAGAAGGTAAAACGTATTTTCCTCGCCACAAGTGTGACCTGACAGACTGCAGTAGTTTTGAAAGGGGCTTTGAGTTGATGGATTCCTCCCTCTCTCCGTCACGTTGAGTCCCTGCACTCACTCACCTTCTCCCCTTTCAAAAATGTGATGCGCGATTCTTCAGCGTTTCTCCTCTCCTCAAAATCCTCCATGACTCTCGCGGTCTGACTCTGTGTATGGCACCTGACTGAAGATTCGTAGCTTAAGTCTCCGGTACGGATAACGGGAACATGCAAGACGCGGTCCTTCTCTTTCACGGGGTAGACATCTTTACTGAACTTCATGTTTGGAACTGAAAAGGAGGAGGAGGAGGAGGAGGAGGGAGACAAGAAGAAAGGTACAGAAGGGGAAAGAGAAAAGGGTGGGAGAAGGAAGAGGAGGAAGAGGAGAAGGAGGAATAAGAAGGTGATGATGGAAATGGAGGTGGCAGGGGGAGGGGGAGGAACAGGAGGAAGAAGAAGAAGGAGGAGGAGGAGAAGGAGGAGGAGGAGGAGGAGGAGGAGGAAGAAGAAGA
Source organism: Rhabdophis nuchalis (assembly GCA_039707465.1). Lineage (NCBI taxonomy): Eukaryota > Metazoa > Chordata > Lepidosauria > Squamata > Natricidae > Rhabdophis > Rhabdophis nuchalis. The sequence goes on along the minus strand of CM077648.1, from coordinate 10,383,520 downwards.
GAAGGGGAAGAAAAAGAGGAGGAGGAAGCGAAGAAGTAGAGGAAGAAGAACAAGAAGACAAAGAAGAAAACAAAGAAGAAGAAGAAGAAAAGGAGAAAGAGAAGGAGGAGGAGAAGAAAAGAAGGAGAGGAAGAACAGGAAGACAAAGAAGAAGAAGAAAACAAGGAAAAGGAGAAAAAGGAGAAGGAGGAAGAAAAAGAAGAGGAAGAAGAAGAAAATGAGGAGAAGAAAAGAAGAGAAGGAGAGGAAGAAGAACAAGAAGACAAAGAAAAAAAGAGGAGGAGGAGAAGGAGGAGGAGGAGGCGGCGGAGGAGAAGGAGAAGGAGAAGGAGAAGGAGAAGAAGAAGAAGAAGAAGAAGAAGAAGAAGAAGAAGAAGAAGAAGAAGAAGAAGAAGAAGAAGAAGAAGAAGAAGAAGAAGAAGAAGAAGAAGAAGAAGACCTAACTTTTAGTAGCATGAAATAAGTCAAATATCCTCCAGATTTCAAATATGATTATGGGAAGTGAAACCCAACATCTGAAGGGCTGTGAAAAGCTGTGCTGGACCGTGTGTTGGACATCCTCTGATGCTATCAATTGCAGCAAAACCCCCAAAGCCATCAGAAGAGGAAATAAATACTGGGTTAAGGACATGTGTACTAAAATGCAGACTTGGGCCAGTGCACAGAAGGTCAACTGGACATTACGAGCATCCACAATATCTCCTAAAGGATGGTTGAGTGATAATCTCATAGAATGACAGATTAACAGCACTCTTTGCAATGCATGGCGTTCCTCCGGGTTGCAATCAAACAAAGCCCTTGTATTTAAGGTTGAATAGAATCGAATAACACCAACTTTGCTCATGATTAGAGAATAAATAAATGGTGATTTCAGATCCAGTAGGATCACGCTATCTTCGGAATCCATACGGTGTCATTCAGGTTTACCCAACTCCTGAGTTTAAACCAATAAATGGCTAGGTGTGTGATTGTGTATGTTCCAGCATAACTCTGGGACGCCTCGAGCGATTTCAACCAAATTTGGTACACAGATGAATTACTCTCTGGAGAAAAATACTGTGGGGGTAAGACACCCCTAACACCTCTCCGGGTAAGTGTTCTGTTAAGATACAGCCTGTTGTGCCTTAAAACGGCTTCTACCGTACTGCCTTAAAATGACTTGTACTGTAGAGCGCTGCGGAGTTGCCATGGTAACGGCTTCACAGTACGCCACAAGGGGACTCCCTCTAGTAAGGGGGCAAATCCGACATTAGTAACTGCGGCGACGTTCATGGAAGGAAGGTTGGGATAAATAAAAACCCGGGCAGTGCCGGGTTATCAGCCCTGGTGAACCAGGTGTGCCTGAGGGTTCCCACCGGCATTCGCTTGGGATTTGATCATCTACTTACCATCCTGGAAGGTGTCATTAATGGCCACCACTGCTTGGAAAGGGATGGCCAGCTCTGCTCCTTGAGGGGAACTCAAATAGACCACAAAGGTCTCCACCCCTTCAATCACTGGGGACTGCGCGTCATCGAGAATAGTCAAGGTGCAATACTAATGGGGAAGAATAAGAGAAATAAAACAGCCCATTCTGTAAACATACAGTATATACGACATTTCTTCGATTTATAGAGCCTGGTTTTGTTCTGTACAACTCAAGGCGGTGTACGTGACGCTTACTTCTCCTTCTGCAAAACAACGGCCCTGTGAGGCAGGTTGGACTGAGAGAGAGAGAGAGAGAGAAAGAGAGTCATCTACCCTGCTTCTTTGCCTAAGGGAGGATGAGAATTCATCACCCAGCAAGAGTCAACCAAGCTTGGGACTCAGGACAGCCTACAGAGTTGCCCCTGCGTGGCCCCATGGGAGTCTGGCAACCAATCAGAATACAAGCTCAAATTCAACGTCCAACAGAGGGTATAAATCAATCTCTCTGTCTCTCTGTCTCTCTGTCTCTCTCTCTCCCCCTCTCCCTCTCCCTCTCTCTCAACAATGTGCCTTTTTGCCCAGGACTTCAAACCATGTGGTCCTGTCCACCATTAAACCATCTTTCCAATCAGCCACCATGTTTCCAGTGTCTTTTTCTCCACTTGGAAATGAACCTAGATAGGCATTTCAGTCATAAGCGTGAAAAGCAGTCATAAATCACTTTTTTCAATGCTGTTGTAACTTTGAACAGTCACTAAATGGCCTGCATCTTAGTTTTATTAACCTTTCATTTATACATCCCTGCTTTCCTTAGAGGATGAAGGAACAGCCAACTGCGCTAGATGTTGTGTTTCTCAACCTTGGCAACTTTGAGAAGTGTGGCCTTCAACTCCCAGAATTCCATTGCGGAGGGGGAAGGATTAAACCAGTGGTGAAATTCAATTTTTTTTACTACTGGTTCTGTGAGCGTGGCTTGGTGGGCATGGCTAGGTGGGCGTAGCAGGGGAAGGATACTGCAAAATCTCCATTCCCACCCACTCCAGGGGAATTCCCTCCCCACTCCAGGGGGAGAATACTGCAAAATCCCCATTCCTTCCCCACTCCAGGGGGAGGATACTGCAAAATCTCCATTCCCTCACCACTCCAGGGGGAGAATACTGCAAAATTCCCATTCCCTCCCCACTCCAGGGGGAGGATACTGCAAAATCTCCATTTCCTCCCCACTCCAGGGGGAGAATACTGCAAATCTCCATTCCCACCCCACTCCAGGGGGAGGATACTGCAAAATCTCCATTCCCTCCCCACTCCAGGGGAAGGTTACTGCAAAATCTCCATTCCCACACACTCCAGGGGGAGGATACTGCAAATCTCCATTCCCACACACTCCAGGGGGAGGATACTGCAAAATCTCCATTCCCTCCCCACTCCAGGGGAAGGTTACTGCAAAATCTCCATTCCCACACACTCCAGGGGGAGGATACTGCAAATCTCCATTCCCACACACTCCAGGGGGAGGATACTGCAAATCTCCATTCCCACGCACTCCAGGGGAAGGAAACTGCAAAATCTCCATTCCCTCCCCACTCTGGGGCCAGCCAGAGGTGAGATCTGCCAGTTCTCTGAACTACTCAAAAGTAGGATTTCGCTCCTGGATTAAACTCACCAAGATTGAAAAACACTGCATGAAATGGATTGCAACATCTATTTGCTTGCATTTCCTAAAGAAATACCTCTGTATTTGGCCCTTAGCTTTTTAATTCTGGTCTATATAATAATGCTGAGCTGATAGGTCTCCAAAGGGGGGTTTAATTGGAGGAGGGGGATACGAAATAAGTCCATTTCGCTGTCAGTGCCTCGGACAGCGCCCAAGAACTATTGGCTGATGGTTACTGTTTCCTTTCCCAAGCAAGGTTTACCAGAATAATTTGGAACTGTATCATCAGAGAACATCAAAACACATTTCAAGATGCCTAATAACATCCTGGACATACATTTTCAACTTCTACCCTCTGCACACCAAAACAACTAGACACTAGGACAGTTTTTTCCCCTGAATGCCATCACTCTGCTAAACCATGAATTTCCACAACACTGTCAAACTATTCACTAAAACTGTATTACTATTATTCCTGTCATCCTTCCTAGTACCTATCTCCTCCCACTTATGACTATAACCACATTGCTTGTATCTTTGCAATTTATATTGTTTTATTTGTTTCCTAGTATGATTTGATTGCTTATTAGTAACCGATATGACTCTCTCCCAAGTGTTGCATCTTATGATTCTTTTTTTTTTTTGAAAAAAACGTTTTTTGAAAAAAAAAGTCTTATGATTCTTGATGAATGTATTCTATTTCATTTTTCTTTATGTACACTGAGGGCATCTGCACCAAAGACAAATTCTTTGTGTGTCCAATCTCACTTGGCCAATAAAGAATTTCCCTCCCCCCCTCTCTAGTACCTATCTATCTATTTATCATTCTATCTATCTATCTATCTATCTATCTATCTATCTATCTATCTATCTATCTATCTATCTATCTATCTATCTATCTATTTATCTATCTATCTATCTATCTATCTATCTATCATCTACCTACCTACCTACCTACCTACCTACCTACCTACCTACCGTATCTATCTACCTAAATACCTACCTATCCATCCATCCATCCATCCATCCATCCATCCATCCATCCATCCATCCATCCATCCATCCAATACCTCTGTATCTCTGTATCTCTGTATCTATCTATCTATCTATCTATCTATCTATCTATCTATCTATCTATCTATCTATCTATCTATCATGTACCTATCTACCAACATACCTACCTACCACCTACCTACCTACCGTATCTATCTACCTAAATACCTACCTACCTATCCATCCATCCATCATATACCTCTGTATCTCTGTATCTCTGTATCTATCTATCTATCTATCTATCTATCTATCTATCTATCTATCTATCTATCTATCTATCTATCTATCTATCTATCATCTATCTATCTATCTATCTATCTATCTATCATCTATCTATCTATCTATCTATCTATCTATCTATCTATCTATCTATCTATCTATCATGTACCTATCTACCAACATACCTACCTACCACCTACCTACCTACCTACCTATCCATCCATCCATCCATCATATATCTCTGTATCTCTGTATCTCTGTATCTCTGTATCTCTGTATCTCTGTATCTATCTATCTATCTATCTATCTATCTATCTATCTATCTATCTATCTATCTATCTATCTATCTATCTATCTATCTATCTATCTATCTATCTACCTACCTACCTACCTACCTACCTACCTACCTACCCACCCACCTAAATATCTATCTATCCACCCACCCACCCATCCACCTGTCATCTCTCTCTCTCTCTCTCTCTCTCTCTCTCTCTCTCTCTCTCTCTCTCTCTCTCTCCATCTCTCCATCTCTCCGTCTCCCTCTCTAACTGATTTTAGGCTTGTGCAAAATTTTCAACCTAGGAACTGGCCATTCTGGAGATTTTTTTCTGCGATGTGCTCTGAAGACTAATCCTTCCATTATGATCAGAAAAAACAAAAACAGCCGTACCTCTTCAGTTCTCCCTGGATGAAATTCAACCTTCTTGGAGCTGGGAATGTAATCAAATCCGGGAGTAGCAGATGGCGGGTCTGATGTCCGAGTGGCGCACCAGACCGAGGTCGGAATGGAGAGATCAGACCCATGCCTGGTAATTGGGATTTCGATAATCCCTAGCAGGGAATGGAAGGGAGGATTTGAAAGCAATTAATTTCAAATGGAAACAGAGAAGATTACCACTGCGTGCACCCGATTTCCAAAAGACACTGCGGTCCACCCATCTATGTGCTTTAAGGAAAACTATTCTGAAGTGAACCGAACTGGATGAACACTTTGCATCACCCCGCAAACTTCAACCAAACCTGGGACTCAGACAACGTACAAAGTTAGCTATGACCCCTACAACAGCCAATAGAATACATCTTCTTTGCACAGGAACAGGAAGCTCAAGTGCAAAGCCCAAGAGAAGGTATAAAAAACCTCTCACTCTCAACTCCATGTGTTCAGCTACCCAGAATCATGCATGCTTGGTGGTTCGGCTTTACCATTAAACCATCTTTCCGATTAGCCTCCATGTTTCCAGTGTCTTCCTCCTGGCTTGGAACTGGACCAGGTGGGTATTTTTTCCAATAGGGATAATAATACAACATACGCAGTGTGTGGGTTCTGGATCTTGTTCCGGTACGGTTGGAACAAGCCTGGCGGCCTCCACATGGCCTTCCGCAGTGTATGCGCACACGTGTGCAGCATATGCATGCATGTTAGCACCTTCGCGAGCCTCCGCAATGCTCCAGCTGCTCACCGAAGCGTTGCGCAGGCGCTGTGCGCGGGCGTGAAAGACTTAAAAGACCGGTAAGGAACTCGGGCAGGCGAGTGGGCCCTCTGGAGCACTGTACCGGAATGGTATCCGGTGCTCTGGGTAGGCTCCAGTACGCCCATACGGGGGCGTCCCGCCTGGAACCCACCACTGATCATACGGCAAGAGAGAGATAATTCCCATAATTATACCTGCTTCCTCGCTAACGCTAAAAGTGGCACTTCCAAGCGACACAGTAGAAGCATCGTTGGGTCCGCCGATCGTAACTTTAGCGGAGGTGATGCTCCCAAGGCGGGCGTTCTCGGAGACATCGGTCAGAGCAATTTCAAATTCTTCCTCCTCTTCGTACTCGCTGTCGTCCACCAGCTTCACGTCGCAAGTTGTCATGGTGACACCGGGCCCCAAGACGATCCGGTTCTCATTGGACATTCCCCGGGATTTAAAGTCTGAGCCGGACTCCAGGGCATACATGCTGCTTCCTTGAGCACTTTGAGAGACGGTGTAGCAAATGGCAGAGACGATGCTGCTAGCATCTCCTACAATATATTGCAGAGAAAATAATTTTCCGGTATTCAGAATGACCATCATCAACAGACGTACATCATGCAGGCGTTCTTTTCCTAAAATGTCATCTTTTTTAATCTTGAAAGTGATAGTTATTTTATTCTGATTTTGGGTATGTTTATATGATATATATCAGAGATTAATAAAACTGAGCGGGTCCAGAGGCATTTCACGAGAAGAGTCCTCCACTCCTCTGCTCACAATAGAATCCCTTATGACACCAGGCTCGAAATTTTGGACCTGAACAACCTGGAACTACGCCGCCTATGATCTGTCCTAAGCATAGTACACAAAATTGTCTGCTACAATGTCCTACCTGTCCACAACTACCGTATTTTTCGGAGTATAAGACGCACCATTTTCCCCTCAAAAAAGAGGCTGAAAATCTGGATGCGTCTTATATACTGAATACAGCATTTTTTTGCCTCCTGAAACCCCAGGCCGTTCAGCAAAATGGCTGTGCATAGCCTTTAGGAGGCTTCCAGAGTGCTCCTGGGGGCTGGGGAGGGCAGAAATGAGAGAAAAATGGGCCGGTTTTTGCTCAATTTTGCCCCTCTTCCCAGCCCCCAGGAGCACTTTACAAGCCTCCTAAAGGCTATGCACGGCCATTTTTTGACAAAAACCAGGCCCGTTTTCATGACAAATTGGCTGCTTTTTGCTCATTTTTAGGGGTGGGGCACCCTCAGGAGCACTCTACAAGCCTCCTAAAGGCTATTCGTGACCTTTTTTTGAAGAAAAAAAACCTGGCCCGTTTTCGCGAAAAACGAGTCATTTTTGGGAGGTCTGCAGAGTGCAAAGTCTTTTTTTTTTATTATTTGCCTCTTCCAAATCTTGGTGCGTCTTATACTCCGAAAAATACGGTACCTCAGCTTCAACTGCAATAATACACAGTTGAAGCTGAAGTAGTCGTTGACAGGTAGGATGCTGTAGCACACAATTTTGTGTACTATGCTTAGATATAGTACCCAAAATGGGCAGACTCCATTGCGATCACTACTCAAGGGCATACCTGTTTCTGGTCTAGCATTTGCATTGTTAGCCTTTCCTAAATTGTTCGTGGATACCTTACAAGTATTGCGTAACCCTGAACATCCCGATGCTGAGAAATTTGATGGCCCACTTCAACTCTAATTTTATATTTGTTTGCATTTTGTTTAAATCTTCCGAACTGAATCACTGTTGACTTTTCTTGCGACACCAGAAAAGTTGGCTGCCTATGTTCTTGATGTACCAACATGACATGACATGCCGCTGCATGCGCCCTACTGTGCCTTTGAGTCACGTCGCACGAACGCACCCAGTACGCCAAGGATACTCGGTGTTAAAAAACACAATGGGTGTTAAAAAAAACACAACAGGGCTCATGAAATATTGCCTTTTTGCAGAGATAAGCTCCAATAAGCTCTTAAGAAAACCGAAGGGCACGGTTTGAAAAGCAGTGAACCAAAGAGCAACATACCTGGACTCAAGCAATAGTTGCCAACCTTTTCATATTTATAAGTTAAGGTTCTACATTTAGGCAAGAAAAACAAAATGCACAGGTACAGTATAGGTGGCACCTTGCTCAATAGCAGTAACTGTGAGAGGGATCTTGGAGTCCTAGTGGACAACCATTTAAATAGGAGCCAGCCGTGTGCAGCAGCTGCCAAAAAAGCCAACACAGTTCTAGGCTGCATCAACAGAGGGAGAGAATCTAGATCACGTGAAGTGTTAATGCCACTGTATAGTGCCTTGGTAAGGCCACACTTGGAATACTGCATACAGTTTTGGTCGCCACGATGTAGAAAAGACATGGAGACTCTGGAAAGAGTGCAGAGAAGAGCAACCAAGATGATTAGGGGACTGGAGACTAAAATATATGAAGAACGGTTGCAGGAGCTGGGTATGTCTAGTTTGATGAAGAGAAGGACCAGGGGAGACATGATAGCAGTGTTCCGATATCTCAGAGGGTGCCACAGAGAAGAGGGAGCCAAACTATTATCCAAGGCACCTGGGGGCAGGACAAGAAGCAATGGGTGGAAACTAATCAAGGAGAGAAGCAACTTAGAACTAAGGAGAAATTTCCTGACAGTTAGAACAATTAACCTCTGGAACAGCTTGCCTCCAGAAGTTGTGAATGCCCCAACCCTGGAAGTCTTTAAAAAGATGTTAGATAGCCATTTGTCTGAAATGGTATAAGGTTCCTGCCTACGCAGGGGGTTGGACTAGAAGACCTCCAAGGTTCCTTCCAACTCTGCTATTGTATTGTATTGTATAGTATTATTATCCGAGTCCTACCTACATTCTTCAACACAGCCCAATTTCTCCTTGTTTTTTACAGGGTATAGCAAAATTTCTTTCTTCTTACAAATAGACACTCAAATCTCATTGCCTCTACCGTTGGATCCCTTTCACCAGAAAAGAAGAACAAAGCTTGGAAATTTATGCAAAGGTGTTCTGTCCCACAGACTTAATCACCCCGCACACACACAGACCTGGCTGCTTGCCACTTGCTTACTCGCAAGATAAGACTTCGACTAAGAGCCCAGATAAGTCCAAACACGATGAGAAGGCTGACGTTTCTGAAAGACTAGTTTAATCCGTTGCTTCCTGCAAATGTCTCCTCCCCACGTCTCACCTATAAGCTCTCTTGGGAGGGGCCACTCAGCAACCATCTGGTTCTAATCAGTGCCTACGAGCTTGCCTCTTACTTAACTGTTGCCTCAGTTTCTCAGCCCTGCGTAATCTAGCATCAGGGACAAACTGCCCCTGATCCTCCCCACTGCTCCATGACCCAGGCGCCTCCTAGTGGCCAACCAGACTCTCTATGCCCTACACTGCCTCTGAAACTTGCCCACTGTCTTCCTCATCCTCCAGGGCAGACTCATAGGACTCTTCACTAGAAGAGTCTGTCAGCAGCTCATCTGGAGCTGGCTGGGCCACAACGCAAAGGTATGGATTTCTCTGTTGTGGCCCGCCGGCGGCCAGCAGAGCTACAGCAGAGTCGGACAGTGAGGAAGTTGAGGAGGAACATGGGCAGGTCCTGGGGGCTGAGGAAAGCTCAGACGAGGGTTAACTGTTTTGTCGGAAGCATGGGGAGGGAGCTAGACAGCAGTGAGGCAGAAGAACAGCTGGAGCCTGTTCCCAGTGTGTGCATGTGCAGAGCTGCCAGAAGACAAGAGCTTGGGTTGTTTTTCGCCTTCAGGGAAGCCTCCGGAGGGTGAAAAATGACCGAAAACGAAGGCTGAAATCAGCTGGCCAGCGTGCGCATACACGTGCCCTAAGAAATGGCTCCGCGTACCACCTGTGGCACACGTGCCCTAGGTTCGCCATCACGACTCTATGCTGACCAACCTTTCCTTTCAATGGGGACCGAGAGGACGCCGGCACTCTCGGTGGTGTGGTAGACCTTCTTGTCAAACTGCAGGGTGGGCTCATCTTCTATGTCATTAATGAAGACTTGGGTGGCAGTGATGTTGCCCAGCAAGGCATAGGCTGGCATACTCAGCTCAACGGTGAAGCTCTCTACGCCCTCAAAGATGCCGTCATCATGGATAACTATGGTGCAGGTTTTGAGGTCTTCCCATTCATCGAACTGCACCTACATGGGATGAAAAGTAACAGCAGGTGGAAACAGGTTTTCCGAAAAGTCAACGAATGCTCGGCCTTTACTAGGACTGGCAAATCTGATCTGGGCTCAGCACTATTCATGAGGAGCTTTGGGACAGTGTCAATGGAGATTCCCAGTCACCCAAGGTCATGGTTGTCCCAAAGGTGCTTTTTCAGGGGGCAACTGGACTTCCTTGGTTTTTCTTTGAGGACGTTTTGCTTCTCATCTAAGAAGCTTCTTCAGCTCTGACTGGAAGGTGGGGAATGGAAGGGTTTCAACAGTTTAAAGAGGGCTCCACACCAAATTGAACCACTCAGGTGACACAGATAAATCCCCAGGTGACGGTAACAATTCGCTAAAAGGATGCAAATGACCAGCTGTCTGCAAGGAGTATAAATCCCCACCATCCAGGATGAGAAGCGAACTTGGCAACTTTAAGTCTTGTGGACTTCAATTTGTCTGAAATGGTATAGGACCTCCTGCTTGAGCAGGGGACTGGACTAGAAGACCTCCATGGTCCCTTCCAGATTCTATTCTATTCTATTCTATTCATATTCCATTCCATCTATTCTATTTTCTATTCTATTCTATTCTATTCTATTCTATTCTCTATTCTATTCTATTTTCTATTCTATTCTATTCTCTATTCTATTCTATTCATATCCCATTCCATCTATTCTATTCATATCCCATTCCATCTATTCTATTCTATTCATATCCCATTCCATCTATTCTATTCTATTCATATCCCATTCTATTCTATTCTATTCTATTCATATCCCATTCCATCTATTCTATTCTCTATTCTATTCTCTATTCTATTCTATTCCATTCATATCCCATTCCATCTATTCTATTCTATTCTAATCCCATTCTATTCTATTCTATTCTATTCATATCCCATTCCATCTATTCTATTCTCTATTCTATTCTCTATTCTATTCTCTATTCTATTCTCTATTCTATTCTCTATTCTATTCTATTCCATTCATATCCCATTCCATCTATTCTATTCTATTCATATCCCATTCTATTCTATTCTATTCTATTCATATCCCATTCCATCTATTCTATTCTCTATTCTATTCTCTATTCTATTCTCTATTCTATTCTCTATTCTATTCTATTCCATTCATATCCCATTCCATCTATTCTATTCTATTCTATTCTATTCTATTCTATTCCTATTCCTATCCTATCCTATCCTATTCTATTCTATTCATATCCCATTCCATCTACTCTACTCTACTCTACTCTATTTTCTAATTCAACCTTAAGACCTGGAGACTTCAACTCCCAGAATTCCATGGCTGGATGAAGAGTCTTAAAGTTGCCAAGTTTGGAGACCCCTGCCCTAAACCGTACGAATCTTCATCATGATCTTCAGTGATGGTTGTTGCCTCCACATCACTTCCTGGCCATGCTAGAAGGCAGCCTGGCCCATTCTTCCTTAAACTGAGACAGTCTTTCAAGCCTTTTTGGTTCTAGAACGTCTACTGGGCTACATCATAAGTTTCCTGCACTCACCTGGCTAGCGTATTCAAGGTAATCCTGTTCTCCTCGTTGAGAACTTGAACCAGAAGTGGCCGTTCCTTGTTCTGTACGGCACAGGACAATAGCATATTGTTTGAGGTTTCCTGTCCTCCTCACAGCCACACCGATAGAACCAGCTGTTTCGCTGATGTTGTAGCTGGAAAGGAAGGCAGACAGAATGGGTTTCCTTCACATCAGCTGTCACCAACTGGTGGCCCGTGGACCACTGGTGGTCCACGAGAAAAGTTTGGTGGTCCGCAGAAAAATCTTTGCATTTTTGCGTATTGCACTAAATCAAGGATCCTCAAACTACGGCCCCTGGGCCGGATACGGCCCACCGAAGCAATTATTCCCACCCATTGACAAGATGGGGTCCTTCAGGCATTTAGCTTGTCGCTCCAGCCCTTCCATCCCTCCCTCCCTGGGAGTCTAGGCACTTCAGTGAGCAGTGTGTAAAACTTCAGCCAGGCTCCTCAAAAGAAAGAATGTCAGGTTCCGAAAACAGCCAAATACAGAAACAGTTTGTAAATGCAGTTTGTATTCTTCCTCCAGCACAAACTGACCAAGAAAGCACTAAGGCAATGAATCAATTGTCAGAGCTGTCACTCAGTGCTCCCCATCACCTTTTATAGTTACTTGGTAATTAGGATAACCTGCACCCCGCAGGTGTGCACACCCATCCCCTCGTAACCCAGAACGAAAAACACCCGGCAATTAATCATGGATTGCTTTCAGATAGTTATCAATAGCTTTGTAGGTTACTCAGCTGCTTATGGAGGAGGAAAGCCTGTTGAGTCTTGACAGCTGGCCCAGTTTTGTCCTCTGCTCCAGACCTCTGGGCTGGCCGGTGCTAACACAGCTTTTGCTGGGGGGGGGCGATCTAGCACCCAGGCTGGCTACGAGACAAACTTTCATTCTTAGCCGTATTTGAGATTCCTAGCTGCAATGGACAACAATGCTAGGGTTGACCTCGGGCACTTCTCTCCGCTAACAGGCGGCCAAAATAAGTGCCTGAAGGACCTCACCCTGTCAGTAATTCATATTATTGTGTTTCCCCAAAAATAAGACACGGTCTTATTTATTTATTTTTTGACTCCCGAAATAAGCGCTTGGCCTTATTTTTGGGGAGGTCTTATTATTTTTGAGGCACAGGAGGCAGCAAGCTTGGTCACCTCATGGTTGCTGCTGTGTTGCAAAAGTTTTGGGGGAGGGTTTATTTTCAGGGGAGGGCTTATTTTAGTGCATGTGCTCAAAAGCCCCATTGGGCTTATTATCCGGGGAGATCTTATTTTCGGGGAAACAGGGTAGTGGGCCACGGAATTTAAAATTACGAATTTAGTGGTCTCTGAGGTCCGAAAGGTTGGTGACCGACCCCTGCTTCAGATCACAGAGTGAAAGCAACCCAAGGTTCGTGAATCATGGAGAATGCATTGAAATGAGTCCTCCTCAGTTGAGTATTTATGTTAGACTTAGGAGGCTTCTACGACGTGTTCTTTTAGTCTATTGTTCCCAGTAGCAAATTAAGAAGTTCACATGCAATTTGTAACAACTTAATTAACTTAAATGGGCTTGCTTTCTCTTCTTTTATTGAAAATGTGAAACCTGCCTTCATGGGGGGCAATTCAATCTAATCAAATTTGTTTAATTCAACTCCAGAAAGAAAGAAAGAAAGAAAGAAAGAAAGAAAGAAAGAAAGAAAGAAAGAAAGAAAGAAAGAAAGAAAGAAAGAAAGAAAGAAAGAAAGAAAGAAAGAAAGAAAGAAAGAAAGAAAGAAAGAAAGAAAGAAAGAAAGAAAGAAAGAAAGAAAGAAAGAAAGAAAAGCAACAAATTCAACTTGGCAAAAGCCCAGATACAGCAAGTGGGTTAAATAAAGCCTCTTGGAGCAGATTATCAACCAATCACACATAAATATACCAGCTGAAGCAAAAAAAAATGAGAAATGCTTTGTTCAGCATAATGAACGTCTAGCCCGCTTCTCCATCCATGGTCCACTTGCGTTTCTCTTGTCCTACTTAAGATGTTTGCGGTTTCCTTGCCCACTTCTTTTCTAATTTAATGAAAAGAAAGACCAGGGGAGACAGGATAGCAGTCTTTCAATATCTCAGGGGCTGCCCCAAAGAAGAGGGAGTCAAGCTATTCCCCAAAGCCCCTGAAGGCAGGACAAGAAGCAATGGGTGGAAACTAATCAAGGAGAGAAGCAACTTAGAACTGAGGAGGAATTTCCTGACAGTGAGAACAATTAATCAGTGGAAAAGAAGTTGCCTCCAGAAGTTGTGAATGCTCTAACACTGGACGTTTTAAAGAAAAGATTGGACTGCCAGTTGTCTGAAATGGTACAGGGTTTTCTGCCTGAGCAAGGGGGTTAGACTAGAAGACCTCCAAGGTCCCTTCCAACTATGTTAATTTAGAATAATAGAGTTAAAAGGGACCTTGGAGGTCTTCTTGTCCAACCCCCTGCTCAGGCTGGAGAACCTATACCATTTCAGACAAAAGGCTATCCAACATCTTCTTAAAGACTTCCAGTGTTAGAGCATTCACAACTTCTGGAGGCAATTTCTGTTCCATTGATTAATTATTCTGTCAAGAAATTTATTCTTCATTCTAAGGTTGCTTCTCTCCTTGATTAGTTTCCACCCATTGCTTCTTCTCCTACCCTCATGTGATTTTGCTATTTCCAGCATCTTTGCCTTTGAGCAACAGCATGAAACAAATTGTGTCACATAATATTCCAGAACTGTTTATTTCATTTTCCCCTCATGTATTTATTTAAAATATTATTTTTTCTGAAATAAGGTACATTCAAACCCCCATCCGTAAGAAAGAGGGAACTTGCTAGATCAGGGGCAGTCAACCTTTTTACACCTACCGCCCACTTTTGTATCTCTGTTAGTAGTAAAATTTTGGAACCGCCCACCGGTTCCACAGTAATGGGGATTTATAAAGTAGGGAAGTCAATTAATAATGCGGGATCGGATCCTGCCCCATACTTCCTCACGGCCGATTCGCTCCCACAGAGAGGGACTTCTCCGGGTGCCGTCCATTAGACTTTGTCAGCGGGCGACGCCCAGGGGAAGGGCCTTCTCTGTGGCGGGCCCAGCCCTGTGGAACGACCTTCCCCCCGACATTAGAACAACCACGGACCTCCGCTCCTTCCGTCAGAAATTAAAAACATACTTTTTCTGCTTGGCCGGCCTAGGTTAGTCTCTACCTTGCAGGGTTCAGGGAACATTAGTTTTAAAATGGGGATTTTAGTGCAGGGACAATTAAATTTAATTTGTTTTTATTGATTGTATTTATTCCTGTATATATTTTTTATGTGTTTTAATTTTTCCCTGTACACCGCTCCGAGTCCCCTTGGGGAGAGGACGCGGTATATAAAAATAAATTATTATTATTATTATTATTATTATTATTATTATTATTATTATTATTATTATTAAATTTTAACAAAAGGAAAGTGCTTCAGTATCGGACAAAACCCCTACCGCCCACCATGAAAGCTGGAACGCCCACTAGTGGGTGGTCGGGACCAGGTTGACTACCACTGTGCTAGATGATTATTATAAAAGTGCTATGGCATCGTAACAGTAAGACTTCTGTCAAATGGCAAAATAATGACATTTCAGCATTGTTATTAAGAAAAAGCTGGTAAGTGGGGTACCTCATATGTTGAAAGCTGATAACAGACCACTGAATATGGAAGATATTATCAGCGACAATGCTGGGTTTGCTGTCCTTCACCAGAAATTGAAAACTATCTTCTGTCCTTTGAAGATTTTCTTCATGTAGCACATACTGGATCAATCCCAAATTCACGTCCTCTGTTAGAGAAAGACTTCAACAAATCAATCCAGGAATTAAAGATCTTTTTTTTTTTAACATTCCTTGGCAAACCACGATAATAGGCTCTTTGCGTCCAGAAATCTTATTTCTGGACGCGGAAATAATCCCCGTTGCTCGAAAACGATTTCACCGTATCTCGGCCTATCCATGCAACATTTTATACAATGATCCATGCTGGGGAACACTAGTCACTTCATGTAGAGCAGGTGTGGGATTCAGCCGGGTAGGATCAGTTCGGGCGAACCGAATGCTAATTTTGTATGCGGTTTGCTGAAAAGGGTGTTGCAAGGACCGGCTGACCCCGCCCACCCCTACCCTCCCAGAAGTCATCACGTGGCCCGTTCATCATGCATGGTAAGTACAGGGCCCGCGCGGAGGCTCATGGAGGGCTAAAAATGGGCCTATCGGAAATCTAAAAATGCGCCTGTTTCTGGCTTCCGGAAGGCCTCCGGAGGCCAGGGGAGGATGTTTTCGCCTTCCTGGAGGCTCGGGAAAAGCCACCGGAGCCTGGGTAGGGCAAAAATCAGACCTCCCGGACGTCCAGAAGCGAGCCGGTTCTGGACGTCTCCTGAGTTTAATTTGTACTATACATATTTTAACATCTATTTTAATATTCAATAACATCTAGAATTTTAATGCCCTGTCTAATAACTCCTCTGACCTTATATTTTATATATATTTATACATATTTATATATATCATATTTATGACATTCACCATGAAGTACTCTAAGGCAGACCTTTTCTACTGCGGGAGTCCCCCACTCGCAGGTATGGCCCTCCGCGTCAACGAGGGCCCCACCTTGATGAGGGATTCTGTATCAAGAGAGGTGGGCGGGTCGCAGTTCTAGGGGTGTTTGAACAAAATTCTTAATTTGGCTTTTAGGGGGTTCCAGGGAGGAGGGAGGGATAGTTTACAATTTAAATGGGGGATTTAATCTGGTTTTAGCGCAGGCTTTGTCATTTAATAAGTTTTTAAATTATAATTGGTACTATTTTGTATATTGTTTTAAATTCCTGTGCGCCGCCCTGGGTCCTCTCGGAGAAGGGCGGGATATAAATTGAATAAATTGAATTGAATTGAATTGAGCCTGTTTCCGGCCTCTGGAGTCCAGGGGAGGTTGTTTTTGCCCTCCCGGAGACTTGAGGAAAGCTTGGGGAGGGCAAAAATGTCTCCCCCCCCACCATTGTGAGGAGCCCAAGTAGGCCATGCCTACCATGGCCACGCCTCCTCCAGCAACCGGGCAGAGAAGCGGTTGCTAAATTTTTTCAATGAGACCCCTGATTAGAGCCTAATGGCGCCTCAACTGAAGATGACCAAATAAATAAGGTTCTCAGGGGATGCAGCGTTCAATGAAATTGAGGACTTAAGCGAACAAACTTCTTTTTTTTTGCATCATTAGGAAAGGGGGGGAAATCAAACTGAGCATATTTTAATTGTTTTCTAAGGATCTATCTGGCCACCTTCAGAGTACTGGTCATTCGAAAAGATAACTTTGGAACTTTAGAAGAAAACAGGAAGATGGCACCAAACTGGAAATCGCAGCATCATAGAAAAGCAAGTTGTCAGCCTCCGCTTTACTGCTTGCTTCGGCTGCCATTGAAACGTGGAGGGGGGGGGGCTGTGGGCACTGGACATTATGTGAGCTGGAGGTGTTTGAAGCCAGGACTGGTTATCACCAAGGCCAACGGTCTCGCATTCCATTCTGATGATGTTCCTGATCGTGATGCCCACCTGACATCGTGGGTGATTCTGCATTGGACATATCCATGGGGTCATGGGTTATATGGGATGGGTAATGCTTTGATATGTACGCTTCGTGCCCAATTATCTCGTTCCTTGCTTGACTTTCGCTGCTGTCTTTTCACAATCAGTAAAAGTAACCTTAAACTTTCAAAATGAGTTTGAGCGTGGTCTTTCTTGATTAATGGAGGAAGCAGGCCTGACACAAGTACTGGGATTAACCAATTTCGTTGCATTTAAGTACAATGACAATAAAGATTATACTTATAGAGGAGAGCATTGTGTAACGTGAACCTTGACATAGAAGGGAAATTTCTCTCTTGTTTTCTCTGAATCTAAGAAGATTAGAGATTCTCCATCCGTTTGAAGAGTTGGGGGTTTCAGGAGAAGTAAAAGGCAAAAAATTAACTCTTTAATTAAAACTTCCTCATGGGATGTATACAGTGGTGCTATTCCAATAATTGAACAACTGGTTCTCTATCCTAATGACCAGCTGGGCGGGCAGGGCTCAGTGGTCATGTGACAGGGTGGGTGTGGCCAGCGCCACGTCACTCAGGTCGATGGGTGCTTCGCCTCAGCTGTTACAATGTTATGAGGGTTAACGGGAGAGGCGGTTTCTGTAATCAGGACAATAAAGATGAGGCTAGAAACAACACCAGAATGTTTCCTTCCTGCCTTCCTTACAGGATTAGCCCTGGAAAGTGGGGAAAACACAAAAGGAGATTTCTTCCAACCACCGGTTCTCGCGTGTTTGAAGCCGCGCACAAGCACATTTTGAGTTCGGTACTAGTCGAACTGGTTGTTAAATTATGCAAGGCCCACCTCCGACTACTCTCCGTAAGTAGTATTCACACCCTGGTTGGTATCTCTTTGCCCTTCTACCATCAGGCAGAAGATATCAAAGTATAGCCAGCCGAACAAACAGGTTTAAAGATAGCTTCTATCCTTGGGCTGTGAGACTTTTAAATTCAACCACAATCACTCCATGCACACCCTAGTTTTTTCTTTTCTCTCTTTTTCTGTTTCTGTTATAATTTTGCACCGGTGAGGTTAAAACCGATTTCATTGTAATTTTAGTACGATGACAATAAAGATTATTATTATTAAAGTGAGAAGGCACGACTCCAAAGAGCAAATGCCAACCTGGCTTATACCTTGCGTAAAGGAAGTCACCATCGTCCCCGGCTGCAGTTTCTTCTCCACGTAACCATATTTGGGGCCCGTTGTTATTTCATAGATCAGGAGGTTGTCTTCTGTATCGGGGTCCATAGTCAGCAGCTCCTTCTTAGTGATGAGGTTTTTGGGCTAGATGGAAGACCAGAAACCAGTGAAGGAGAGTTTGTAAAACCTGAGATTTAAAGACGAAATCCTACTAGAACATTTCTTCCCCAACTGGTTCCTCATATGTGTTTTGGTTTGCAAGTACCATAGCCCCGGCAGGTGTGCCACAGGTGGCATGCAGAGCCCTCTCTGCAGGCATGCGAGCCGTCGCCCCACCTCATCTCCACCATGCATGAGTGCACCTCCTGCAGGTCAGCTGATTTTCGGGTCTCTGCCAATATGTTGGGGGGAGTGCATGCGGGAGACATGTATCTTGCCTTTTTATGTACACTGAGAGCATCTGCACCAAAGATAAATTCCTTGTATGTCCAGTCACATTTGGCCAATAAAGAATGCTATGCTATGCTATGCTATGCTATGCTATGCTATGCTATGCTGTGCTAGATGGTTTTATTTCGGGGATTTTAATTAGTTTTTAGCGCAGGACAGGCATTTAATAGGTTTTTACATTTTTGTATTACGATTTTGTATGTATTTTAAATTCCTGTGCGCCGCCCTGGGTCCTTTTGGAGAAGGGCGGGATATAAATCTAATAAATAAAATAAATAAATAAAATAAATGCTATCCCATCCCATCCCATCCCACTCCACTCCATATTTTCTATTCTATTCTGTTCTGTTCTGTTCTATCCCTTTCCAGTCCATTCCTTTCCTTTCCATTCCATTCTATTTTATATCTTATCTTATCTTATCTTATCTTACCTTACCTTATCCTATCCCATTCCATCCCACTCCATATTTTCTCGTCTCTTCTCTTCTCTTCTCTTCTCTTCTCTTCTCCCTTCCCTTCCATTCCACATTTTCTATTCTATTCTATTCTATTCTGTTCTGTTCTGTTCTATTCCATTCCATTCCATTCTTTTCCTTTCCAATTCATGCCATTCCATTCTATTTTATATCTTATCTTATCCTATCCTATCCTATCCTATTCAATCCCATTCCATTCTTTTCCTTTCCAATCCAATCCAATCCATGCCATTCCATTCTATTTTATATATTATCTTATCCTATCCTATCCTATCCTATTCAATCCCATTCCATTCTTTTCCTTTCCAATCCAATCCATGCCATTCCATTCTATTTTATATATTATCTTATCCTATCCTATCCTATTCAATCCCATTCCATTCTTTTCCTTTCCAATCCATGCCATTCCATTCTATTTTATATCCTGTCCTGTCCTGTCCTGTCCTGTCCTGTCCTATCCTATTCTGCAGGCTACTTCTGCTGCCTGCCTGCAATTTTGGCAGTTCAAATCTCACCAAGCTCAAGGTTGACTCAGCCTTCCATCCTTCCGAGGTGGGTCAAATGAGGTAAAATGACCCAGATTGTTATGGGCAAGAGGCTGGCTCTGTACACCGCTTAGAGAGGGCTGTAAAAGCACTGGGAAGCGGTACATAAGTGCTATTGCTATTGCTAAATACGGAAGCAGCGGTGCCCAAGGCAGCCGTCAGGCCTCCCGAAAGCAATCTGTGCAAACTTCTTTAAAAAGTCACTTGCATCCTCATTTGTCACTCTTCCCGCTGTTGAAACGTGTGGTGTGCTTGAGCACCCTACTCAGCTGGCAATTAAAATCTGTTTCCATTTCTCAGCCTCTTCACCGGTGATGGAAACCCCACTTGATTAATCACAGCAATTAATCCATCAGAGCTTCCCACTTAAGGCATGCAAATACTATTAGCCAGGAATAAGACATCGGGGCCCGCAGCCTATAGGACGAGAGCATCGGGCGAGGCGTTATTAGGAACTTTAGCCTTACGGCTTAAGATGGATTGCTTAGTTTAGCCACAACTGCTGATGTAACAAACAGCCAAGGCCCATTCCATTCATCACAGCAGCTAGCAGCTGCGAGAGGACGTGCACTCTCACAACTATACACCACCCAACCTTTTGCTTGGAGAACTTCACTCAATCTTTTTTTTTTTTTTTTTGGTGGTCAATGGTAGCCAGGAATATTTAGTTATGCTGTTGTCCCAGAGCAGTGATGACAAAACCTTGGCGCTTTGCATGTCAAATATTCAGAAAATGCTGAAATAGACTTTTTTTGGGGGGAGGGGGTGTCCCAGGTGCTTGTTTTGTTGCAGATGTTTTATTACCCAACTGTTCTGACCGAGGCTTCCCAAGATCATGAAGCCGACTCCTCCTTCCAATAAAACCGCTTTTATTTAGGTTAAAGGGAATTCCTCTCCAGCAAACGGTCTTTCATAAGATTTCACAACTACAGACCTTTATCAGGCTTGGAGAGTTGCCAGGCCAATATCTCCCAAATGCCACGCTGTAGCAGCAATTACTTGGCAAGAAGTCAGGAACAAATCTTCACGCTAATTAATCGAACTAATGGTCTCCTGCAAACTCCACTCCCCTTTCGCTCCTCTTTATTCCCTAGGGCCATTGGGTGTCTTCCTGGATTCCCGGGAGTCCATGGAGGACCATGTGGCGGCCGTGGCCAGGGGGGGCGTTTCATCAGGTACGCCTGATGCGCCAATTGCGCCCCTTACTGGACTTGGCTGCCCTGCGCACAGTCACTCGAGCACTCGTGACGTCCCGACTCGACTACTGTAATGCTCTCTACATGGGGCTTCCCTTGAGGTGCACTCGAAAGCTGCAGTTAGTCCAGAATGCAGTCGCGCGGGGGATTACGGGAGCGCCTAGACACTCCCATATAACACCGATTCTGCGCGAGCTGCACTGGCTTCCTGTGGTCTTTCGGGTGCGCTTCAAGTCCTGACGGCCATCTTCAAAGCGCTCCATGGCTCGGGACCTAGTTACATGCGAGACCGTCTCCTGCCCCATACATCCCTTAGACCGATACGCTCCCACAGAGAGGGCCTTCTCAGGGTGCCGTCAGCTGGATAATGCCGACTGGCGACACCCAGAGGAAGCGCCTTCTCTGTGGCGGGCGCAGCCCTTTGGAACGACTTACCCCCTGAACTTCGCACCATCTCCGACCTCCGCCTCTTCCGCAAGTGCCTAAAGACACATTTGTTCCATCTAGCCGGCCTAGCATAACCTCCATAATGACTTTTAGATAGTTTTTTAAATTCTGGGGATTTTAATTTGGTTTTAGCGCAGGATGTTCATCAAATAAGTTTTTTAAATTTTTTACGTGATTTTGTATGTATTTTAATATTCCTGTGCGCCGCCCTGGGTCCGTTTGGAGAAGGGCGGGGTATAAATTTAATAAAATAAAATGAAATGAAATTCACCATCTACCTGTGGCTTTACTCCAGAGTTGGTTCTTGTTCCTTAACTGTTCATTTCTCCTGGCAGCTCTGTGCATGCGCACATTGGGAATAGGCTCCAGCTGTTCTTCTGCCCCACTGATCTCCGACTCCAAAGGCAGTTTGTAACTGTCAGACGGCCCTGGCCCCATCTCTGCCTCCGACGCCGAGCCCCCATCAGAGCCTTCCCCAGCCTCCACAACTGGCCCATGTTTCTCCCCAACCTCCTTACCGTATTTCCCTGAAAATAAGACAGGGTCTTATTTTCTTTTGACCCCTGAAATAAGTACTTCGCCTTATTTTTGGGGAGGTCTTATTATTTTCGAGATGCAGGAGGTGCCTAGCGTGGACACCTCATGGTTGCTGCTGTGTTGCAATATTTTCAGGGGAGGGCTTGTTTTAGTGCATGCGCTCAAAAGCCCAATTGGGCTTATTATTCAGGGAGGTTGTACTTTCAGGGAAACAGGGTACTATCTGAGTCTGCCACCAGCTCCGTTGGCTGCTGGTGGGCCACACCAACCTAGGTAACATCATCAGTGCTAGTCTTCAACTAGCACTGATGATGTTACCTAGTTGGGTAATGAAACGTCTGCAAGAATACAAACAAGCTCAGAGAGCACCAAGGACCCCCCTCATGTCAAGCCTGAGCTACACATATCCTCCTTTATTGGTAACTTTGCCCAGGCCAAAGGAGGTGGATTCATTCAGGACATACAGCTTGGCAAGAATAGGAATAGAATATAGCAGGGGTCCCCAACCCCCGGGCCGCGGACCAGTGCCGGTCCGTGGCTGGATAGGAGCCGGGCCGCAGGGCCGGAGAGGAGGAGGAGGGAGGAGGGGGCAGCCGACGGTGGGACTCCTGCGCGCCGCAGCAAAACAGCCCGCGGATTCCCTTCCTCCCTGCCCCCCCCAGAGCTTCCCCAACCGGCATGCCACCCACTCGTCTTTTTCCAGGAGCTGCGGAGGTTCCTCACCCCCACCCCACCCCCACCCCACGGAGCCTTCTCAAGCTCCTGGAAGGAGCCTGACCGAGCGCATGAGGGACCAAGCGCGGCAGCGGCCGCCCGGGCGGGGCAGGCTAAGGCTAGTGAGCGAGTCGAGCCGAGCTGAGGAGACTCCGCGGTGGGGGGTGGGGGGCGGGACGACGACAGACCGACAGAGAGAGGCATAGACACAGAGAGAGACAGGGTGGGAGGGAATCAGAGAGAGTCTCACACACACACAAACACACGGAGGGAAGGAGGGAGAGAAAGATAGACAGGCACAGAATGAATGATTAACGCGAGACAGACAGACACACACACACACACACACACACAGAGTGACAGAGATGGGCGGACGAAGGAGAGAGAGACAGAAAGAAAAAGAGAGAAAGAAAAAGAAAAAGAAAGTGGGAGAGAGAGAGAAAGTAAGAGAGAGAGAAAGAAAGACAAACAGAAAAAGAGACAAAGGAAAGAAAGAAAAAGAAAGAGGGAAAGAAAGAAAAAGAGACAGAAAGAGAAAGAAAGAGAGGGAGAGGGAAAGAGAAAGAGAGAAAGAGAAAGAAATAAAGAGAGAGAGAAAGAGGGAAAGAAAGAAAAAATGAGAAAGAAAGAGAGAGAAAGAGGGAGAGAAAGAGAAAGAAAGAGAGAGAGAGAAAGAGAAAGAAAGAGAGAGAGAAAGAGGGAAAGAAAGAAAAAATGAGAGAGAAAGAAAGAGAGAGAAAGAGGGAGAGAAAGAGAAAGAAAGAAAGAGAAAGAGAAAGAAAGAAAGAGAGAGAAAGAGAAAGAAAGAGGGAAGGAAAGAAAGAGGGAGAGAGAGAGAGAGAACTTATGACCACAATTGAGCCCAAAAGTTTGGTTGCTAACCAAGACCATTGTTAAGTGAGTTTCACATTTTCCAAATTGGCCACGCCCACCCAGTCACATGACTGCTGAGCCACTCAGCCGGTCCGCAGAGTTTTCTTTAAAATGAAACCGGTCCCTGGTGCAAAAAAGGTTGGGGACCCCTGGAATATAGGATAGGAATAGAATATAGGATAGGATATAGGATATGAATAGAAATAGAATATAGGATAGGATATAGGATATAGGATAGGTTATAGCAGAGGTTCCCAAACTTGTCAACTTTCAGACTTGTGGACTTCAACTCCCAGAATTCTCCAGCCAGCTTCTGGGAGTTGAAGTCCACAAGTCTGAAAGTTGACAAGTTTGGGAACCTCTGGGTTATAGGATAGGAATAGAATATAGGATAGGATATAGGATATGAATAGAAATAGAATATAGGATAGGATATAGGATATAGGATAGGTTATAGGATAGGAATAGAATATAGGATAGGATATAGAATATGAATAGAAATAGAATATAGGATAGGATATAGGATATAGGATAGGTTATAGGATAGGAATAGAATATAGGATAGGATATAGAATATGAATAGAAATAGAATATAGGATAGAATATAGAATAGGAATAGAATATAGGATAGGATATAGGATAGGAATAGAATATAGGATAGGATATAGGATAGGAATAGAATATAGGATAGGATAGAATAGGAATAGAAATAGAATATAGGATAGGATATAGGATAGGAATAGAATATAGGATAGGATATAGGATAGGAATAGAATATAGGATAGGATAGAATAGGAATAGAAATAGAATATAGGATAGGATATAGGATAGGAATAGAATATAGGATAGGATATAGGATAGGAATAGAATATAGGATAGGAATAGAATATAGGATAGAAAATGCAGCCCAATCGTTGTGTGATATTGTGTTATATA
This sequence comes from Rhabdophis nuchalis, assembly GCA_039707465.1. Taxonomy (NCBI): domain Eukaryota; kingdom Metazoa; phylum Chordata; class Lepidosauria; order Squamata; family Natricidae; genus Rhabdophis; species Rhabdophis nuchalis. The sequence goes on along the minus strand of CM077648.1, from coordinate 10,359,105 downwards.
AAGGCAACTATCAAATTACTACAAACACGAAGTATAAATAAAATAAACATTTTCGGAGGCTGCTAAGGCTACCCGAGATCACTGCCCTCTTGCACTAATACTGGAGGTGTCGTGAAAGCGCAGGCTCTGCAGACACTAAAATTGTGCGAGAGAGGGGTGTGCTTTTAAAAACAGTTGTTGTCAGGTATTAGGGCCGTACGTTGAGGGCTACATCATTGATACACTCCCTAGCGTCATAGAGAACGGGGTGATATATACATAGTATAATAAATAAACTTTCTTCTACTTTTGCTTGTTGATTCCATTTGTAGTTCTCAGAAGCCCTCCCAAGTGGGCTGAAAATGTGAATGATTTTCCCCCCATTCATTTCATTGAAGGATGAAGTTGATATACCATATTTTCCGAACTATAAGACGCACTCCCCCCCCAAAAAAAAGTGAGTGGAAATGTCTGTGCGTCTTATAGACTGAATACAGCCCTGTTTTTGGTCTCCCGAAACACACAGACCCCAGTGAGTCCCATTTTTGCCAAAAAAGGGCCACATGAAGCAGAAGTGGTATTCTTCTGGTTCGCACCAGTTCACCCAAACTGGTAGTGGTGGAGGTGGGAGGCTCCGCCCACCTGCCCAGATGCCATCACACACTCTCTGTGCATGCGCAAAAGGTTCTGCTCATGCGCAGAAGCACCACACACACACATGCATGCTCCCAGTTCCGAACTGGTAGCAAAGATAAGATGATTTCATGCCTGGAATAAATGGCTTGGGAGGCCTACAGAATTTAATTTAATTTAATTTATTTCAATTTATATACCGCGCCTTCTCCACCGAAGTGGACCCAGGGCGGTGCACAGGAATTTAAAATGAACAATAATAAAAATACAATAAATACAATAAATAGGTAAAAAAAGAATTAAATCACAGCCTGTGCTAAAATTCCCCCTAAAAATCTAACATCCATTTACGTGTTTGGCAGAAGCTATATTACAAAAAGTCTAAACTATTAAGCAAGACCAGCTTGTTGAAAAAATATGTTTTAAGTGAACGGCGAAAGAGGGGAAGGTCCGTGATAGTGCGAAGTTCGGGGAGTAGGTCGTTCCAGAGGGCCGGCCCTGCCACAGAGAAGGCCCTACCCCTGGGCACCGCTAGCCGGCATTGACCGGCGGTTGGTACCCTCAGTAGGCCCTCTCTGTGGGAGCGTATCGGACGCAGGGAGGTATGTGGCAGGAGACGGTCCCGCAAGTAGCTAGGCCCCGAGCCATGGAGCGATTTAAAGATGATAACAAGAATGCTCCTGGTAGCTGTGGAGGGCAAAAACGGGATGCGTGGGGGTTTGGGAGGCTGAAAATGGCCCCCTTTTTTGTAAAAATGGGACGCGCAGAAGGTTTGATGAGGCCTGCAGAGTGCTCCTAGGGGCTGGGGAGGCCAAAAATTATTATTTTTTCTTGTTTTCCTCTTCTAAATCTAAGTGCGTCTTATAGTCTGAAAAATACAGTCCTCCGTGTGTAAATCATGGCGCGTGATAGAATGTCTTGTGTAAATCTCACCACTGTGTTTTAATGATAAAACTATAATTTAAACAATTCATGCTTTAGATGAGTAAGGGATTTGCCAGAAACATCCACCGTAGCATAGAATCAAAAATGGTATTTCTTTCTGGTTCTTCGTTTTGCAAGTTAAAAAGGACAAAGTTGCCTGATTTTGAAACGAATCAGTCAGAAAAACTCACCTTGCCATTCATATATTCCAACCACTGAAGACCTAAGTTAGTGACCACCCTCGGAGTCCCATCATCCACAGGGAGAATTTCTACTCTGAACCACTGGGGCACAGCGGTCACAATCTGAAAACAAAACAACAACATATATATTCAGAACATATGTTTCTGCAACAGTATAGAATTTACCATACTGGACAAAAAGCCCTTCTATTCTTTTGTGTCCCTATGTCCAGTCACTCAAAACAGGATTTCGAAATATACAAATGGGTTTTCACCTCTCTTAAGTTATCTACCATGTTTCCCCGAAAATATTTTCTTTCGACTCCCGAAATAAGCACTTGGCCTTACTTTTGGGGAGGTTTTATTATTTTTGAGGTGCAGGAGGCGGTGAGCGTGGTCACCTCATGGCTGCTGCTGTGTTGTGAAATTTTTTGGGGGGGGAGGGCTTATTTTAGCACATGTGCTCAGAAGCCCGATTGTGATCCCTTCGACCGATTCGCTCTCACAGAGAGGGACTTCTCCGGGTGCCGTCCGCCAGGCAATGCCAGCAGGCGACGCCCAGGGGAAGGGCCTTCTCTGTGGCGGGCCCAGCTCTATGGAACGACCTACCCCCCGAGCTCAGAACAACCCCGGACCTCCGCGCCTTCCGTCAAAAGATCAAGACTTATCTATTCCAGCAGGCCGGCCTGGCCTAACTTACCTTCCAGCCTTTTTAGTCTGAATATCTAAATTGTTTTAATTGGGTTTTTAAGGGGTTTAGTTTTTGGGTTTTTAGGGTTTTTTAGTGCAGGGATAAATTGTTTAATTTGATTTTATATATTTATGATGTATCTATGTTTGTATGTTTTTAAATTCCCCTGTGCACTGCCCCGAGTCCCTTCGGGGAGAGGGAGTGGTCTACAAATTAAATATTATTATTAGTAGTAGTAGTAGTAGTAGTATCATTAGTATTATTATTAGTAGTATTATTATTATTAGTATTATTAGTATTATTATTATCTGGGAAAGTCTAATTTTCGGGGAAACGGGTAATGTCAGGCAGCTCCTTAAAGAAAATACGGAACCTATCTGTAATTTTATCAGGCCCAAAACCCAAGAGAAATATGGGATGACTCTTCCAAGCAGATTTCCTATAGTTTGGTCTAATGGTTAAGGCATCAGGTTAGAAACCAGGAGACGGTGAGTTCTAATCCTGCCTTAGGCATGAAAGTCAGCTGGATGATTTTGGACCAGTTAATCTCTCTCTGTCTAACCCACCTCACAGCACTGTTGTGGGAAAAATAGGAGGAGGAGGAAGGAGTATTAGATTTGTTCGTCATCTTGAGTTGTTTATAGAAGTAATAACGGTGGGAAAATAGGGTAGGTTAGAATAGAACAGAGCAGAGCAGAAGAATGGAGGTATGTGAGAAGAAAAGAGAATAATACATATACAGTATGTGATGTAGAGCAGAGCAGAACAGAACAATACAGAACAGAAGAATGAAGAGATGTGAGAAGAAAGGAGAATAATAGATATATGTATGTAGAACGGAACAGAGCAGAGAAGAACAGAACAGAACAAAACAGGAGAATATTTCCAGACTAAACCATTCTGTCATTTACACAAGCATATTCTCAGAAAACTATTAGGAAGGGGCTGTCTTCACCCTCTTTCTCTCACCCAAACTATTTGAACTAAACTGCCTCTTATTCTTCTAGAATCTCCCCCCCCCCCGCCTCTTTCCTCTCCTGGGAACCCAAATTAGTAAATTCCATCACACATTTACAGATACCAAAGACTGAGCCACAGTAATTTACTACGAGAGCTGGCTGTGACCTCTCCTTGGTCTCTTTTCCACCGCATTCCCATGTCAAGGAACAAAACCCTTAATTGTCTTGCTATCTTTCTGCACGCCAGGGCTAGATAGAGAAAACTAAGGTTGGAATTCTTGGCCTACTGTCCGAGCCGTAAGAAATTGTACCATGTACGTAAAAGTCAATTTGGGAGTAGAGACCTTTGGCTCCCCCCCCCCACCACCACCACCACTGACCTCTTGCCCCTCCTTTGCCACCACAAAAAATGGATTGGTTCCATCGGACACCGTAAAAGTGAAACGGTCTTCTAAAAAATTGCTTCCGTCGTGACTGTAACTGATTCGGTTCTGGAAGACGTCCTCCATGGAGAAGGCATGGGCCTGCTGGTAATGATGGCCATCATGGGTGCGCTCCAGCTGGCCGTGGCGTGGGGGCTGCACAACGCTAAAGGTAACAGACTTGGCCTGCGCACAGAACAAAATGTGAGGAGAAAACGAGAGGTCGCGTCACACTACGATAGTTAATTGACAGAGGGATAAAGATTCAGGAGATGGTCTGGCAAAGTATCAGCTCGAAGGTTCTCCACAGTCTCCAGAGAGGCCCACCTGATCACTTCAATGGAAAGCAATTCTTCTAGAAACTTCTACCACTGGAGGGTCAAACTCACAGCCCGCGGGCCGGATGTGTCACCCGTGACATTGAGCTGGCCATGCCCACCCTGGCCAGGTCTCCCGAAAACCCTGACGCGGCCCTCAATGAAATCGTGTTTGACACCCCTGATCCAGAGGTGGTATTCAGCAAGTTCTGACCAGTTCTGGAGAACCGGTAGCAGAAATTTTGAGTAGTTTGGAGAATTGGTAAATACCACCTCTGGTTGGCCCTGCCCCCATCTATTCTCTGCCTCCCGAGTCCCAGCTGATCGGGAAGAAATGTGGATTTTGCAGTAACTTTCTCCTGGAGTAGGGAGGGAATGGAGATTTCACAGTATCCTTCCCCTGCCAGACCCACCAAGACATGCCCACCAAGCCACGCCACGCCCACCAAGCCACGGTCACAGAACCAGTAGTAAAAAATAATAATGAATCCCACCACTGCCCTGATCTAAGTCATGGCATCATCTCTGCAGACAAAACCTAGATCTCATCACATCCAGTTCTCCGTAGCCTCCAGTCTTCTGTTTTCCACGCACGAGGAATTTATGAAACTCAGCACTTGGGGATGTGCAGTTACTGCCTCAGATGTCTCCGAATAAGAATTTGATAATTTCATGGAAGTTTAATCTCTGAAAAGGTCTATTCGTTCTGCCAACTAGACAGAACCTCGTAGCCCAGAGGTAGCATATCTCAGAATATTAGATCAGCAGAGAGAAAGTGTTTATTTATTCATGAATATGTGCAGCATCCTTCTGTTTATCCCTATTTTCAAGATGGTTTATGACGATAACAAAATTACGGGAAAATAACATAGCCATAGTGTAGTGACAAGCATTGGGACTGGCACAGGTTGCAGTTAGTTGCTTTGACCTAGGCTTCCCAAGAGCATGAAGCAAACTCTTTGTCCCAAATGGATTTACAGTGAATTCTTCTTATTCACATCCAACCAAGCCTTTCAAGGGAGGATTTACAGTCACAGATCTTAATTGGCTTGCAGAGCTGCCAGGCCGATATCTGCAAAACTTGGCAAGGAGCCTCGGAGAGTCACGAACCAATGAAGCGAACTCATTGTCTCCTGCAAACTCCACTCCCCTTCCGCTCCTCTTTTATTTCCTCTGGGAGGCGCCATTCATCGCCCACCTGCGGCCTTATTCCCAAGTCGACCCCTGTTCTTTAGCTGTTCCCTTTGCCTGGCAACTCTGCGTATGCACATACTGGGAACAGGCTCCAGCTGTTCGTCTGCCTCACTGACGTCTGACTCCGAAGGCAGCCGATAACTGGCATACGGCCCTGGCCTCATCTCTGCCTCCGACACAGAGCCCTCCTCAGAGCCTTTCCCAGCCTCCAGGACTGGCCCATCTTCCTCCCCAACCTCCTGACTGTCTGAGTCTGCTGTCAGCTCTGACGGCCGCTGGGGGTCCACAACAGTAACCCACCCTCAGCCATGGAAGTACCTTGGGTGACTTTGGGTCAGCCCAAAGTATCTCATATTTTTCTTGTTGCCAAAAAATAGAAAGGTGGACATGGAGGGCCTAACCCTGCCCCATGAACTTTGCCTCATGTTCCTGGACCAAAAGCAGAATACAGATAGTCCTCGACTTGCAACAGTTCATTTAGTGACCGTTCAAAGTTACGACGGCCCTGAAAAGAGTGATTAGGACTGTTTTTCACACTTACGACCATTGCAGCATCCCTCATGGACATGTGATCAAAATTCAGATTCTTGGCAATCGGTTGATATTTATGATGGCTGCGGTATCCCCTTTTGCTTCCGGCTTTTGAGAAACAAAGTCAGTGGGCAAGCCAGAACCACTTAACAATCTTGTTACTAACCACTGCAGTGATTCACTTAACAACGGTGGCAAGAAAGATCGTCAAATGGGGCAAAGCTCACTTAACAATTGTCTCGCTTAGCGACAGAAATGTTGGGTTCAGTTGTGATCGTATGTCGAGCACTACCTATATAGAGCAGGGGTCTCCAACCTTTGCAACTTTAAGTCTGAAGGACTTCAGCTCCCAGAATTCTCCAGCCAGCTTTGCTTTGCTTTGCTCTGTAGGTGTGGCCTATTTTGTGGGCATGGCTTGGCAGTCATGTGACAGGGTGGGAGTGGCCACCTTTTAAAATGTGGTGAAACTCATTTAACAATGCTCTTGCTTAGTAACCAAAATTTTGGACTCAATTGTGATGATAAATTCTTTCTTTCTTTCTTTCTTTCTTTCTTTCTTTCTTTCTTTCTTTCTTTCTTTCTTTCTTTCTTTCTTTCTTTCTTTCTTTCCTTCCTTTCTTCCTTTCCTTCCCTTCCCTTCCCTTCCCGTTGGGTCACTGGCAGCGGCGGGCCAGATTTACTTCCAGGTACGCCAGTGGAACCCCCTCTCACCGGTTCTCTAAATTTCACCAACCGGCTCTCGTGAGTAGGTGCGAACCTGCAGAAACCCACCACTGGAGTGAGTACTGCAGGCTACGTCTTCTGACTGCCGGCTGCCTGCAATTCAGCAGTTCAAATCTCAGCAGGCTCAAGGTTGACTCAGCCTTCCATCCTTCCGAGGGGGGTCAAATGAGAACCCAGATTGTTGGAGGCAAGAGGCTGACTCTGTCAACCGCTTAGAGAGGGTTGTGAAGCGGTATATAAGTCTAAGTGCTATTGCTATATGATTGTCTACTTCTACAGCAGGGGCAGACAATTATGGTTCCTTTCCCACCTGTGGACTTCAACTCCCAGAATTCCTCAGCAGGCATGTTTGGCTCAGGGATTCTGGGAGTTGAAGTCCATAGGCAGGAAAGGCCTCACAGTTGCCCATTCCTGTTCTAAGGGAACACACCATTGGATGGAAACGACAATTTCCTTCCAAAGTCCTTCATGGAAGAAAAAGAAGAACGCAAAGAGAAGTCCTTTTTTCACCTCTGTGTCCGTGTCGGTGGCTTTGAGATCGAATTCCGTGATGGTTTTCCTCACACCTTCCTGCACAGTCATGCCCGCGGCCTGCACCACCGGCAAAGAATCGTCAACCGGGTTAATGGTGATTTCAAAATTCTGAGTCACCTGTGGGCAGAAAGAATGGGACCTTCAACAAAACTATTCCTTTTTTTTGGAAAAGTTTTATTTTTATTTTTCCATCACCACTCTCACTTCATTAATCTTACAGTGTGTCATCTGGGTACAGTCTTTGTGTCATCATATTTAACATTACATCATTTTAAATCTATTTTTATGTTGCATTTACATTTCAATTATCTTTTAATTCAGCTCCTTCCCTATAATTCTACGTTCCCCCCCCCCAAAGAAATTATTCAATTTTCTGTTTGTTTTTGTCTACCGTATTTTTCAGAGTATAAGGCGCTCCGAAGTATAAGATGCACCTAGCTATTGGGGAGCAAAAAAATATCTCCCTCTGCCTCCTAGCAATTTGCCTCCTTGCAACAAACAGTACAGACAATATACATTGTTTGTAGTGTTATATTTCAGACTATACTTGTACAAATGCTCTTAAAATTGATGTGCTTGCTGGAAGTATAGTTATTCTCTGCTATTTAAAAGAATTGCACTTTTAAAAACAAAAGCACTGGGCCTCTTCAGATCAAACGTTTATTTTAAAAAGCTTCTTCATTTTGTGGTTGTCTTGAACAATAATAAAGCAGTCTTTAAAAAATAAGTCTAATAATTTGAACATTCTATAGGCATTTATAGCTGTTGACTTACCTCCTTGCAGCAAATAGCCTGATTAGGACAAGGAAAAAATAATAATCTGCAACCGCCTCCCAGAAGTTTGTGGCGCAAATAGCAAGTTTCACTTTCAATTTCTCCTGATCATCAGCTGTTTCAGGCTGCAGGGATTGCTATAGGCTATTGAAGCCTCCGCAAGCCCCCATCTGCTGCGAAGAGGTAAATTGCTGGGAGGAAGAGGCCGAACGGTGGGGGGCAGTGGGTGGGTGGGGCTACATTCATTGTATAAGACGCACCAACTTTTCACCCTCTCTTGGAGGGGGGGAAGGTGTGTCTTATACTCTGAAAAATACGGTATATTCATTTTCTATCCAGTGATAAAAACATTCCCATGTCTTGTAGTACGCTGATTCTTCCTTCTCTTTCATTGCCAACGTTAATCTGTTCATTTCTGCAGAATCTTTTTTTTTTTTTTTTCCCTCTCTTTTGGGGGGAATTTTTCCGATTTTCCAATTTTGTGCAAATACAATTCTAGCTGCAGTTATTACACGAATAATGAAAGATACATTTTCTTTGCTATATTTCTCTGGTAAAATACCCAACAAGAACAGTTCCGGCTTTAAATCAATGTAGCGCTGTCTCATCCTTTCCAACCACAAGCTATTCTTGTGGGACGTTGCCTTTCCACAGGAAAAAAAAAAAGAACCATTATTGGGTGGGAAACCAATAGAAGTTGACTGACCTCCTGACGGCCGTCTGAAACGGTGAAAGTGAACATGTCAGCGTGTTCTTCCGCCTCGCTTGTATGGATGTAGTGGAGGCTGTGGGAGATCAGGTCTTCTTGTTGGAAGGAACTAATCCTTCTGCCTAGGAAACAGGAGCCGAAGAATCAACCTGGTGCTCTCCAATTCCAAGCGTTTCTTCCAGCTCAAAAGAATTCCATCACCAGAACCTTCAAAACTTACTTTCAAAAATTCTCCCTTGCAGAGAATTCTCTCTCCCAACACTTTGGGATGCTTTGAAATGTGTCCAGCAGCCATATTTATCCCTTCATTTATTAATACCGTCAGAACTTTTTAAAGGAGACACTCTAGGCCTCCTAACTTCTATCGCTAAATAAATCAGAACGATTCCCTGGGTAATTCCCCCTGGAGTCCTCAAAATAGGAATCAATAGAATAGAATAGAATAGAATAGAATAGAATAGAATAACAGAGTTGGAAGGGACCTTGAAGATCTTCTAGTCCAACCTCCTGCCTATGCAGGAAACCCTACATCACTTCATACAAATGGATATCCAACATCTTCTTAAAAACGTCCAGTGTTGGAGCATTGACAACTTCTGGAGGCAATTTCTGTTCCACTGATTAATTGTTCTCACTGTCAGGAAATTTCTCTTCAGTTCTAAGTTGCTTCTCTCCTTGATTAGTTTCCACCCATTGCTTCTTGTTCTGCCCTCAGGTGCTTTGGAGAATAGCTTGACTCCCTCTTCTTTGGGGCAACCCCTGAGATATCGGAAGACTGCTATCATGTCTCCCCTAGTCCTTCTTTTCATTAAACTAGACATACCCAGTTCCTGCAACCGTTCTTCATATGTTTTAGCCTCCAGTCCCCTAATCCTCTTGGTTGCTCTTCTCTGCATTCTTTCTAGAGTCTCCACATCTTTTCTACATCGTGGTGACCAAAACTGAACGCAGTTTTACAAGTGTGGCCTTCCCAAGGCCTTATAAAGTAGTATTTACACTTTACGTGTTCTTTTTATTTTTTTTATTTTTTTAAGAGAGATACATATTTTATTTAAGAAAACACACTCTGGCAATATTCATTACTAACCAACACTATCAATTCACACATAAAGATTGCAATATATTTATCTGAGGCTTTGCTTCTCTCCCCTTATGATGAAATTCTGTTTCTTGTGGTTTATTGACTATCATAGCATAGAGGGACACTTTACGTGTTCTTGATTCTATCCCTCTGTTTATATCCCGGCCTGGCCTAATCTACCTTCCAGCCTTTTTAGTCTGAATATTTAAATTGTTTTAATTAGGTTTTTAAGGGGTTTAGTTTTTTAGGATTTTAGGTTTTTAGTGCAGGGATATAGCTGTTTAATTTGATTTTATATATTTATGATGTTTCTATGTTTGTACACTTTTTAATCTCCTGTGCACCACCCCGAGTCACTTCGGGGAGAGGGAGCGGTCTACAAATTAAATTTGATTTGATTTGATTTGATACTTTCTTTGTTCTCATTTCGCTCCAAAACCTGTAAATATTTGCAAACCTGGAAATGCCGTGTGCTCCAAGTGTCCCAGCTGGGGCTGTTTAATAATCCTGTAGAGGAGATTGGAGGACTCTCCACCCTGCTTCTTGGCTGACAGCTCCAAAGGGGTGATTTTTTTCACCGAGTTTTCATCCAGGGTTAGCCCCGTGTTGACAGTGACCGACAAAGGCAATCGGTCCCCTGGGAGAAGTGGAAATAAGAGGAAACATACAGAGTCAGATCCTAGATCCATCTTTTTTTGTTATAGGGTAGACAAGTAGATGGATTTAGAAGGTTCACAACTGTCAATGGGAGGATCAAAGCACATTTCAGCATCATTTAAGAAGACCTGTGCATAATAGAAAAACAGAGTTTATTTATTTATTTTATTTTATCAAATTTATACCCCACCCTTCTCCTTGTTAGGACCCAGGGCGGCGCACAGGCATTATTTAAAACCGCAGAATACAATATACATCAATTAAAATATATTAAATTAATTAAATCCATGCTAAAACCCATGTTAAAACCTTACCAAATTATAATTTATGTTTAAAAAGTCAGAAACGGGGGGCTATCCTAGGCCGGCTTGTTGGAATAAATACGTCTTAAGACGTTGGCGGAAGAGGCGGAGGTCCGAGATAGTGCGAAGGTCGGGGGGTAGGTCGTTCAAGAGGGCCGGGCCCGCCACAGAGAAGGCCCTTCCCCTGGGTGTCGCCAACCGGCATTGCCCAGCCGACGGCACCATGAGAAGGCCCTCTCTGTGGGAGCGGATCGGACGAAGGGATGTATGGGGCAGGAGGCGGTCTCGTATATAGCTAGGCCCCGAGCCATGGAGCGATTTAAAGATGGTTGTCAACACCTTGAAGCGCACTCGAAAGGCCACAGGCAGCCAGTGCAGCTCGCGCAGGAGAGGTGTTACGTGGGCTTGCCTTGAGGCGCCCATAATCACCCGCGCGGCCGCATTCTGTACTAACTGTAGCTTTCGAGTGCACCTCAAGGGGAGCCCCATGTAGAGAGCGTTACAGTAATCCAGCCGGGATGTCACAAGCGCTTGAGTGACTGTGCGAAGGGCTCCCCGGTCCAGTAAGGGGCGCAACTGGCGTATTAGGCGTACCTGATAGAACGGCCCCCTGGCTACGGCCGCCACATGGTCCTCCATGGACAGCCGGGAATCCAGGAGGACGCCCAAGTTGCGCGCCCTCTCCACGGGGGCCAGAGTTGAAAGGCAGGTCTCCTATCAAGCAGGAGACCCCATGCCATTGCAGACAAATCGTTGTCCAATCTCTTCCTGAGAATCCCCAGTGTTGGAGCACTTGTTCCACTGGTTAATTGGTCTCACTGTTAGGAAATTTCTCCTTATTTCTAGGTTGCTTCTCTCCTTGATTAGCTTCCATCCATTGCTTCTTGTCCTGCCTTCAGGTGCTTTGGAGAATAGCTTGACTCCCTCTTCTTTGTGGCAGCCCCTGATGACCCAGCCCTCTGTGAACTTTGGAGAACATTTCAAAAATATCCATTTGGCTACTACGCCTACAACTAGTATTTTAGTACAATGACAATAAAGATTATTATTATTATTAAGGAAATACTTTTTCATGCAGCACTTTGTTAAACTCTGAAATTCACTGCTGATAGTTAATAATAATAATTTATTTATTTATTATTTTTATTTTATTAAATTTATACCCTGCTCTTCTCCTACAAAAGGACCCAGGGCGGCACACAGGAAAATTAAAAATCAATACATACATAAATACACCATTATTAAAACCCTATTAAACTAAGTTACCCCGTGCTAAAAACATTTTAAAATCCTCTGATTAAAATTTACAGCTAATAAAAAGACCACCCGATATGGACTTTTTATTAGCTGTAAATTTTAATCAGAGGATTTTAAAATGTTTTTAGCACAGGGTAACTTAGTTTAATAGGGTTTTAGTAATGGTGTATTTATGTATACGCCGCCCTGGGTCCTTTCTGGAGAAGGGTGGTGTATAAATTTAATTTAATAAATAAATGTATGTATTGATTTTTAATCTTCCTGTGCGCCGCCCTGGGTCCTTTTGTAGGAGAAGGGCGGGGTATAAATTTAATAAAATAAAATAAAAAATAAATTATTATTATTAACTATCAGCAGTGAATTTCAGAGTTTAACGAAGTGCTGCATGAAAAATTATTTTCTTCTATTGGTATTGAATCTCTCTACATCTAGTTTCAACAACTAGCCTCAAGTTCTAACCAAGGAAACAAAATCAAACTCCTTCTGTGTTATTTATGTTATACTTAAGTTTTATACCTCACGCCTTTTTGTTGTAAGTCAAAGAGCTCCCACTGAGGCAATCATTCCTTATAAGGCAGCCATTCTAGTCCCTTTATTATTTAATTGTCCTGTTTTGAACATTCCCAGTTCTATAACATCCCTCTTAAGATGTGTGTCAAAGAGAATTGTACATAGTGTCAAAAAGTGCAGCCTTGCCATACATTTGCCATGCAACAGGAATACAGATAGTCTGGGGGGGGTTTCAAATTTTTTAGAACCTACTCTGTAGGTGTGGCCTATTTTGTGGGCGTGGCTTGGCAGTCATGTGACAGGTGGGAGTGGCCACCTTTTAAAATGTGGTGAAACTCATTTAACAACGCTCTTGCTTAGCAACCAAAATTTTGGACTCAATTGTGATGATAAATTCTTTCTTTCTTTCTTTCTTTCTTTCTTTCTTTCTTTCTTTCTTTCTTTCTTCTTTCCTTTCTTTCTTCTTTCCTTTCTTCCTTCCTTTTTTCCTTCCTTTCCTTTCCTTCCCGTTGGGTCACTGGCAGCGGCGGGCCAGATTTACTTCCAGGTACACCGGTGGAACCCCCTCTCACCGGTTCTCTAAATTTCACCAACCGGTTCTCGCGAATAGGTGCGAACCTGCAGAAACCCACCCCTGAGATAGTCCTCAAGTTACAACTGAAGTTCGAAGTTATAACTTACAACCTGGTTTTTTGCTGAACACTGGAAGTCAACATTTTTGGCAGAAACATCATAAATTGCTCTCATCAACCCCAGAAGCAAACGGCCATAAATAAATTTGTCTCTGTTGCTACAAAATTAAACTCAATGTTTTATTTCACAAGCATAATTTAAAGAGACCTTTTTCAGGTGAAAAATAACAGAGAGAGCAAATGGAACCGTCTACCGATGCTTGTATTAAAAGCATTTTTCAAAAAAATAATTGGGCCGCATTTATTTTTTTTCCGCTAGAGAATCGATTGTAGGTGAGTACTTTAACCGGTTAATTAAACTCTAATTTTCAAGTAATGTAGTTTTCAAATGCGATCAATTTTTCAGGAAAGGCAGAACACGGGTGGATTTCGGTTGACTCCTCATTTAACACCTCAAGAGGAAATGCCCCTGAAATATAAACCTAATCAGTGGCATTCTATGACAAATTATACTGTGGTGAACCGTGAATTGTAATATTGGAATATCCATCTGTACCGTGGCCAGGAGGGCGTTTTACCAGGTTCGCCTGGTCCGCCAGTTGCGTCCCCTATTGGATCGGGGTGCCCTTTGCACAGTCACTCATGCCCTCGTGACATCCCGGCTGGACTATTGCAACTCTCTCTACATGGGGCTCCCCTTGAGGTGCACCCGAAGGCTTCAGCTAGTCCAGAATGCAGCCGCGCGGGCAGTTATGGGAGCCTCTAGGTTCTCCCATGTAACACCGCTCCTGCGCGAGCTGCACTGGCTGCCTGTCGTCTTTCGGGTGCGCTTCAAGGTGTTAGTTACTATCTTTAAAGCGCTCCATGGCACGGGACCTAGCTATCTGCGGGATCGCATTCTGCCTCATACATCCCTACGACTGATTCGCTCCCACAGAGAGGGACTTCTCCGGGTGCCGTCCACTAGACTGTGCCAGCGGGCGACATCCAGGGGAAGGGCCTTCTCTGTGGCGGGCCCGACCCTCTGGAACGACCTTCCCCCCGAAATCAGAACGACCACTGACCGTCGCTCCTTCCGACAGCTTTTAAAAACTCATTTCTTCCGTTTGGCTGGCCTAGGGTAATTTTAATTAGTTATAGTGTTAAGGGGTTTTAGGGACAGTTTTTAGTTTTTATAGATGTTTTTAGCGCAGGACATGTTTAATTGTGATTTTAAATTTTGTACTTTGTTTGTGTTTATTGTTTTTAATTCTCCTGTGCCCCGCCTCGAGTCCCTCTGGGGAGAGAGAGCGGGCTACAAATAAAATTTACATTTACATTTACATTTACATTCAGGACGCAGAAGCGAAGATTCTCGACAGTTTCAAACCTCTATTATTCCAGTGCTAATAATGAGCCGCCCCTAAATTGTCTTCGTAATTGATTCTAACCACCCTGCTTCACAGCTGCAGGCTTTCCCAGAATTTCCTTGATTCTAGCTAATTAAAGCCCTCCTCTGTCTTGCTAAAGAAAGGCAAAGCTGCGATACGATTGTTGACTTACCTGTTACGTTAATTGAAAACGCCAAGTCTGCCATTCTGTTTCCCTCTCCATCTGCCACATCGAAAACAAAAAAAAATGTCCCAACTGCTTCTCCTTTCTCATGGCTGTATTGGACTCGTCCTGTTAGAAAGAAGTCAGAAGGGGCAAAAAAAATAGAATACTTAGAACATCTGCAAGCTATCTTGCGCTAATTGCGATTTGCTGAAGTGTGTAACCAAGTTCTCTGTGAGATGATAAATTCATCCAGAGATGCTGATGTTGATGGTCCCTGGTGCTTCGCTGAATCATTTTTTTGATGCTGTCTTTCTACAAATTAGACATTAGACATTAGAACAACTACGGACCTCCGCTCCTTCCGTCGAAAACTGAAAACACACTTTTTCTAGCTCTGGTGTGTTTAGGGAATTTAGTTTTAATGGGGTTTTTAGCGCAGGGACGATCAATTTAATCTGCTTTTATTTATTGTATTTATTGTTTGTATATATTTTTATATGTTTTAATTTCCCTGTGCACCGCTCCGAGTCCCCTTGGGGAGAGGATGCGGTATACAAAATTAAATATTATTATTATTATTATTAAATCTGTTTGGCTATTTAACACAGGTTGTTGTCCACCAGCAGCCAAGAGAGCTGGCAGCAGATTTATACAGTGAGGAGGTTGGGGAGGAACATAATTTAATAATTTAATTTAATTGATTAGATTTATAAACCGCCCCCTCTCCCCGAAGGGACTCGGGGCGGTGTACAGGAAAAATTAAAAAACCATATAAAAACATACAATATATCCAAAGTTAAAAACGAATTAAATTAGCCTGTACTAAAATTTGAGAACATTAAAATTACAACCCACCCTATGCTAAAATTCCCCTAAAATCTAACATCCATTTACGTATTTGGCAGATGTTATATTATGAGAGTCTAATCTATTACGCAAGACCAGCTTGCTGAAAAAAATATGTTTTAAGTGAGCGGCGAAAGAGGGGAAGGTCCGTGATAGTGCGAAGTTCGGGGGGGTAGGTCGTTCCAGAGGGCCGGCCCTGCCACAGAGAAGGCCCTACCCCTGGGCACCGGTAGCCGGCATTGACCGGCGGTTGGTACCCTCAGTAGGCCCTCTCTGTGGGAGCGTATCGGACGCAGGGAGGTATGTGGCAGGAGACGGTCCCGCAAGTAGCTAGGTCCCGAGCCATGGAGCGATTTGAAGATGGTAACAAGCACCTTGAAGCGCACCCGGAAGGCCACCGGTAGCCAGTGCAGCTCGCGCAGGAGAGGTGTTACGTGGGAGTAACGAGAAGGTCCCAGAATCCCCCGCGCGGCTGCATTCTGAACCAACTGGAGCCTCTGGGTGCACCTCAAGGGGAGCCCCATGTAGAGAGCGTTGCAATAGTCTAAGCGAGACGTCACGAGTGCCTGAGTGACAGTGCGGAGGGCATCTCGGTCCAGAAAGGGACGCAACTGGCGTACCAGGCGAACCTGGTAGAATGCCCCCCTGGTCACGGCCATCACATGGTCGCCTAGGGACAGCCGGGAATCCAGGGGGACGCCCAAGTTGCGAGCCCTTTCCACGGGGGCCAATGACTCGCGATGGAGTAAGCTGGCTATGCTAAGACGCCGGAAACCACAGCCACTCGGTCTTGGACGGGTTGAGCCAAAGTTTGTTACTTCCCATCCAGAGCCGCACGGCTTCCAAACACCGGGACATCACTTCGACAGCATCGTTGGGGTGGTTGGGGGTAGATATGTACAGCTGAGTATCATCAGCGTACAGATGGTACTCTACCCCACAACCACGGATGATCTCACCCAGCGGCTTCATGTAGATGTTAAGCATGGGCCAGTCCTGGAGTCTGGGGAAGGCTCTGAGGAGAGCTCTGTGTCAGAGGCAGAGAGGGGGCCAGGGCCGTCTGACAGTTTTCAGCTGCCTTCGGAGTCGGACAACAGTGGGGCAGAAGAACAGCTGGAGCCTGTTCCCAGTATGTGCATGCGCAGGGCTGCCAGGAGAAGGGAACAGCTAAGGAACAAGGGCCAACTCGGGAGTAAGGCCATAGGTAGACGGTGAATGCCCCCCCCCCAATAGGGAATAAAGAGGAGAGAAAGGGGAGTGGAGTTTGCAGGAGACAATTAATTCAATTCATTCAGGTGAAGATCTGTTCCTGAACTCTTGCCAAGTAATTGCTGCTTTAGAGTGGCGTTTGGAAGATATCGGCCTGGCAGCTCTCCAAGCCTGATCAAGGTCTATAGTTGTGAAATCTCTTGAAGGACTGTTGGGCTGGGACTTTGCTGGAGAGGAATTCCCTTTAAACTAAATAATGGGGGTTTTATCGGGAAGGGGAGTCGGCTTTGTGCTTTTGGGAAGCCCCAGGTCAGAACACCACACTCCTATTTTGCAGATAATGCGGCCTATTCTTTTCTTGGTAACCTGGACTGTTGACAAATAACATGGGAATGATCAACAAATAGAGGACATTTGAGTGAATTCTGCTAGTTTTGAGGTTCCTGTTTATCTCTGTGCACACAGGTGGAAAGGACAATCCCCAAAGAATGTTGATATATCACAAATATTCCTAACATGACCCTACAACACCCAATAGAATGCATGCTCTTGCACAGGAACAGCAAGCTCAAGTTCAAAGCCTAGAGAGGGTATAGATAACCCTCATTCTCAAGTCGATGTGGTCAGCTGCCCAGGACCTCAAAACCATGTGATCCTGCCCATCAATAAACCATCTTTCCAATCAGCCTCCATGTTATCCAGGCTCTTTCTCCCCGCTTGGAACTGAGCCAGATGGATCTATCTTCCAACAGTAGCATTAACAAGAATCAAATCCTTTTTGAAAACAGATCATGTCGTGTTTGTGCCACAGTATGAATCCCAAAAGCTGAGAAAAATGTGTGGCCTGCTGTGCTATGCAAAACTCAACTCAAGAGATAAATACCAGAATTTTTAACCTGTAAGAAAACAGAGACGCCTCACCTTTGTTTATATCTGCCTGGGTAAAACTTTTGGCTGGTCCCTGAGCAGAGATCTGCATCAAAGAATCTCTCTCGTGCAGGTGCAACAATCCATAGGTTGGGTCCTTCTTCATGATGTATTTGATGGACAGGTCGTCTGAATCAGGATCTGTGGCTCTTAAATGCTGGCTTGTAATGACTGCCACAGACCCTAAAGGGTGGGAACACAAACAGACACAAACAATATTAAGTTTCTTGCGTAATTATTCTGGGAATGAAAGCCTACTTGCTTATTCCTCATCATCTTCTTTTAACGGCTCCCCTAATCCCTTGCGGAGTAGAGTCTGGGCAGCTGAATGGAGCTGGCAGAGTGTTTACTGGCTGGATGCCCTCCTTGTCACCAATGAGGAGTTTTGTTTGGCAGATCATATTCTCATTGTGCCCAGAGAGAGAAATAGCTGCCTCTACCTCGGATCGAACTCACAGCCTCCTGATTGTGAGGCGAGAGCCCCATCTCTAGGCCACCGCACCACTCCTAGCATACTTGCTTATTGATTGATTGATTTTCTTCAACTCAGTGTCAACTCCTGTGGTTTTCCTGGATTACCATATTTTTTGGAGTATAAGACACACCAGAGTATAAGACGCACCAAGATTTTGAAGAGGCAAATTTTTTAAAAAAAGGTTTTGCACTCTGCAGACCTCCCCAAAACAGTCCGTTTTTTGCAAAAATGGGCCCGTTTTTTTTGCAAAAATGGGGCTTTTTCTTTTTTTTTTTTAAATTTTTATTTTATTTTCGGTTTTCAAAATAAATAACAACATATATACTGTTACTTAGCCAACATCATATTATATTATTAAATGTTTACATCATTCCATTTTACCATCATTTCATTTTACCATCAACACCCAGAAAACTCCCAGAGGGCTCTTCTGCTCTCCATACACCATATTTGTGCCTTACCCATCATTTTCTTTCCCCTCTCTCCTCCTCCTCCCTACCTCCTTTCTTCCCTCTGACGCCCTTCCCTTCTCTACTTCCCCTTCCTCTCTCCTTCTCCTCTCTCCCCTTTCCACTCCTCCTTTCTCTTCTCCTCTTCCCACTCTTTGCCCTCTCTCCTTTCTCTCTCTTCTTCCCTTACCTTTCTACTCCACACTCTTCGTCTCATTTACTTGGTGTATTTCGGCCTCGGAGCCAGTTCTATTTTGTGTTGATGGTATTTATAATTTCAGATTTAAGGTTTATCGCTCAATTTTCATATCGATTATTACAATTCTTATGTCTCAGTCCCAAATCTTGCTAGTTGTTTTAATACCCTTTTAAGTAAAGCTTAGTTGTATAATAATGTTCTATTTATAAAACCAAACAAAAAAGAACCAAAAACAGTATAAGTAGATTTAAATAAATTTAAATATAAGAAGGCCTAATCGGGTATCCATAAATTCTGTGCCTTCCAAGAGTGGTTATTATTCATGGATTATCTCATTTTATTAATTTTAAATCTAACAATTTATCCTGTGATTCAATATCAGTATCCACAAGTCTTATCAAGTATTCTAGCCTCAATCTATTTTTGCTTATAATAAGATTAGGTTTTTGATAATGATATATATTAGTTTATCTATAGATGGGGAATTGGGCTATTTAGATGGTTATAGAAAAATGATGTGTCAATGAATGATATATATCTGCTTATCTATAGATGGGGAGTTATGCTACTAGAATGGTTACAGAATACTCTTGGTAAAGATTTTGTTAATGATATACATTCGTTTATCTATCGATGGGGAACTATGCTATTTAGATGGTTAAAGAAAGATTACGTGTTTGTGAATGATATATATTTGCTTATCTATAGATGGGGAATTATGCTATTAAGATGGTTATAGAATACTCTTGGTAAATGTTTTTGTTAATGATATATATTTGTTTATTTATTGATGGGAAACTATGCTATCTAGATGGTTATAGAAAGATTATGTGTTAGTGAATGATATATATTTGCTTATCTATAGATGGGGAAGTATGCGATTAAGATGGTTATAGAATACTATCACTCTTGGTAAATGATCAATCAATTAACAGTTACACAAAATTTTAGATAATTATATGGAATCTATAGAGATATGAGGGGATTAAATAAGGGATATTAATAGTAAATAGGATTTAAAGATATTATTAAAGGGGCTTTTTCTTTAAAGGGCACGAATATCCTTTAGGAGTCTTGTAGAGTGCTCCTGAGGGCTGGGGTGGGGGGCAAAAATGCAAAAACAAGGCTGAGAAACATTGCTCCAGGGACAGTATTCAGGGACTAGCCATTTCGAACTAGGAATAATGAATGCCAATTGGTCGAAGTTCTCTACCGTCAACTATCGGTTCATTCCAATTATTTATAGTCTCTGGGAGTTCCACAGCTGACCTCCGTAGAAACAATGCCCCACTGAGTGGCTCTGAGATCTCCAGACGGTGGGGACCATTTAGTATAATATGGGTGGGTGGGCTTCCAAGAAATATAAACACTGAAGGTCTATGTGCCAGGAAATTTGGCTGCTCAGGAATTTTAATAAGGGGACTTCAGAAAATCATACTCAGCCTTGATTTACCAGCAGAGAGTTGTAGGCCTCTGTTCACGACTAATCTGAGAAGGTCCATCCTTGGTGAGGCTGCCGCAAACTCCACTTTCCCTGTCTCAATGTGGAGACCGTCTGAGAGTGAAAATTGGAACTCGTCTCTTTGGGCTACCAAACTGTTCAATTTATAAACGATCAGCTCCTCCAGGACCTCCTGGTAGGTGAAAGTGGATCCCTCCGAGAGAGCTTGTCCATTCTCCAGAGAATGCAGAGGAGATTCCCTTCTATAGAGGTATCCTGGGAGAAAGTCAAGAATTATGAGTTAGTTCCTCACAGGTCGTTTTCTCACTATTGCATTAATATATTAAATAATAATAATAATAATAATAATAATAATATATTTTATTTATAAACCGCCTCCTCTCCCCAAAGGGACTCGGAGCGGTGCACAGGGAAAAATTAAAAATACCAATATAAAATACATAAATAGATAGATAAAATACAAATTAAACCAATTTATCCCTGCGCTAAAATCCCCTATCTTAAAATACGCTAAAATCCCCTAAAACCCTATTAAAAGACGGAAGACTAACCTAGGCCGGCCAAGCAGAAAAAGTGTGTTTTTAATTTTTGACGGAAGGAGCGGAGGTCCGTAGTTGTTCTGATCTCGGGGGGAAGGTCGTTCCAGAGGGCTGGGCCCGCCACAGAGAAGGCCCTTCCCCTGGGCGTCGCCCGCTGGCATAGCCTAGTGGACAGCACCCGGAGAAGTCCCTCTCTGTGGGAGCGAATCGGCCGCAAGGATGTATGGGGCAGGATTAATACCTTAATTCGACTCCTAACATACTTATTCTTCACAGCATCTTTTACCAGCGTTTAGAACCCTTTACGGCAGAATAATTGACCACAGAAAAAAGTGGCTCAGTGGCTAAGATGCTGAGCTTGTCGATCAGAAAGGTCGGCAGTTCGAATCCTGAGGGCCGTGCAACGAGTAAGCACCCGTTACTTGTCCCAGCTTCTGCCAACCTAGCAGTTCAAAAGCATGTTAAAAAATGCAAGTAGAAAAATAGGCACCACCTTTGGAGGGAAGGGAACAGCGTTCCTTGCGCCTCCGGCGTTTAATCATGCCGGCCACATGACCACGGAGACGTCTTCGGACAGCACTGGTTCTTCGGCTTTGAAACGGAGATGACCACCGCCCCCCTAGAGTCGGGAACAACTAGCACATATGTGCAAGGAACACAGCACCTCATTTGAAAAATATTTACATGGCAACTTTCCAAGCTAGATAAGGTCTGTGGTCATAAATATTCCTTTGAAAGACTGTTTGCCAGGCCTTTGCTGAATGTGAATGAGAGGAATTCATATTTGTTTAATAAAAGGGGTTTTGTCGGGACCAGGGCTCTGCCTCATGCTTTTTGGGGGAACCTAGGTCAGAACACACTTAACAACCGTGGCAAGAAAGGTCGTAAAATGAGGCAAAACCCACTGAACAAGTGCCTCACTTAGCAATATAAATTTTGGGCTCAATTGTGGTTCTAAGTCAAGGACTGCATGGATCTTTTGCTGTGATACATACTGTATAAAACAATAAATAGGAAATGGCTATATAAATCTAATTGCTAATGCTGTTTCTTCAGCATTACTAGAAAAATATGTCTCACCATGAACGGGAGCCTTGGTGACTGTGAAAACCAGAAGGTCATTTGAAGTGTCCAAGTCCTGGAGCCGCAAGGAGGAATTCCGAATCACTACGCCTGTGTTTTCACGCACCCTGATAGGGGTCACCTTTACCTGAGGGGGCTCATCATTCAGGCGCTACAAGGGACAGAAGGAAAATCACGAGGAGAAAAATTGAGTTCAACAACTGGTTGTTTTTTTTTTTGAAACGGAAGAGGAAAGGCCATGAGATGCTACGAAATCCAGAAATAAGATTATGGAAATAGGAAGAGTCCGACGCAGTGGTGGGTTTCAAATTTTTTTAGAACCTACTCTCTAGGTGTGGCCTATTTTGTGGGCGTGGCTTGGCAGTCATGTGACAGGGTGGGAGTGGCCACCTTGTAAAATGTGGTGAAACTCATTTAACAACGCTCTTGCTTAGCAACCAAAATGTTGGGCTCAATTGTGATGATAAATTCTTTTTCTTTCTTTCTTTCTTTCTTCCCTTCCTTTCCTTTCCTTTCTTACTTTCTGCCTTCCTTTTCCTTTCCTTCCAATTGGGTTACCAGCAGCGGCAGGCCAGACTTACTTCTGGGTGCGCCGGTGGAATCCCCTCTCACCGGCTCTCTAAATTTCACCATCCGGCTCTTGCGAGTAGGTGCGAGCCTGCAGAAACCCACCACTTGTCCGACGGCTTCACAGCAGCATTCGTAATAATTTTGAATAGGTTTTTGAAACAGAAATCTAACTGAAAGCTTTTAATGCACCAAGGTATTTTATGAAATAAACCAGAAACCTGAATTTGTATTTTCCTGGTAGACCCTGTGTATTCACATTAATGTGTACAGAAGCTGTGACTACTACTGGTTAATGTGGTTGTGTATGGTATGTATGCATAGGTGCATGTGTTAATACAGAGAGAGAGAGAACATGTGTGTGTGTGTGAGAGAGAGAGAGAGAGAAAGAGAATGTGTGTGTGTGAGAGGGGGGGAAGGGAGGGAGCGAAAGAGAGAAATAGAGAGAATGTGTGTGAGACAGAGAGGGGGAGGGAAAGAGAGAAAGAGTGAGGGAAGGTGTGTGAGAGAGAGGAGCGGAGGGAAAGAGAGAAAGAGTGAGGGAAGGTGTGTGACAGAGAGGACAGAAAGAGAGAGTGAGGGAATGTGTGTGAGAGAGAGGGAGGGAAAGAGAGAAAGAGTGAGGGAACTTGTGTGTGTGAGAGGGAGGGAGGCAAAAAGAAAGAGTGAGGGAATGTGTGAAAGAGAGAGAGAGAGGGAGGGAAAGAGAGAAAGAGTGAGGAAATATGTATGAGAGAGAGAAGGAGGAAAAGAGAGAAAGAGTGAGGAAATATGTGTGAGAGAGAGGGAGGAAAAGAGAGAAAGAGTGAGGAAATATGTGTGAGAGAGGGAGGAAAAGAGAGAAAGAGTGAGGAAATATGTGTGAGAGAGAGAGGGAGGAAAAGAGAGAAAGAGTGAGGAAATATGTGTGAGAGAGAGGGAGGAAAAGAGAGAAAGAGTGAGGGAATGTGTGTGTGAGAGAGAGAGGGAGGAAAAGAGAGAAAGAGTGAGGAAATATGTGTGAGAGAGAGAGAGAGGAAAAGAGAGAAAGAGTGAGGAAATATGTGTGAGAGACAGAGGGAGGAAAAGAGAGAAAGAGTGAGGAAATATGTGTGAGAGAGAGAGGGAGGAAAAGAGAGAAAGAGTGAGCAAATATGTGTGAGAGAGAGAGGGAGGAAAAGAGAGAAAGAGTGAGGAAATATGTGTGAGAGAGAGGGAGGAAAAGAGAGAAAGAGTGAGGAAATATGTGTGTGAGAGAGAGGGAGGGAAAGAGAGAAAGAGTGAGGGAATGTGTGTGAGAGAGAGACAGAGAGAAGAAAAGAGGGAGGGAAAGAGAGAAAGTGTGTGTGTGTGAGAGAGAGAATGTGTGTGTGCATTTGTGAGACAGGGGGAATAGAGAGAGACTTGATTCACATTGTGTCATAATGGGATTGGCTGAGTTTTACTGACTTCTTGACAATTAATCAGCCTCAATAACAATTGTGGTCTGTGCTTTGGATTAGATGTGAACTGAGTCATTTTTGCCTTGCTCAACAACCATAGTTTAGCAATTTGCTTGAACCCAGACACTATTTCTGCTATCACAACAGTTTTACAAATATAAAAAACGTACATTAAGTGAATTCAATTACCTTAATAGTAATGTTGACACTGCTGATTTCTGATTGGCTGAAGCCATCACTGATATAAAAACTAAAGCTGTCCATTGATGGCTCAATACTTTCATGGACGTTCTGAAAATAATAAATACAGTTCTCCAACACATCTTGAAGCGAGAAAGAAAAATCAGAACTTCCGGCGTTTCCAAAACTGAGACGTCTGCCTGCAACGAAAGTGACATTAATATGGAAAATGTTTTTTTTTTTTAAAAAACAAGTTATTTACCTTTTTTTCTTAAGCAGAAATTATAACTTGATTCTTTGTCGAGTTTTTGCATATATAGCAAATCAAGAATTGTATTATTTATCAGATTTGTTGGCTGTCTGTCTTACTTCAATTTTATTAAGCTTATCATCAGAGGTTGGTTTCATATAATTTTACCACCGGTTCACTGCGTACCAAAACTGTGAGTGTGTGCATTTTTTTAAAATTATTTTTTATTCGAATTTATACCCCGCACCTTCTCCAAAAAGGACCCAGGGCAGCGCACAGGAAATTTAAAAACATAACAATGATAACAAAATACAAAATTTAAAAACATATTAAATCCCTACCCTGTGCTAAAATCGTTTAAAATCCCCCAAATTAAAACTATCTAAGAACGGTCACAACGGGAGGTTACGCTAGGCTGGCTTGATGGAAGAGGTGTGCCTTTAGACACTGGCGGAAGAAGCGGAGTTCAGAGATGGAGCGTAGTTCAGGGGATAAGTCGTTCCAAAGGGTAGGGCCCGCCAAAGAGAAGGCCCTTCCCCTGGGTGTCGCCAACTGGCAATGCCCGGCCGACGGCACCCTGAGAAGGCCCTCTCTGTGGGAGCGGATAGGACGAAGGGATGTATGGGGCAGGAGGCAGTCTCGCATATAACTAGGTCCCGAGCCATGGAGCGCTTTAAAGATGGTCGTCAAAACCTTGAAGCGCACTCAAAAGGCCACAGGTAGCCAGTGCAGCTTGCGCAGGAGCGGTGTTATGTGGGAGCATCTAGAGGCTCCCGTAATCACCCGCGCGGCCGCATTCTGGATTAGCTGTAGCTTTCGAGTGCACCTCAAGGGAAGCCCCATGTAGAGAGCATTACAGTAGTCAAGTCGGGATGTCACGAGTGCTTGAGTGACTGTGCGAAGGGCAGCATGTTCGCTTCGTTAGTGTGTGCATGCGTGCATGCTAATGTGCACGGCTTGCACGCATGCGTGTGGCTTAGAAAACGTGGCTAAATAGGACAGCATAGAGTCAGGGCCCGCAGGTTACTAATATTGGTTCGCCCAAACCAGTCCGAACTGACTGAATACTACCATTGCAGAGGTGGGTTCCTACCGGTTCGGCCAGGTTGGTAGTAATTCGGCCAGCCATGCCCCCGGCTGCGGATTCTATCGGCAGCACTGTAGGCACTGTCATCTTGTTTTTTGCTTCTGTGAATGCGCAGAAGCAATTTTTTCACTACTGTGCATGCGCGAGTAGCGAGAAGCGGGTCCATGAGCAAACCGGCAGTAAAAGAAGCCAAAAACTACCCCTGTATAACTGCTTATCATGATGTCAAACACAAAAAAAATAATAGGAAAAGGGGGAAGGGATAGAAATGTGAAAGAAAAATGTAGGGGGAAGATGGGAGGGGGGAAAGTATTGACTTCCAGCCTTTTTCAGCACATTAAGGTACAAAATCGAATTAAAACCTCAGCTTTTTACTTTACCAACTTAAGACGCACTAGCCATTTCTGTAGCAACAAACCAGATTAAACAACAGAATCAAGAATTTGTTTTTTTCTGTCTTGAGCACAAAGTCCAGAAGTGGTTTCCAAATAGAAAACAAAACTGAATCTGTTCCTTTCTCTAATTAAAAGAGTCAATCACTATTATTTCCGTCACTTACTCCAATGATTCTTTCATTAGGACATACCTTTCCATTCCTGTCCATATGGAATTCTCACTACAGTCAGGTTTTTTCCACATGTACCGTAGCAAACAGTATTTCACAACAACATAAAAGGTAGTCCTCAACTTACAACTCTTCATTTAGAGACGGTTTGAACAACGGCACGGAAAAAAGTGACTGATGACCAGATCTCACGCTTACAATCATTGCAGCGCCCCCGTGATCAAAATTGAGTGTGTGACAATCGGTGTGTGTGTTTACAATTGCTGCAGTATCCGCAGTCACGTGATCACAAGTTGTGACCTTCCCAGTCGGCTTCTGACAAGCCAAATTAATGGAGGAAGCCAGATTCGCTTAGCGACTGCACGATTTACTTAACAATGGCAGCGAGCTGCTTCATGGCAGTGGCAAAAATGGTTGTGAAGTGGGGCTTAAACTCACTTAACAGCTGCCTCCCTTAGCAATGGAAAAATCAGTTTTGTCAGAGTATGAATATTCATCGGCGGGAATAGATCAGCCAATGAATAGGCACAGTAACTGGGTCAGCCAATGAGGACTGGTTTGGAAACAGAAGCTTAAAGCTTGGAGTCTGGGAATTGAGACTTGAAACTGAAACTAGTCTGTAAGCTGTGAGCTCCGAGTCTGCTGCTCTGAGAAGTAAACTAATCTAAACTAACCTGTCTGCTCTGAACACTGAGATAAAACTGTTCTCTCCTGCTTGTATCCTGCTTGTAATCTCTACCACATTGAAAGAATCTGCTCTTGGTATTGTACATCTATCCTGCTGAATCAGTTATCTGTGTGTGCCTTGAGGATTTGATTTTTCTGGAACAAATGCTGACAGGTTCCACTGTAGTCGTAAGTCGAGGACCGTATGTAATCGCACCTTACCTGTCCTGGTGTTTTCAATGTACCCATATTTTGGAAGACTTGTGATTTTTACAACCAGGCCTTCTTCAGCAAGACCGCCTTCAAGGCCAAGGGTGTAGTGAGGCTGAAGTGGCGTTTGCCCGCCTTCTTCTACCTGGACACAAAAATAACATTCTGCTCTATCTGGAAATTTAATTTTGAGCATTACTTACAAAATGCTCCTATTTTCCGCGCGCGTCCACATATACAAACATACACACATACACACACACATATCTCTTAATATTTGCAATCTGAAACACTTTGTATGGGGTCATCCCAGTGGTGGGATTCAAATAATTTAACAACCGGTTCTCTGCCCTTATGATTTCTTCCAACAACCAGTTCACCAAACTGGTCATAAACTTAACAACCGGTTCTCCCGAAGTGGTACGACCTGGCTGAATCCCATCATTGGGTCATCCTCATAATATATAACAGCAATAGCCCATAGACTTATATACCGCTTTACAGTGCTTTTTTTTAGCCCTCTCTAAGCAGTTTACAGAGTCAGCATATTGCCCAGATGTCTGTGACTGTGACCTCTGTCTGTGACTGTGACTGCGGAGGCATCGCCCCTCTTTAAATCTTGGTGGGGGTGGGGGGTGGAGTGCTGACTATTGTTGTGAGTGGGTTGATTGGCTGTGCAGCTGCATCATGACTGGTAGATTGATGCTGATTGGTCTCATTTGTATGTTTCTCCTTGTTTTGAATTTCAACGGCTTGGGTGGAGGGTGGGGCTCGTCTGCTGGTCAATGCTGGCTTCCAGATGTCTGGTAGGTGGGAGGTATCATCACGTTTGTTCATGCTGTTAGATTGTTTCTCTATTTCAATTTCGATCTTGTCGAAACGTTGCAATAACATTTCTATGCCTTATACACAGGAAAATCCCCGAAGCCAGTTAAGGGGAGGAGACTTAACGTCATCCCTCTCTGCCCTTCGACTCAACCTAGAGATCATCCAGACAGAGAACCAATTAGATTACTGCTAATAAGCCTGAAATGGATCCATCCTGGTCTCTTTATTTTCAGCCCTTAAAAATCTAACACATATCTAAAAAATGTCACACAGCAGTAATCTAATTGGTTCTCTGTCTGGATGATCTCTAGGTTGAGTCGAAGGGCAGAGAGGGATGACGTTAAGTCTCCTCCCCTTAAAGGGACCCTGAACAGGAGCTGTGATAATATTCTCTCATTTAAGAGTCCTGTAAATTGGCTGATGTATCAGGGATACCGGATAGCTCAAGGCATAGAGAAGCCTGCCTCATATGCTGGAAAGCGCCTGAAGGCCCAATGCAAAAGATGGCTTCCAGGCCTAACAGGAAAACTCACTTAACTTACTTACATTGCTTAACAATGGAAATCCTGCGCTCAATTGGGGGCCGTAAGTCAAGGATTACATGTACCACATAAGTCAGCGCTGAATCGCACGGGTTGCTGACGTACCGTAATGTGATCAGAAAAGGTAACAACCGGAGGCACACTTTGGGCTGCTGTGATAGTGACAGTGAACATCTGGCTATCGAGCTGGTTGTTGTCCGCATCGAACACAGAGAAGTAGAAGACATCTGTGATTGGCTGATCGAAAACGGTTTCAAGCTCGGTGAAATATCTACAGGATAAAAAAAAACAACCAGAAGATGTTGAGCTGGGGCGGTAGATTGGCAGGGACACCAAAGTCATGCAATCGACAGACAATTTAATCTCCTCTAATTGCATCTTGTTTGCCTTGGGGGATAAACCCACCTGCTTGCATTTTCATGTTACTGGGAGAGATGTTAATAGCTAGGGGGGAAAATAGTTAACAAGCGAGATTACATTTTATGTCTAACTTTTTAATCAATCCGGTGGCCTTTCAATCTGCCAGATGGAAGCTGTTGACAGCGCAGGATGGGGAACGTTTAATAGCAATGCAACTGGGAAGGAGCCACGTGGAAAAAGCTGATTCATGCATTGACACGAAATTAAAAGTCGAGATGAAAGAAATGTCACTGGGATGGATCCCAACCGTGAAGCAGAGATGTGCAGGGGGGAAATGTTTCCTTCTGGGCTTAAAACAAAACCCTAATGGAGAATCTCAGAAGTATAGTCAACTGTTTCATGTATTAACCGCAGCTAGAATTGTATTTGTACGAAATTGGAAAAGGGTAGAGATTCCTATTGACGAGGTGACAAGGTAAATATTAGAATGTGCAGAAATGAACAGATTAACATTAGCCATGAAGGAGAAAGAGCAAACTGAATATTATATGATTTGGAGAGTATTTTACCAACGGTTGGAGGGAGGGAAAAGGAGTTTGGAAATGAAGAAAGCTAAAAAAATAAGTAGAAATACACTTAAATAGATATATAAACAAGATGAAAACTGTTAGTATGTGTATGATGCGAATGATGATGTTTAATGTTGATGCAACATTATTACTAGAAGATATTAAGAAGAAAAATGGAGAGTTCATAACGTTTAAATGCTCGATATATTACAATACTAAACTTAAGGAAATAATGTAGAAAAGAATGTGAAAGATGTGGCAAAAGAGGAACGATGATGCACAGAGATGTTTGTACACAGGCGACACACTGAATAAGGAAAGAGGAAATGTTTATTTTTGTAATTAAAAAACAGGAAAACTTTTTTTTTTAAAAGAAATACCGTACTTTTCGGCGTATAAGACGCACTGGAGTATAAGACGCAGCAAGATTTTGAAGAGGCAAATTTTTTAAAAAAAGGGTTTTGCACTCTGCAGGCCTCCCCAAAACAACGTTTTTTGCAAAAACGGGCCTGTTTTTTTAAAATGGCATGAATAGCCTTTAGGAGGCTTGTAGACTGCTCCTGGGGGGATGCCCCCCCCCAAAAGAGCAAAAAACAGCTAGTTTTTCGTGAAAACTGGCCCATTTTTGTCAAAAAAAAGGGCATGCATAACCTTTAGGAGGCTTATAGAGTTTTCCTGGGGGCTGGGGGAGTGTCAAAATTGAGCAAAAAAATGGCCCGTTTTTCGCTCATTTCTGCCCTCCCCAGCCCCTAGAAGCTCTCTGAAAGCCTCCTAAAGGCTCTGCACGGCCATGTTGGTGAGGGGGGTGGGGTTTCGGGAGGCCAAAAATGCTGTATTCAGTGTATAAGACACTCCCAGATTTTCAGCCTCTTTTTTGAGGGAAAAAGGTGCGCCTTATAATCTGAAAAATACGGTATATTCAACTGCAGGAAAAATGGATTCCTGAACCACTTCCTTGAAGACCAGCCAACATCCACCAGATCTGGATGGAAACTCATGGTCCTTGCTAAAAACACATCCCTCGGATAAAAACGAAGGAAAGCATCCAAATCATGAACGGTCCTTTCTTCGTGACCCCCAAAAGAATATAATATAATATAATGGTGCCATTGCTTTTTTAAAAAAAATAAATGTTATTCATAAGACACTTTTTTGAAAAACAGTGCATGGTCAGGGTATACCAAATAAAAAACACCAGAAAAAGAAGATTGGGGTTAAACATGGACATACAAGCTAATAACAACCATAATGATATTTAATTTTAATTTAATTTAATTTTAATTTTAATCACATTTATATCCCACCCTTCTCCACAAAGGACCCAGGGCGGCGCGCAGGAATTTAAAAACATACAAAACAATAAATACAGAATTTAAAAACATATTAAATTACAATCTTATGCTAAAATCCAAATTAAAATCCCCAGTTTAAAACTATCTAAAATAGCCCCGACGGGAGGTTAGGCTAGGCCGGCTTGCTGAAAGAAATGTGTCTTTAGACATTGGCGGAAGAGGCGGAGGTCCGAGATGGTACGCAATTCAGGGGGTAGGTCGTTCCAAAGGGCAGGGCCCGCCACAGAGAAGGCTCTTCCCCTGGGTGTCCCCAGTCGGCATTGCCCGGCCGACGGCACCCTGAGAAGGCCCTCTCTGTGGGAGCGGATCGGCCGAAGGGATGTATATACAGTAATAACAATAGTAATCATATAACCAAAAAGCTTTCAGCTAGCTTTCTACTTACATTAAAGTATTGTAATTATTTACCTTCTTATTTTCAGTACTAACATTTACGATCTTCCTTTATTCTAATTCCTACTTCTTGCTTCTACTCATTCGTAGAATTTATTCCAAATCATATACTATTCTGACATCTTCTCGATCTTTAATTTTAAAGGTTAATCTAACCATTTTGGCAGGGTCAAAAACTTTTTCAAACTACAGCCGCTTGGTACTACCAGTTCGCCTGAACCAAACTGTTAGGTTGGCAGAAGCTGGCACAAGTAAAGGGAGCTCACTCCCTTACACGGCACTAGGGATTTGAACAGCCGAACTGCCGACCTATCTGATCAGCAAGCTCAGCGTCTTAGCTGTTGAGCCACCTTAAAAGTAATAAGTAATAAAGACAGGCTAAAAAAACTATTGAATCACTTGTACTGGAAGTCCATGCCTTTCATGGAGATCCATGCTTTCCTGTTCTGTATGAAGGTCACGGATTTCAATTATTTTTTTGGGGGAGGAGGAAACCTCTACATTTGCCTCCAGCATTAAATGATATATCAGAGAATCTCAGAAGAAGAATAGCTTGGGGGGAAACTCTAAAAACTGGAACCTTTTCATATCTCTGCCTAATCTCCCCCCCCCCCCCCCCCAGCCCTTAAGGTCAGGACTCTGTTTTTAAGAAAACAATTTCTTAAGAGCTCATGTCTTTTCTTTCAGGCAAATATATATTTCTTTCATTTCTATAGTTCGTGCTTCCAGGTTTCATTTGTTCCAATCTTCAGGTAGACACTGGCAGAAAATGCAACAAAACCTTGGCTTGTGACCTGCATATTTTAATTGCCAACCCACAAAACTATTCAAGAGAAAGAGTGCTAGGCACTGGTGAAATTCATTTTTTTTACTACCGGTTCTGTGGGCGTGACTTGGTGGGCATGGCAGGGGAAGGATGCTGCAAAATCTCCATTCCCTTCCCACTCCAGGGGAAGGATGCTGCAAAATCTCCATTCCCTTCCCACTCCAGGGGAAGGATACTGCAAAATCTCCATTTCCTCCCCACTCCAGGGGAAGGATACTGCAAAATCTCCATTCCTTCCCCAATCCAGGGGAAGGATACTGCAAATCTCCATTCCCTCCCCACTCCAGGGGAAGGATACTGCAAAATCCCCCTTCCCACCCCACTCCAGGGGAAGGTTACTTCAAATCTCCACTCCCTCCCCACTCCTGGGGAAGGATACTGCAAATCTCATTCCCTCCCCACTCCAGGGGAAGGATACTGCAAATCTCCATTCCCTCTCCACTCCAGGGGAAGGATACTGCAAAATCTCCATTCCCTCCCCACTCCAGAGGAAGGATACTGCAAAATCCTCCTTCCCACCCCACTCTGGAGCCAGCCAGAGGTGGCATTTGCCAGTTCTCTGAACAACTCAAAATTTTCACTACCGGTTCTCCAGAAACCTGTCAGAACCTGCTGAATTTCACTCCTGATTCTAGGGCTGTTTTTTGAAGAAGGCTACACTTCTCACACACAGGGAAACAAGCTTTGTGACATTCACATCATACAGAGGGAAACAAGCTTTGTGACATTTCCCTGGAGAAAATTCTTGGGCGCAAACACTTACCTGATTCTTTGATGGTTAATGTCTTCCATTGTGAAATTATAGACCTCCGAAGACTCGGCCGATTGCCGTCCAACGGCCGTCCGCATAAGACTGCCGTACATAGGAAGAGAAATTAGCTGAATCCTTATCGCAGAATCTGGGGAATTGTTATCCTAAGGGCAGAAGTGAGATTAAGAAAGAAACAGTCATATCCATTAAGATAATCGTTGAACAAAATATGAAGGATGTCAGTTGTTGTTTTGGCCACCACATTACAAAAAGGATATTCAGACTCTGGGGGGGGAAATTGCAAAGAAGAGCAACTAAGAGGAGCAACTTCTGAAGAACGGTTGCAGGATTTGGGTTTGGCTAGTCCAGAGAAAAGAAGGACTAGGCGGTGACATGATAGCAATCTTCCAGTATTTGAGGGGCTGCCCCAAAGAAGAGGGAGTCAACCTATTGTCCGAAGCACCAGAAGGCAGGACAAGAAGCAATGGATGGAAACTAATCAAGGAGAGAAACAACCTGGAATTAAGGAGAAACTTCCTAACAGTGAGGACAATTAATCAGTGGAACAGAAGTTGCCTTCAGAAATTGTGGCTGCTTCCTCACTGGATGTTTTTAAGAAGAGACGGGACAGTCACTTGTGCAAGGTCCTTTCCAACTCTATTCTGGTTGGTTGGTTGGTTGAAAAGAAGAGTTCTACCTTTAGTATGTTTGAAAGCTACGGAGGTTCTTGGCTTATGACTGGTCATTTATAACCAAGTTTCAAAATTCCAAGAGTTGACCATCACCCCTATGGTCACATAGTCACACCTGGACACTTGGCAACTGGTTTGTATTCATGGCAGTTTGCAGCGTCCTACAGCCACATGACCACAAATTGGTCCACAAACCTCTTAACAACTAGCATGATTTACAACCATAATTTTGGCTCAATTATGGTTATAAGTCATAGGCTACCTGCAATGTAAACAAACTTGTTCCTATGATATTATTCT
This sequence comes from Rhabdophis nuchalis, assembly GCA_039707465.1. Taxonomy (NCBI): domain Eukaryota; kingdom Metazoa; phylum Chordata; class Lepidosauria; order Squamata; family Natricidae; genus Rhabdophis; species Rhabdophis nuchalis. The sequence goes on along the minus strand of CM077648.1, from coordinate 10,325,810 downwards.
GGACTATTCTATTTAAATTCTGTTGCGCTGACTTTAAAGTTAAAGAAGACGAAAATATGCAAAGTATTAGATACTGCAATTCTAATGCAATAAAAAACTTCTTAATCAGTTGAGTCCATTGATTAATTGGCCTGGTGAGCCAACTGATTGGGGAAGAGATTGATTTTTTTTGTCAATTAAAAAAGCATTTAATTAATTAAGAGAGGTATATCCAATTAGTTGAGATTTTTTTAAACTGATGATTATTTTGATTTCAGTAATGTGCTTATTGGCCGTCTTTAATTGAGCACAAATATATTTAATCATTAGAAAAGGGTACCAATTAAGCAAAAGATACTTCAAAACTGCTGATGACTTCAATGTGAAAAGATTACAAAATCAAATAAGCCTACGGTTTTAGCACATTCATCAATGATCATTCAACCATAAATAATCACAAAATCAATTGTAGCAGTAAAGGTTACACATATACAAGATGTTATTTGAAATCAGTCAACCCTTAAAAAACGCTCAGGTCTTCATTTACACTAATATTGCTATGATAAAATATACATAAATAATATCGGGCATGAAGAATCAGGAACAAATCTTACGTCCCAGTCAAGCTGATTTATTGCTCATGCCTATAAACATGAACAGAGATGCTACTCCGCCTTTAAAGGGACATGGTGGCTCAGTGGCTAAGACGCTGAGCTTGTCGATCAGAAACCTCGGCAGTTCGGCGGTTCGAATCCCTAGCACCGCGTAACGGATTGAGCTCCCGTTACGTGTCCCAGCTTCTGCCAACCTAGCAGTTTGAAAGCATGTAAAAATGCAAGTAGAAAAATAAGGACCGCCTTTGGTGGGAAGGGAACAGCGTTCTGTACGCCTTCAGCGTTTAGTCAGGCCGGCCACATGACCATGGAGACGTCTTCGGACAGCGCTGGCTCTTTGGCTTTGAAACAGAGATGAGCAACACCCCCTAGAGTCAGGAATGACTAGCACATATGTGCGAGGGGAACCTTTACCTTTACCTCATAAATACGAAACTAGTCAACTAATGGTCAGTAGTACTACATTGGCCCTAGATAGGAGTGAATAGAATTCAAGAGGGATTGGATTTAGACCGCTTGTGAGAACATAATGATTCTAGGCTGCTTCCTATCTTGACTCCACCCTCAGGCTTTGTTTGTCCTTCTCCTACAATACAGGTACCTCTTTGTGGCCTGTCGGCTACTGGTCCCTCCAGCAGCCAAGTCAGAGGAGGAGGAGGTGTGAGAGTGAGGGCCAGCATCAAGGCAACCTGAGAGCTGTGAGGGGGAAGAGGGAATGTAGCTGGCAGAGAGAGAGAGAGAAAGAAAGAGAGAGAGAGAGAGAGAGAGAGAGAGAGAGAGAGAGAGAGAGAGAGAGAGAGAGAGAGAGAGAGAAAGAGAGAGAGAGAAAGAGAGAGAGAAAGAAAGAGAGAAAGAGAGAGAGAGAAAGAGAGAGAGAGAAAGAGAAAGAAAGAGAGAGAGAGAGAAAGAGAGAGAGAGAGAAAGAGAGAAGGAGAGAGAGAGAAAGAAAGAGAGAAAGAGAGAGAGAGAAACAGAGGGGGGGAGCCTGGGCCATCCATCAGCCCTCAGATAGAGAGTCAACAGTTCCCAGGCCTGGAGGTGGCTGATGAGGAAGAGGAGGAACAGCTGGGTCCAGTGCCTGACATGCAGATGAAAACGGAGCCTGGGAGGGCCACACACGACCCTCCTGAGCTCCGTTTTTGGTGGCACAGCCATTGCGGGCCGGTCCTTTGTTGTTTCCTGGATGGCCCCGCAGACCAGATCTAAGCACCCTGGGGGCCGAACCCAACCTGCAGGCCTTGAGTTTGACACCCCAATCTACCTGGTAGGCCAGAAGAGGCTTCGTGGCATCTGATTCTCAGATTAGCTTCATTTCCCTTCAGAAAACAAAATATCTGCTTAGAAAGAACTTTTCCTTCCTTCCTTCCTTCCTTCCTTCCTTCCTTCCTTCCTTCCTTCCTTCCTTCCTTCCGTCCTTCCTTCCTTCCTGATGTTCTGGTAGGTAGGTAGGTAGAACAGGTTAAAACCTTTGTCAAGCAGGAACAATCAAGGGGCAGCCGAGCCTTTGACATTACAGCCTGGATATATATACAAGGATTGCTTTCCTGGCCCAGGATCAGCTGTTGTCGATGCATCATAGAAATGCTAACAGACATCGGCCTACGTGCCCAGATTGTGTTGGCAACTCTGTGAAATGCCAGAAAGGATGGGCCAAGTTCCCACCTGCCTGAAAGTCAGAACCAGGTGTGTTTTTATCAAGCAAGGCGGAAGGATGTTACCTTTGGACTGCCACAGGCAATTTTCCCTTTGTCTGGATGTACAGTAAGTTAAAAAAGAAAGCTGGAACAATTGCGACTCGCTGCAGGCTAAGCGATGCTCTTGGGAGATGATCCATCGTGTTCTCCCAGACTGAGAGGAGACGTTGTGGAGCTGGCAGCGGACTTGGACAGTGAGGAGGGTTGGGGAGGAGCATGGGCCAGTCCTGGAGTCTGGGGGAGGCTCTGACGAGGGCTCTGCGTCGGAGGCAGAGGTGGGAACAGAGCCACATGGCAGTTATCAGCTACCTTCGGAGTCAGAGATCAGTGAGGCAGAAGAACGCTGGAGCCTGTTCCCAATGTGCACATGCGCAGAGCTGCCAGACAAAGGGAACAGCTAAGGAACTCCTGCCCTCTGGAACGACCTACCCTCCGACCTTCGTACGATCACTGACCTACGCCTCTTCCGCCGGGCCTTGAAAATGCACTTATTCCGTGCGGCCGGCCTGGTGTAGTTTTTTTTAATCAATTTTATCTGAGAATTTTACCTGGTTTTAGAACAGGCCCTAAATTTAATTGATTTTTAAAGTATTTTGTATATTGTATATTGATGTTTTGTGGTTTTATTATGCCTGTTCACCGCCCTGAGTCCCGCAAGGGAGAAGGGCAGTATACAAATTTAAATAATAACAACAACAACAACAACAACTTGGAAGTAAGGCCACAGGTGGACGATGAATGGCCCCTCCCTGGGGTAATAAAAGAGGAGAGAAAGGGGAGTGGAGTCTGCAGGAGACAATTAGTTCGTTCCTGCGTTATTCCCAAGTATTGTGGCATCTGAAAGATATCGGCCTGGCCACTCTCCAAGCCTGATAAGGTCTGGTAATTGTGATCTATCTTGAAAGACGGTGGGGGAGGAAAGACTCTGCTGGAGAGGAATTCACTGTAAATTAAATAAAAGGGGTTTTATCTGGACGAGGACTCGGCTTCGTGCTGCTGGGGAAGCCTAGGTAAGAGCAGAAGACACAATCCCCACCCTCCCCTCTCTAACACTGAAACTCATCGAATCACTAGGGTTAATGGTAAAGGTTTCCTCTATCCAGTCATGTCCAACTCCAGGGGGCAGTACTCATCTCCATTTCCTAATATATAATATAATATAAAAGGAGGAGGAGGAGAAGGAAAAGGAGAAGGGGAAGAAGAAGATGATGATGATGAAGGAGGAGGAGGAGGAAGAGAAGAAGGAGGAGGAGGAGAAGAAGAAGATGAAGGAGGAGGAGGAGGAGGAGGAGGAGGAGGAGGAGGAGAAGAAGAAGAAGAAGAAGAAGAAGAAGAAGAAGAAGAAGAAGAAGAAGAAGAAGAAGAAGAAGAAGATGATGATGATGGAGGAGGAGGAGGAGGAGGAAGAGAAGATGGAGGAGGAGAAGAAGATGATGAAGGAGGAGGAGGAGGAGGAGGGGAGGAGGAGGAGGAGGAGGAGGAGGAAGAAGAAGAAGAAGATGGAGGAGGAGGAGGAGGAAGAGAAGATGGAGGAGGAGAAGAAGATGATGAAGGAGGAGGAGGAGGAGGAGGGGAGGAGGAGGAGGAGGAGGGGAGGAGGAGGAGGAGGAGGAAGAAGAAGAAGAAGATGGAGGAGGAGGAGGAGGAGGAGGAAGAGAAGATGGAGGAGGAGAAGAAGATGATGAAGGAGGAGGAGGAGGAGGAGGGGAGGAGGAGGAGGAGGAGGGGAGGAGGAGGAGGAAGAAGAAGAAGAAGAAGAAGAAGAAGAAGAAGAAGAAGAAGAAGAAGAAGAAGAAGAAGAAGAAGAAGAAGAAGAAGAAGAAGATATTGCAGTCATTTCTATTGTAGCTAAAGTGTAGGCCCCTTCCATTTCTGCTTTTTTGATCTAGCCACAAGACATGAAATGTCATTATAACCAAAGAATTGTTGATCCCCAGAACTTGGCAAAACATGGGCTGTCTTCCACCAGAGTCCGTCCAGAGTCCCAAAGAGGTTACCTCCAGCCAGATGGTGAGCAGCCACCCTTGTATTTGTCAGGGACACAGAAAAATCTCATTTCAGAAGCTGCTCTGAACTTATATAATTCAAAAAAAGGGAGAAAAATCAATTGCAGGAAATATTCTGAACTTAGGATTCCCTTAGATCTTCAGCTGCCAGGTTTTGACCCAATCATTCAAAGCTGAATTTTGCACAAGAAAAACCTCTACCAGAGGAGGAAGACAAAGCCCAAATTATTTGGTTCTTCTCCTTTCTCTTCTGTCTAACCTTGGCAACTTTAAGACTTGTGGACTTCAGCTGGCTGAGGAATTCTGGGAGTTGAAGTCCACAAGTCTTAAAGTTGCCAAGGTTGGAGACCCTTAGTCCAAACAGATAACCCTACATTTTCTATCTCCTTAACTCTATTGACTGCTTTGAAGCCACCAAAGATACCCCTATATTAAGATACAGATTAAAGAGATAGTATTAAAAAAGATCAAATGCTTACAATATAGGCAAAGTGGGATCGAGTGATGATCACAGAGTTTTTACCAGCCACAGTGATACTCAGCGAGCAGCCGGGATCCAACCTTGGCCCGTTAATGTTCACTGGAGTTACTTCCACCTTGAGCAAAACCACGTCTTTGGTAGTGCCGTCAGTGACTGAAATTTCCATGCTGTCTTCTCCCGAGGATGAGCCATCGTGAAGATAATGCAAGGCGTTCCTGGTGACTTCCTCGTAAGTGAAGCTATCGCCTTTCCAGAAAGACATGGAAAAATCAGAATTTTCTCCTTGACGTAACATGAAGATGAACGCCTCTAAGTAAATACAGAAACGTGCCTCGGCCTAAGTACAGACCTCTCTGGGAATTTACCAAAATATTGACTCTTGTCAGTGTATATTCATGAACTGGAATAGGGCTTAGTAACAAGGCCAGCCAATGGGAGATGAAACGGTTTGGAGCCTGGGCATGGTTTAGCTCTGCAGCTCTGAATCTGCACTGAGCTCTTAATTCAGGGGTCCCCAACCTTTGCAACTTTAAGTCTGAAGGACTTCAGCTCCCAGACTTCTCCAGAATTCTGGGAGCTGGAGTCCTTCAGACTTAAAGTTGCAAAGGTTGGGGACCCCTGTCTTAACTTGTCTGCTGCTCTGAACTGAAACTGTTCTCTTCTTATTTTATTTATTTTATTTTATTTTATTTATACCCCGCCCTTCTCCTTGTTAGGACCCAGGGCGGCGCACAGGCATTATTAAAACCACAAAATACAAAATACAAAATCGATTAAAATATATTAAATTATTAGACCCGTGCTAAAAACCCATTTTAAAACCATACCAAATTAATTTTAATTTTAAAAGTCAGAAGTAGGGGCTATCCTAGGCCGGCTTGTTGGAATAGATACGTCTTAAGACGTTGGCGGAAGAGGCGGAGGTCCGAGATAGTGCGAAGGTCGGGGGGTAGGTCGTTCCAGAGGGCCGGGCCCGCCACAGAGAAGGCCCTTCCCCTGGGTGTCGCCAGCCGGCATTGCCCCGCTGACGGCACCCGGAGAAGACCCTCTCTGTGGGAGCGGATCGGACGAAGGGATGTATGGGGCAGGAGACGGTCTCGTATATAGCTAGGCCCCGAGCCATGGAGCGATTTAAAGATGGTCGTCAGCACCTTGAAGCGCACTCGAAAGGCCACAGGCAGCCAGTGCAGCTCGCGCAGGAGAGGTGTTACGTGGGTTTGCCTTGAGGCACCCATAATCACCCGCGTGGCCGCATTCTGTACTAACTGTAGCTTTCGAGTGCACCTCAAGGGGAGCCCCATGTAGAGAGCGTTGCAGTAATCCAGCCGGGATGTCACAAGCGCTTGAGTGACTGTGCGAAGGGCTCCCCGGTCCAGTAAGGGGCGCAACTGGCGTATCAGGCGTACCTGATAGAACGCCCCCCTGGCTACGGCCGTCACATGGTCCTCCATGGACAGCCGCGAATCCAGGAGGACGCCCAAGTTGCGCGCCCTCTCCACGGGGGCCAGTTGTTCGCCCCCAATGGCCAGTGTTGGACTTATCTGGCTGAACCGGGGTGCCGGAAACCACAGCCACTCGGTCTTGGACGGGTTGAGTTTGAGTTTGTTACTACCCATCCAGATCCGTACGGCCTCCAGACACCGGGACAGCACCTCGACGGCATCGTTGGGGTGGTTTGGGGTGGATATGTACAACTGAGTGTCATCAGCGTACAGATGGTATTCCACCCCAAAACCACGGATGATCTCGCCCAGCGGCTTCATGTAGGTGTTAAACAGGAGTGGCGAGAGGACCGACCCCTGAGGGACCCCACATGTGAGTGGCCTCGGGGACGACCTCTGCCCTCCTGCCAACACCCATTGCGACCGACCAGAGAGGTAAGACGAGAACCACCGTAGGACAGTGCCTCTCAGCCCCAACCCCCCCAATCGGTGCAATAAGATACCATGGTCGATGGTATCAAAAGCCGCTGAGAGGTCTAATAGGACAAGGATAGAGGAACAACCTCTATCCCGTGCCCTCCAGATATCATCTACCAACGCGACCAATTCTCTCCTCTGCTTGTTGGGGGGAAAAACTGCTTTTGGTATTGTGTATTTACTTATGTGTTGTTATGAATATAAAGAAGTTATGAATCCTGCTGAATTGTCTGATTGTGTGTTAACTGATGCTAACGACCATGACCACTTTGTGACAGACTTGCTGTTCCTCATTATGGTCCGCCAGCAGCCTGCAGAGCTGGTAGCAGATTCAGACAGTGAGGAGGTTGGGGAGGAACCTGGGCCAGTCCTGGAGTCTGGGGAAGGCTCTGAGGAGGGCTCTGTGTCGGAGGCAGAGATGGGGCCAGAGCCGTATGCCAGTTATCATCTGCCTTCGGAGTCAGACATCAGTGAGGCAGACGGACAGCTGGAGTCTGTTCCCAGTGTGCGCATGCGCAGAGTTGCCAGACGAAGGGAACAGCTAAACAGGGGTTGACCTGGGAGTAAGGCCACAGGTAGGCGATGAATGGCCCCTCCCAGAGGAAATAAAAGAGGAGCGAATGGGGAATGGAGTTTGCAGGAGACGATTAGTCCGCTTCATTGGTTCGTGACTCTCCGAGACTCCTTGCCAAATTCTGCAGAGATCGGCCTGGCAGCTCTCCAAGCCAGATAAGGTCTGTAACTGTAAATCCTCCCTCGAAAGACTTTGCTGGATGTGAATGAGCAGAATTCACAGTAAATTAATAAAAACGGGTTTTTGTCAGGACAAGGACTTTGCTTCATACTCTTGGGTAGCCTCGGTCAGAACAATTAAGAGAGGACTATTCGTGCTGCACTTCAGTGGATTTTTGCTTTTTCTTAACAGACCTAAACGGTCACAGACGAAACAGTACGAGACACTTCCCCCAAGCTTACCTGTGGCCATGTAGACTGGGAATCCAGAACCGTGTCTGAGAAGAGCTCCGTGGTGAGGAGGTTCTACCACTTCAAAGAAGAGATCCTCAGCCGCAATGTGCCCGTCACTCAGGGTCAGCTTTATTCCTTAACCATCCAAATATAGAGAGGGAGGAAGCAAAGTATATTTAGATGTTTAGACCCTTATCTCCAAGGGAACTGCAATTTATAAGTAGGTGAGAGCAGAGCGTGAATGGGGGAGTCAGCGGCATTTGGGGTATTGACACATTTTATTTCAACAAAAAGGGCATAAATAGCCTGTAGGAGGCTTGTAGAGTGCTCCTGGGGGGTGGGGGACTCCCAAAACGAGCAAAAAATGGCCCGTTAATTGCAGAAAAAGGCCCATCCCCCCCCGAAAGGGTATGAATAGCCTTTAGGATGCTTGTAGAGTGCTCCTGGGGGCTGGGGGGGGGCGCAAAATTGAGCAAAAAACGGGCCGTTTCTGCCCTCCCCAGCCCCCAGGAGCACTCTACAAGCATCCTAAAGGCTCCATGGCACCGGACCTAGTTACTTGCGGGATCGCATTCTGCCTCATACATCCCTGCGGTCGATTCGCTCCCACAGAGACTTCTCCGGGTGCCGTCTACTAGGCAGTGCCAGCGGGCGACGCCCAGGGGAAGGGCCTTCTCTGTGGTGGGCCCGACCCTCTGGAACGACCTACCCCCCCCCCCGAACTTAGAACAACCACGGACCTCCGCTCCTTCCGCCAAAAGTTAAAAAGTTACTTCTTTCATTAGGCCGGCCTGGCCTAATCTATCCTATCCTAGGCTGTAGTAATAATTAAAATTGTTTTAATAGGGATTGTAGGGAATTAGTGTTAAAGGTTTTAAAGGTTTTAAGATTTTTAAATTTTAGCGCAGGGTAAATTATTTAATTCGATTTTAAATATTGTATTGTTGTATTTATAAATATGCTTTTAAAGTCCTGTGCACCGCCCCGAGTCCCTCCGGGGAGAGGGTGCGGTCTATAAATCAATCAATCAATCAATCAATCAATCAATCAAATAAATAAATAAATAAATAAATAAATAAATAAATAAATAAATAAATAAATAAATAAATAAATAAATAAATAAATAAATAAATAAATAAATAAATAAATAAATAAATATGCACGGCCATTTTGGGGAAGGGGGCGGGGCTTCAGGAGGCCAAAAATGCTGTACTCAGTGTTTAAGACACACCCAGATTTTCACCCTCTTTTTTGAGGGAAAAAGGTGCGTCTTACACTCCGAAAAATACGGTATGTTTCCAGATGGATTTCTTCAATTACATTTTACATCTTCCTCTCCTCGCTGAGGTCCACAGCAAAGTGCGTTCCCAGACGCTTTTATCAATGTTTAATTCCTCTACCGAACGTTCGGTTCCTGGAGTGGTGCCAAGTAATTTATGGGAAGTCCCCTAATTGAACTGCTACCGTGATGAATTATACATATAGCATAGTATGTACTTGAAGCTCATTGATGAACTCGTCTTTTTTTTCCCCCTCTTACCAATGGCTGCTCTGCCTCCTTGGCTGACCTCGAGCACCGGAGCGGTCATCTGGAACAATGGAGGCTCGACATCCATGGAAAGCAGGTGGATGGTGAACGGCATCTCGGGACTGAGGTGTTCTCCATCCGACACTGAAAGAAAGTCCTGGAGTGAGTACCATATTTTGTGGACTATGAGACGCACCGGAGTATAAGACGCACCATGATTTTTGAAGAGGTAAATTTAAAAAGTGTTTGCACTCTGCAGGCCTCCCAAACCCTCGGCAAGCCTCATTTTTTGCAAAAAAACAACAACAGGGCATGCAGAGGCTTTGGGAGGCTTGTAGAGTGCTTCTCCAAAAAACGGCCCGTTTTCTGCTCGTTTTTGCCCTCCCCGGTCCCCAGGAGCATTTTGCAAGCCTCCCAAACCCTCTGCACCTCCATTTTTGCAAAGGGGGCGGGGTTTCAGTAGGCCAAAAATGCTGCATTCAGTGTATAAGATGCCCTCAGATTTTCACCCTCTTTTTGGGAGGGGGGGAAATGATGCGTCTTATACTCCGAAAACTACAGTATGTTGCATAAAAGAATCGGGCTTAAAATTATGCTTTCCTTAGGTGGATGCGAAAGATTGGCTGAATTCTAAAATGCTGATGTTGTGGCCTCTCGGCTACCGGCCCCAACAGCAGCCAAATCAGAGAAGGAGGAGGAGTGGGAGTGAGGGTCAGCATCAAGGCAATTTGGGAGCTCTGAGGAAGAAGAGGGAATGGAGCGGGCAGAGAAAGACAGAGGCGGAGCCTGGGCCGTCTGTCAGCCCTTAGATGGAGAGTCAACAGGCCCCAGGTCCAGAGGTGGCAGATGAGGAAGAGGAGGAACAGCTGGGTCCAGTGCCTGATGCGCAGATGGGCAGGAAGCAGAGGCCACTGATAGTTGCAAGTTCCTTCCCCGTTTAGTTGATCATTTTTAGGGAGCAACCCCTGCTTCCATCTTGCAAGGCCATTCTCACATCCCATTATAGCAAATAACATTAAAGGGGCTCTGGGCAAGACCACCCATAGCAACATTTCCAGGTTTAGCTGACTAGGTCCTAGTCCTGCCTTAGATATGAAAGCCAGCTGGGTGACTTTGGGCCAATCCCCAGGAGATGGTGAGTTCTAGTTCCACTTGGGTATGAAAGCCATCTGGGTGACTTTGGGCCAATCGCCAGGAGATGGTGAGTTCTAGTTCCACTTGGGTATGAAAGCCAGCTGGGTGACTTTGGGCCAATCCCCAGGAGATGGTGAGTTCTAGTTCCACTTTAGGCATGAAAGCCAGCTGGGTGACTTTGGGCCAATCCCCAGGAGATGGTGAGTTCTAGTTCCACTTTAGGCATGAAAGCCATCTGGGTGACTTTGGGCCAATTGCCAGGAGATGGTGAGTTCTAGTTCCACTTTAGGCATGAAAGCCATCTGGGTGACTTTGGGCCAATTGCCAGGAGATGGTGAGTTCTAGTTCCACTTTAGGCATGAAAGCCAGCTGGGTGACTTTGGGCCAATCCCCAGGAGATGGTGAGTTCTAGTTCCACTTTAGGCATGAAAGCCAGCTGGGTGACTTTAGGCCAATCCCCAGGAGAAGGTGAGTCTCACCTTAGACACACAAGCTGGGTGACTTTGGGCCAATCCCCAGGAGATGGTGAGTTCTAGTTCCACTTTAGGCATGAAAGCCAGCTGGGTGACTTTGGGCCAATCCCCAGGAGATGGTGAGTTCTAGTTCCACTTTAGGCATGAAAGCCAGCTGGGTGACTTTAGGCCAATCCCCAGGAGAAGGTGAGTCTCACCTTAGACACACAAGCTGGGTGACTTTGGGCCAATCCCCAGGAGATGGTGAGTTCTAGTTCCACTTTAGGCATGAAAGCCAGCTGGGTGACTTTGGGCCAATCCCCAGGAGATGGTGAGTTCTAGTTCCACTTTAGGCATGAAAGCCAGCTGGGTGACTTTAGGCCAATCCCCAGGAGAAGGTGAGTCTCACCTTAGACACACAAGCTGGGTAACTTTGGGCCAATCACTCTCTTTTAGCCAAATTCACCCCCTTTATTTTGTGGGGAAAATAAGAAAAGGAAAGAACCTTTGGTATTTTCGCTGTCTCGAGTGATTTATAAAAATAATAAAGGTGGGATGAAAAATAAATTTAATATCATCTAGTCGGGTGATGAGATATCTGCAAACAAATAACCAGGCTTAGAGAGCACCAGACTCTGCAGTGTTTGATCTATCTCCAAGTCTCCTATTTCAACCCTCCATTTCCTGTTTATGAGGTGGTCCTAAGGTCTTCAAAATAGATAGAACGAAATATAAATACACACTTTGAGTGATGTGCAAGCAATATCCACATACCTGTAAAACGAAAGTTAATCGATTCTGGAAGACCTAGAGGAGAGGAAGAGATTAGGACAGCACAACTGTTTGCCGCATGTAAATCGTACAATAGAAAATGAAATTGATCCACTACACAGATATGATGTCACCAGGGGTGGGATTCAGCTGGTTCGCACCTATTTTGGAGAACCAGTTGTTAACTTTCTAAGCATTTCGGAGAACCAGTTGGTGGAAGAAATCTCATTTTGTTCTGTTTCCACTTTATAGGGCTAATCCTGTAAGGAAGGCAGGAAGGAAACACTCTGGTGCTGTTTCTAGCCTTTATTGCCTTGCTTACAGAAACCGCCTCTCCGGTTAACGCTTATTATATTGTAACAGCTAAGGCGAAGCGCCCTTCGACCTGAGTGATGTTGAGTTGGCCACGCCCACATAGTCACATGACCACCGAGCCACGCCTACCAAGCTGCTCATTAGTTGTTAAATTATTTGAATCCCACCACTGGAAGGGAAAAGACACACGGTCAACTGTATTTGGAAATACTGACTGCATTCTCAGTGGATGAGAGACCACCCTTTTTAAGATAAGACAGAAAAACGAGTTTTCTATTCGGGTGAAGATTTCAAAATGTGTTTTATTTTGAAGCAAAATGCGGTAGGCCTCCATGAGCCGGGGTGTCAAACCCAAGGCCCCTGGGCCAGATCCAGCCTGTGATGGGGTCAGATCCAGTCTGTGGGGCCGTCCTGGTCTACCCAATGCCAGCAGTTTGGGGACTGGCATCAAACTAGCCACGCCCACCCAGTCAGCCACACCCACTCAGTTGGCCACGCCCACCCCACTCCCTCCAAGGTTAACCACCTTTTTAAAATTTGTTTTTACTTTTTAATAAGCATACATATCATCTTTGCAACATTTCTACATCTTCACATATCTATTATACTCCTTTTATCCGTACAGGTATACCTCTCTCTCTCTCTCTCTCTCTCTCTATATATATATATATATATATATATATATATATATATAGAGAGAGAGAGAGAGAGAGAGAGAGAGAGAGAGAGAGAGAGAGAGAGAGAGAGAGAGAGAGAGAGATCTATATCTCTAGCTCTCTATCTATCTATCTATCTCACTCTATCTATCTATCTATCTATCTATCTATCTATCTATCTATCTATCTATCTATCTATCTATCTCTATCTCTATTCACGATTTTATTTTCTGATTTCTGAATCTTTTTTCCTCCCTTTATTGCTTTCTTATTCTTTGCATCTTTCCTCCAACCATTTGTGCCATACATTCCATACTGAATAGTATTTGGATTCTTCTTTGTTTCCCATTTGCGATGCAACCCTCAATGAAATTGTGTTTGACACCTCTGAGTTAGAGGAAGTCCTAAAATTAGAAATTCTCCAGTCCTCTGCATTTCCAGCAATCTTTCTCATTCCTTTTTCTGGTTATTTGGCTTTTCACTTTTCCTAGAATATAGATAATTGAACAAACTTTGTTGCATTACATTCTTGATTAAATTATCTTTCCATTGATATATAATTTAATGGTACTACGCCAAAAAAAGTGGTGTTGTTAGCCCTCAAACCTCAAAAATACTGTATACTTTTCCCAAAAGATTTCCACAATTTTGGCAGGGGGATGGACTAGAAGACCTCTAAGGTCACTTCCAACTCAACTCTTCTCTTCCCTTCCCTATCCATATTTTCCGTTCTGCTCTGCTCTGTTCTACTTCTATTCCATTCCATTCTCCTATTCTGTTCCGTTCCATTCCACTCCACTCTATTCTACTCTATGTTCTCCTCTCCGCTCCTCTTTTCCCTCCTCTTCCCTCCCTTTCTCCATTCCATTCCACTCCACTCCACTCCATTCCACTCCACTCTATTCTACTCCTCTTTTCCCTCCTCTTCCCTCCCTTTCTCCATTCCATTCCACTCCACTCCATTCCATTCCACTCCACTCTATTCTACTCTATGATCTCCTCTCCGCTCCTCTCTTCCCTCCTCTTCCCTCCCTTTCTCCATTCCATTCCACTCCACTCCATTCCATTCTACTCCACTCTATTCTACTATATGTTCTCCTCTCCTCTCCGCTCTTCCCTCCTCTTCCCTTCTCCATTCCATTCCACTCCACTCCACTCCATTCCATTGTCGGAAGACGGGAGATAAAATGCAACTCTGGTCCAAGCCTTTTTGGAGTCCTTGGGGATCTTATTTAAAACAATTTTAACAACACGGCGGGGGGAACTCTTTTTAAGTCCCTTAGGCCTGTTTATAGCAAAGGCTGACACAAAATACATCTTTAAAATATGAAAAAAGTACTTTTGAAAAATGCCCGGCTTTCAGCTTTTGGCAGCTCGTTTCATTCCAGCTCTCATTCATTTTGATGGATTATGTACGCCGTGTTTCAGCGCTGGCAGGCTAAACACAGCAGGTAAGTCACGCACGTTCCTACTGGGAGATGGCTTTGTATGTTTGTTCCTTTTGAAGATGTGGAAACAGCAGCTTCTTGGACTGTGACACATCTAAGGCAGAGGTGGTATTCAGCCGGTTCGGACTGGTTCGCCCGAACAGGTAGTGGAAATAGCGGATGGCCCCCGCCCACCCGCCCCAGCTCTATGGCGTCCCATTTAGGCACTCTATTTAGCCAAAGCGCATGCGCGGAAGGCTGAGTTCATGTGCGGATGCGCACAGGCCAGTGGTGGGTTCCGGATTCCGTTCCAACTGGTAGGGTTAGGGTTAGGTTTAGGGTTAGTGTTAGGGTTGGGGTTAGTGTTAGGGTTAGGGGTTAGGGTTAGAGGTTAGGGTTAGAGTTAGGGGTTGGGGTTAGGGTTAGAGTTAGGGGTTAGGGTTAGGGGTTAGGGTTAGAGGTTAGGGTTACAGTTAGGGGTTAGGGTTAGGGTTAGAGTTAGGGGTTAGGGTTAGGGGTTAGGGTTAGAGGTTAGGGTTAGAGTTAGGGGTTAGTGTTAGGGGTTAGTGTTAGGGGTTAGGGTTACAGTTAGGGGTTAGGGTTAGAGTTAGGGGTTAGGGTTAGGGTTAGGGGTTAGGGTTAGAGGTTAGGGTTACAGTTAGGGGTTAGGGTTAGAGTTAGGGTTAGAGTTAGGGGTTAGGGGTTAGGGGTTGGGGTTAGAGTTAGGGGTTAGGGTTAGGGTTAGGGGTTAGGCGTTAGAGGTTAGGTATAGGGGTTAGGGTTAGAGGTTAGGGTTAGGGCATGGGTCCTTTTGTAGGAGAAGGGCGGGGTATAAATTTAATAAAATAAAATAAATAAATTAGGGGTTAGGGGTTAGGGTTAGAGGTTAGGGTTAGAGTTAGGGGTTAGGGTTAGAGGTTAGGGGTTAGGGTTAGAGGTTAGGGTTAGGGCATGGATCCTTTTGTAGGAGAAGGGTGGGGTATAAATTTAATAAAATAAAATAAATAAATTAGGGGTTAGGGGTTAGGGTTAGAGGTTAGGGTTAGAGTTAGGGGTTAGGGTTAGAGGTTAGGGTTAAAGTTAGGGGTTAGGGGTTAGGGGTTAGGGTTAGGGGTTAGAGGTTAGGGTTAGAGGTTAGGGTTAGGGCATGGGTCCTTTTGTAGGAGAAGGGTGGGGTATAAATTTAATAAAATAAAATAAATAAATTAGGGGTTAGGGGTTAGGGGTTAGGGTTAGAGGTTAGGGTTAGAGTTAGGGGTTAGGGTTAGAGGTTAGGGGTTAGGGTTAGGGGTTAGGGTTAGAGGTTAGGGTTAGGGCATGGATCCTTTTGTAGGAGAAGGGTGGGGTATAAATTTAATAAAATAAAATAAATAAATTAGGGGTTAGGGGTTAGGGTTAGAGGTTAGGGTTAGAGTTAGGGGTTAGGGTTAGAGGTTAGGGTTAAAGTTAGGGGTTAGGGGTTAGGGGTTAGGGTTAGGGGTTAGAGGTTAGGGTTAGAGGTTAGGGTTAGGGCATGGGTCCTTTTGTAGGAGAAGGGCGGGGTATAAATTTAATAAAATAAAATAAATAAATTAGGGGTTAGGGTTAGGGGTTAGGGGTTAGGGCATGTGTCAAGTGCTTCTGCAAGCCTCTGCGATGCTCCAGCTGCTCAGCGGAGCATCATGCAGATGCTGTACACGCTGTGCGCCTAAGCACTGAAGACATAAAAGAACAGTAAGAAGCGAGGGTGGGCAGTTGGGCCCTCCGGAGCACCGTACCAGAACAGTATCTGGTGCTCTGGGCAGGCTCCGGTAAGCCTGTACTCGGGTAAGCGTGCATACTGCCTGCAACCCACCACTGGCGCGTGCTCACATTTGTGAACTGGTAGGAAAAGTAAGTGAATTCTACCTGTGATCTGAGGTGTAACGTCTAAGCAATGCCTAACGGTGCAAGCAATTTGATAAGACCCCAGGGAATTTCATGAACTGATGTTAATTCATGAACTGATACTAATCTGATGATTAGTGGTGTAATTGCTGTAAAATTCCGTTGTTAAGCACGCACACGGCCCCACAAATCACTGAGGGCCATATATTAGATGGAACGGGAAACTTACGAGTGGGTTGCACTGCAAAGCGGAATAAATATTCACCCAACAAACTGGAATGGATTGCCACCTCACGAAGATGCTGGTGATTTAACTATTCTTCATGATTTCCTTTTGTGGAGTCCTAAATATCAGGATATTGGACTTGGAGTTACCTTTGCTTTCCAACATGGGGGGCCAACAGAAGCATCATGTTTGACATTCATCAAGCATCCCTGAAAAAGGTACCGTATTTTTCGGAGTATAAGATGCACCAGAGTATAAGGCGCACTGAGATTTTGAAGAGGTAAATTTGAAAAAAAAAGGGGGGGGCCCTGCAGACCTCCCCAAAAGGACCTGTTTTTTTGCGAAAATGGGCTTGTGTTTTGTCGGAAAAAAGGCATGAATAGCCTTTAGGAGGCTTGTAGCGTGCTCCTGTGGGGTGCCCCCCGCAAAATGAGCAAAAGAGGCCTGTTTTTTTTGCAAAAATAGGCACATTTTTTTGTCCCAAAAAATGCATGCATAGCCTTTAGGAGGCTTATAGAGTTCTCCAGGGGGCTGGTGGAGGGGGGGGGGCAAAATTGAGCAAAAAATGGCCTGCTTTTTGCTCATTTCTGCCCTCCCCAGCCCCCAGGAGCTCTCTGAAAGCCTCCTAAAGGCTCTGCATAGAATGACTTGCCTCCAGAAGTTGTGGGAGCTCCATCACTCTTTTTTCAAAAAGAGACTGGACAGCCATTTGTCTGAAGAGTTGTAGGGCTTCCTGCCTAAGCAGAGGGTTGGACTAGAAGACCTCCAGGGTCCCTTCCAACTCTATTATTCTATGTCAGGGGTGGGCAAACTTTGCAACTTTAAGTCTGAAGGACTTCAGCTCCCAGACTTCAGCTCCCAGCTGGCTGGAGAATTCTGGGAGCTGAAGTCCTTCAGACTTAAAGTTGCAAAGTTTGCCCACCCCTGTTCTATGTACTATATCTCTAGGGCAAAAGCGTAATATATCCCTACGTCATTTACCCTGATCATAACGCTTTGTTCTGAGAAGGAAAAAAGGGATCTTTTCTGGCAGAATAATTAGTAGGCATTTGATCCCACATTCTTCCATGTGCTTCATTGGTTTTCTTATGGCTGGGATCTTAGACCAAATATTGTTAAAATCTACGTGTATCTATGTGTTTCTAGAAAGCTATAGTTATTACTATGAAAGTTTTTTTGTTATAAAATAGAGTGCTTGACTATATGATATATAAAGGATAATAATGACTCTAATGTATAAGAGCGGATGATCTGAACATTATGAATAACTTTTAAGTAGTGAATATTCGATACTGGAAAGATTTTTTATATGTCAAAATGGGTTAATGGATGTAATGAATAATTGAAACATATATGAATGGAAATATCTAATAACTATTTGTGGTAACAATTGAAAATTAGTACTGGAATATGTTGTATACTCCATGGAATATTAATGGTAATTTGAGCACATAAGGCTCAATAATAGCGATGCATTTAGTTATGTTTGATATATAACCTGTTATTCTAATTCTATTTGCAAGAACTGATGCACAAAAACTTGTAACCAAATGACATGCTTGATGAAACTGAGGAAAGTATTTTATATCGGTTGCTTTGTCTTTGTTTTAAAAATATAAATTTTATTCAAAAAAAATATTGTTAAAATCTATTGTTCAACCTTTGAACCATTGTCTAGATCAGGGATGTCAAACCATCAGCGCTGGGGTTGACCTCGGGGGAGTGTGGGGGCGTGGTCAACTCGGTGGGCGTGACCAACTTGATGCCAGTCACTGGGTGTGGCTGACTGGGTGGCGTGGCCAGCTTGACGCCACTCCCCAACCTGCTGGCATGTAAACCAAGCCGAGACCAGGCTGGCCCGATGTTTCCTCTTCACATGTGCCTGGATGGGGTAAACCAGGCCAAAGCAACACGGGTTGCCCCCTTACATTTTCCAGAACGGCCCCATGGGCTGGATAAATAAATAAATAAAATCCGACCACATCCCTTGTGTTTGATACCCTTGGTCTTGTGTTTGACACCACCCGGGCTAGATCAATGTTTCTCAACCTCAAAAAGATGTGTGGCCTTCAACTCCCAGAGTTCCCCAACCAGC
This sequence comes from Rhabdophis nuchalis, assembly GCA_039707465.1. Taxonomy (NCBI): domain Eukaryota; kingdom Metazoa; phylum Chordata; class Lepidosauria; order Squamata; family Natricidae; genus Rhabdophis; species Rhabdophis nuchalis. Next base: position 10,307,681 of record CM077648.1, on the reverse strand, counting down.
CTGTTGTCCTCCACTCATCTTAAGGTTGCTGAGAGACACTTTTTTTAGAGAAAGTTAGGGAGTTATGGATGGGAATCTATGAATGAGTGCTAGTCGGTGGTTTAAATTCTTACCAGCAAAGGAGAATTCCATCACCTCCTTAATATGCGATCCAGCACTAGGTGGACGATAGACAATCTTGCCGTTGTTGATGTCAGTTTGGGTAAAAGAGGCTACTGGGAAGAATGGCTTGTCCCTGTGCTCCACCATGCCTGTTACAATGGAGAGAGAGTTTATTCATTTCTTAGATAATCTCAATCTCTCTATATAAAAACGGCTCTGTGTGTATGTATCAGTGTGTGTGTGTGTGTGTGTGTGTGTGTGTGTGCGTGTGTGTGTATGTTTCAGCATAACTCTGGAATGTCTTGAGCAATTTCAGCCAAACTTGGTCGCACAGATTACTTACTCTCTGGAAACAAATACTGTGGGGGTAAGACACCCCTACCGCCCCTCATGGTGTGTGTTCTATTAAGATACAGCCTGTTGTGCCTTAAAATGACTTCTACTGTACTTCCGTAATATAGCTTCTACTGTACAGCGCAGTGGAGTTGCCGTGGTAACGGCTTCACAGTACTCCACAAGGGGGCTCCCTCTGGTAAGGGGGAAAATCCAACATTAGAAATTACGTTTGGTCCAAAAATTTGCCCCTTATAAATAAATACCCGGGTAACGCTAGGTTATCAGCTAGTAGACTATAAACAATAATTGTTAGGTAAATAAGTACAGTAATGAAATATTATGCATGAATTCTAGCACATATGCTTTCCATAAGACCGCAGTTATGTTCTTCCATCAGCATCATGTTTCATGTTCCATGCTGTTGATGGGTCCATAACTTCACAGTGGCTTTGTCCACAACACTTAAACCCACATTCGCTTAATAATTATTGAACCTTCAACCAGCCATTCCATTTTGCGTAACACTTGTTAGTAAGTGTGGCTGGCTAGTTTCTGATTAACCACCAGTATTTCTGTAAATTTTATATGGGGCTAATCAAAACTCAAGGTTTGCGGTGATCATGGCCACCAAAATCTCTATCATGGAGCTTGTAAATATGAGTCTTTGTGACTTGTAAAGTTTGCTTCAACTATGATACAAATAATATGCCCTGCGACTCTTTCCCAATTCAGATTTTAATCCCAGCCAGGGGATTCTCTTCCATTCAGCATCTGACATTCAATAGTTCTGCAGAAACCACCTACAGTCCTCAATTCACCACCCTGAGAAGTGCAAAAAGGATGTATGTGAATTTAAATTTGTGCTCTATTTCCCAGTTTTGAAGGGTAACCATTTTGCTTCATCCAGGCCTCTCTGATTAATAGCAAAAAAACACTTACATGCTGCTTCATCGGGCACCCAAAATTCGGGTCCTCCTTTTACCGACCTCGGAAGGATGGAAGGCTAAGTCAACCTTGAGCAGGTCAGAATCGAACTGCTGGCAGAGGTAGAGTTAAGCCTGCAATGCTGCATTCTAACCACTGTGCCACTAGGCCTCCTAGCAATAGCAGCACTCTCTGTGTTGTTTACAGAGGCACCGCATTGCCCCCAACAACCTCGGTCCTCCTTTTACTGACTTCGGAAGAATGGAGGGCTGAGTCAAAACCTTGAGCCAGTCAGAATCGAACTGCTGGCGATCGGCAGAGTCAGGCTGCCATACTGCACCCTAACCACTGCACCACCACGTCTCTTTCGACACTTCAGCTTTGACCAAAGGAAGTTCAATGATTTCCCCAAATTAATTTACAAATACTCAATTTATAAATGCTTTCAGTCTCCTTCGACTGACCCTCCTGGCTGCCTGGTTACCAGCCTATTGGCTTCAGTTGTAAAAAGAATCACATTTAAATAAATATATATGTGAAATGATCTTGCCTTGATTTGGAGGCAAGGGTACCGTCACGTTGTATGTGATTTCTTCACTTGGAGTTTGCGCGTTGACAAAAGACAGTTGATGGGGTTGAATAGGGGTCACACGATCTTCTAGTGCCTGAAAGACAGATATTTAGATAGATCAATGTGCACTTATGCACCATCTTGACTTTGTCTTTACTACCTTCGTCCTATAGAGGGCGCTGGTCCATTTGCATCACACTCGTGTCGGAAGCACCGAGCTCCTCCCGGGTTGAAAGGGTCAGAAAATGAGATCACTGGCTAGTTGGGGCCATCTTTCATGTCCCTGGCAGGAGCTGGAGCAAAGGATGGGAGCTCGCCCCTCCCCAAAGCAGCACAAGGGTCTCAAACGTGAGATGGCTGCTTATCAACCCAGCATCCTAACCACGCAAGCTAGGATACTCCACAGTTGGTCCATTAAATATGCAAAGCTTGTGTAATCTTTTATATACACAAAGTTTGTATAATTCTCTAATAAAAGCATATAGGGCAGCTCTTGTTGTGGCCCGCCAGTGGTCAGCAGAGCTGGCAGTCAATTCAGAGAGTAAGGAGGTTGGGAAGGAACCTGGGCCAGTACTGGAGTCTGTGGAAGGCTCAGGTGAGGGCTCTGCATTGGAGGCAGAGAGGGAGCCAGAGCCGTCTGACAGTTATCAGCTGCCTTCAGAGTCAAACATCAGTGAGGCAGACGAACAGCTGGAGCCTGTTCCCAGTGTGCGCATGTGCAGAGTTGCCAGACAAAAGGAACAGCTAAAGAACAGGGGTCGAACTGGGAGTAAGGCCCCAGGTGGATGATGAATGGCCCCTCCCAGAGGGAATAAAAGAGGAGCGAAAGGGGAGTGGAGTTTGCAGGGGACAATTAGTTCGCTTCATTGGTTTGCGACTCTCCGAGACTCCTTGCCAACTTTTGCAGAGATCGGCCTGGCAGCTCTCCAAGCCAGATAAGGTCTGTGACTGTAAATCCTCCCTGGAAAGACTTTGCTGGATGTGAAGGAGAAGAATTCACAGTCCATGAATAAAAGGGGTTTTTGTCAGGACAAGGAGTCGGCTTCATGCTCTTGGGAAGCCTCGGTCATAACAGCTCTGTTATTAGTGACTCCCGATAAAGAAACATGCATTCCTTGAGAAATATAATTCTGGACTTACAGTCATGTGGAAAGCAGACCTGGCAGAGGACACAGGTGACGCCAGGTGAGGCGGTAAGATGGCAATGTTGAACAGGTGGGTCTCAAGATGCGTCTGTGGGAAACCTGCACCAGAGACCTGCAAATACGACATTACACAAAGGAAACAGAGGCAGTGAGACGTTTGTGCATCATGGCAGATACGTTCCTAGTGCAGTTAGGAGATTGCTGGAGCAAAGAGATTACAGATTACAGAGATTACAGAGAGCTTTCAATATACAACCATTTGTTTAACAATCATTTGAACTGACAACAGCTTTGGAAAAAGTGACTTATGACCTATATTCACACTTACAACTGTTGCACCACCATGTGGTCACGTTTATGACCGGCTGCAACAACCTGCCCTGATGTGATTCCCGATTTATGGCCTTCCCCCCCACACACACATAATTTCCAGCAAAATACACACACATTCTATCTATCTATCTATCTATCTATCTATCTATCTATCTATCTATCTATCTATCTATCTATCTATCTATCTATCTATCTATCTATCTATCTATCTATCTATCTATCTATCTGCTTATTCCCCTGGCTCAGCTGATCAAGGAGGAAAACCTGTGGCCTAGTGGCAATTACAACTGCCTCGCATGTAATATTTCCCAGGTTTGAATCCCAGTAAAGGTATGGCTAGCTGATGAGAGCTAAATAGCTTGAAATAGATCTATACTAGTCTCCCTTTATTTATTTATCAGTACAAACATAACACACACACACACACACACACACACAGTTTCCCCAAAAATAAGCCCTCCCCAGATAATACGTTTTTGAGTGCATGCGCTAAAATAAGCCCTCCCCTGAAAATTAGCCCTCCAGGAATATATTGGAACACCGCAGCAGCCATGAGGTGACCACGCTCACCGCCTCCTGCACCTCAGAAATAATAAGACCTCCCCAAAAATAAGGCCAAGCGCTTATTTCGGGGTTCAAAAGAAAATAAGACCCTGTCTTATTTTCAGGGAAACACGGGTATATATGAAGTTTTTTGTTTTTTATTTTTCAACATATAAACATTCATTTTATATGGGTCGTCTGAGTACAAATATTTCTGTGCAACAGCTTTCAGCATTTACAACATCATTCACATTCATATTAATTCTCTAATCTTAAGATTGTTGTATATTAAATGACTGAACATTATTAGCCTATTCATTTTCCTCTTAACATATCTTCTATTAAAAATACAGTAATAAAATGAAGCATAATTGTCTTCCTCATCATAATACTAACAATTATCATCTTGTTTATACCTCTATCTTAACATATTTTCTACTCTTCTTTAGTCTTCTTCCCTTATTTCCAATTTTCCTTTCCCCCCCTAATAATTGATAAAATACTTCCCATACCATATAATGCTCACTTTGTTCTTTTATTATTTAAAATTAAAGAAGTCATTGTTTTATATGCTATACATCAGTGGTGGGTTTCAAAAATTTTTAGAATCTCTTCTGAGGGTGTGGCCTGCTTTGTGGGAGTAGCTTGCCAGCCATGTGACCGAGTGGGAGTGGCTTGGTAGTCATGTGACTTGGTAGGTGTGGCCAATTTGTAAAATGTGGTGAAACTCACTTAACAACGCTCTTGCTTAGCAACCAAAATGTTGGCTCAGAAACTCTGGCATTTGAAGCACGCAAGTCTTAGAGCCGTCAAGTTACAAGACCCTGGCACCCCTAACCCTTTAGAGAAAAAAACTCCCAGGGGTGTTCAAACCTGACAGCTTTAAGACTTGTGGACTTCAACTCCCAGAATCCCTCCTCTCGCTCCTCCTCTGGATGATGGGCGGGCGGGCGGGGGGAGGGAGCTGGAACCGGTTCAAAACGGCCCTGTAGATTTGTGGAACCTCTTCTCTAAAAGAGCTTAGAACTGGCAGGAACCCACCCCTGGTATACATGTCACCTCCTAGTTATTCTTTTCATTAAACTAGATGTACCCAGTTCCTGCAACTGTTCTTCATAGTTCCAATCCCTCCATCATCTTTGTTGCTCTACTATGCACTCTTTCTAGAGTCTCGACATCTTTTTGACATGATGGTGACCAAAACGGGATGCAATATTCCAAGTGTGGCCTTCCCAAGGCATTATAAAATAAGACTGAATTAAAGAAACTGTTACACGTAACGATGGTGTAACTAACATACTTGGAAGCGGAATGAGTCACTCTCCGTCTCGGCTCCAGAGTGCCTGTACCAGATGACACCTTCGTTGATGTCCTGTTGGGTGAACGTGGTAGTTGGGTTGGCTCTACCGCCACTGGCCAAAGACTGCCATCCTAATCCAGAATCATCAGCGGGCATGGGAACCAGAAACACCACTTCACCTAGGAAAGCCCAGAGAAAAGAGACAGGAGGACACTTTGAGGAGGTAAGTAAGTTTCTACATTTAGGCAAGAAAAACAAAATGCGCAGGTACAGTATAGGTGGCACCTTGCTCAATAGTAGGAACTCTGAAAGTGAACTTGGAGTCCTAAGTTGCTTCTCTCCTTGATTAGTTTCCACCCATTGCTTCTTGTCCTGCCTTCAGGTGCTTTGGAGAATAGTTTGACTCCCTCTTCTTTGTGGCAACCCCTGAGATATTAGAAGACTGCTATCCTGTCTCCCCTGGTCCTTCTTTTCATTAAACTAGACATACCCAGCTCCTGCAACTGTTCTCCATATGTTTTAGTCTCCAGTCCCCTAATCCTCTTTGTTGCTCTTCTCTGCACTCTTTCTAGAGTCTCCACATCTTTTCTACACCGTGGTGACCAAAACTGGATGCAGGATTCCAAGTGTGGCCTTACCAAGGCCTTATAAAGTGGTATTAACACTTTATATTAACAACATATTAACATAAGTCCACTCCTTACTCTAGGCGCCAGTCCTTTCGTTCTAATGACTCCTCCTCTAACCAGGCCTCCACCAGCAGGTCATACAACCAGTCAACAGACAGGTCCCAAAACAGGCAGCTCTTTCGGGACAGGGGCAGGCAGCAATTCAACTTCCGCAAACCCAATCGTGGAGGCGCTGCCAACCGCCCCTTCTGTCGTTCCAAGTGACTATCATCTGTCCTCTCCCATAGGGGGTCGCCTCCAGTTGTTTCCCCCTCAATGGGACTTGACCACGGAAGAAGCTTGGGTCCTCCAGACCAGGGTTCCCCTAAAGTCCTTCAGACTTAAAGTTGCAAAGGTTGGGGACCCCTGCTCCAGACGATCAGGGAAGGCCTATCCCTGGAGTTCCTCAACAGTCACTCCGATCGAAATAGCAGTCGTAGTGAGCTTCCTTATTCATGTCCCTGCTTCCAGAACTCCTCTGGGCTACAATGGGATACTGTCGTACCTGCCTTTAATCTGTTTTGACACCCGGAGTTACAGATTTTATTACTCTTGACAGTCGGGATACGGCTGTTTTGTCTCTATTATTTGCGCTCTTGACAAATCAGTTCCCGGAGGGGGGCTAACACCGAATGCCTGAATTACGTAGCATGCATACATCTCCATTAAATAACTTCACACACCAAGCTGATCCATCATGTCATTGATAGCTCTTCCTCTTTTAAGTTTCTCTCCAACTTTTTCATTCCGACATAAGCCGTAATTTGTGCTTTGAGGGTTTAAAGAAACACTGAGTCTCAGCAATACATATTGGGGGTTGGTTCCAGGCAATTAGTTGGGGAACCCCAACAGCAGGACCTCAAGTTATAGTCAAGACAGCTTGGAAACTGACGAAGAAAATTCCCAGCTTCAATTATTGATTATTATGAACTAGACGATCACCGGGCATTGCCCAGGTATTTATTTATAGGGGGGAAATGACTGGACCAAATGTAGTTTCTAATGTTGGATTTTCTCCCTTACCAGAGTGAGCCCCCTTGTGGAGTGTTGAGAAGCCGTTACCATGGCTGCGCTGAACAATAGAAGCCATTTGACGGCAGTACAGTAGAAGCCATTTTACAGCAGTACAGTAGAAGCCATTTGAAGGCACAACAGGCTGTATCTTAAAAGAACACACACCCCGAGGAGTTTTAGGGGTGTCTTACCCCCCAAAAATTTTTTTTACAGAGAGTAAGTAATCAGTGTAACAAGCTTGGTTGAAATTGCTTCAGGCGTTCCAGAGTTATGCTTGAACACACACACACACACACACACACACACAGAGAGCCATTGTTATATGGCTAGATCGATTACATCCAATTATTATGAATTATATTCATTAAGGTGGAGTTTCTTGGACTTGTTTGAATCTCTTATTCCCACAATGAAAAACTAAAAGGTTAAATGCCCTCATTCCAGATAAATCTAGTATTGCAGTACCTGTAGGCCTTACAATCATTCATTTAATGACCAGTCAAAGTACTGGAATGGTCATTCTCTTATGCAAAGGACTGAGCAGCATACAATTTTAAAGGAATAATTCAGTGTAATTCATTTATTTGATGATCTAGCTAGCTCTTCATTTTTTTCACCTATTAAGGATGTGTGTGTCTGTCACCAGACCTTTAAACAGTTTAATATAGAAGCCTAGCTGTCTTCATGGTCTCGTTTGTGTTTCTGGAACGTGTGGAAAGTTACTCTTCCACAGAAATTATTGTGGAAAACATGAAATAGAAGTAAGGTACTTCTCCTCCCACTGGGCCACACAGCTGATATTGTAGTTGTCAGAGTTCCAAATAATATACCCATAGTAAACAGAACAGGTTTCTTGGATATATTATATTGGCACAGACTGGTGAAAACCGACTCTAAAGGTTCCCACGGTTAAAAGTTGAAAAGTTAAAAAAAAATTCCCCCTTTCCCAAGCAGTCACATGGCCCAATCAAGGTGCTTTCTGGTTGCTTGGAAACTTCACTCCTCCTCTTTTTGTCCTTGGTTCTCAGGGGAAATTATTTTGTTTTGGCTACAAAACCCCAGCTATCTCTATTTCCCTCTTCCTATCCCTCAGCACCACTGTGGCAACACGGAAGCTTCCAAGATGGCCTCAGTCAGGCCAGCTTCAGAATTGACAGGTGTACTATCTGTACTTAAATCACAATCCCCCTTTACACACTGCAGCAACCGTATGGCTGAGCTTCCCACAGTCTTCCTAGTTGTTTTATAAGCCTAGAATGGATCTCTTGGGAATGGCCCACTCATTCAGCCTTCATTCTCTTCCTTGACCGAGGCTGTTAAAACAGTCTGGGGACCGATTTTAGCATTAAGTGGGATCCTGGATGCCACTGTTTTCTTTCTGGCAACGCTTTATGAGAATCAGTCAGTGCTATTTCCAGTGATCCGCCCAACGTCTGCCCTTTAAAGCTGATTTGAGACTGACGGTCTGCAAGCTGTTTGGAAGCAATCTTTGGTTTATGTGGATCATTCCAGCATCTGCCTTACCGAGGCGCAAAAGGCGATTCTTTCTCTCTACGGGAAGGATTCCACTGCCCAAAGAACTACAGCCACCCGTGCATTTATTTTTAAGATTACCTATTAACATCAGACCAACAATCGAGAAGTACCGTATTTTTTGAAGTATAAGATGCAGCAAGGTTTTGAAGAGGCAAATTTAAAAAAAAGGTTTTTGCACTCTGCAGACATCCCAAAAACAGCCCGTTATTTGTGAAAACGGGCCTGTTTTTTTTTTTAAAGAGAGGCATGAATAGCCTTTAGGAGGCTTGAAGAGTGCTCCGGGGGTGGGGGGCAAAAAACGAGCAAAAAATGGCCCATTTTTCATGAAACCGGGCTCATTTTTTGTAAAACAAAATACATGCATAGCCTTTAGGAGGCTTATAGATTGCTCTTGGGTTGGGGGGGGGAATTAAGCAAAATACAGGCCATTTCCCCCTCATTTCAGCCCTCCCCAACTCCCAGGAGCACTCTGAAAGCCTCCTAGAGGCTCTGCATGGCCATTTTGGTGAAGGGGGCGGGGTTTCGGGAGGCAAAAAATGCTGCATTCAGTGTAATAATAATAATAATAATAATAATAATAACAACAACAACAACAACAACAACAATAACAATAATAATAATCTTTACTGTCATTGTAATAATATTGTAATAAAATTACAATGAAATTGGTTTGAGCGCCGTGCCAACACTTGCACCAGGTGGGATACAGACAGCAGTGACAGCCACAACAGGAATCTCTCCAGGCAAACGAAAAGGCCGACAAATGACTGTTGAAACAAAATGGCTGACAAATGACAGTTGAAAAGGATCAATTGTACTTTGTCTTTTGTTATCCATTTCTTCAAATCTGTTTGGCATTTTAGGAGTTGGTGGAAGAGGAGCATGTCTCTTTTTCTTTTTTATTTTACAAGTAGGTTCAGAGCGAGTTTTTGATGGAAAAGTCTGCTGTGACACCAGGAGCTCAAAGCCGCTGCGCCTAAGTGCGCTGCCATCTTGGATGTATAAGACACACCCTGATTTTCAGCCTCTTTTTTGAGGGAAAAAGGTGTGTCTTATACTCCGAAAAATAGGGTAAACAATACCCCAATCGAGGTACTGTCAAACAAGCTAAACAGTCCAACCAGAGCCACCAAGACCAACACGGAATAGGGATGGCTAACCTTTTTGTTGCCGTGGGCCGAAAGCGAATGCACATGTGTGCCCACACCCATAATGCAATGTGCGTGCAACCCCCTGTGGCCCGTCTCCTGTGCATGCACGCGTGACCACCCCGCACTCCCTCACGCATATGCCCTCAACACACACACACACACACACGTGCCCTGTTTTGGGCCTAGCAGGCCTCCCTGCAGCCTCCTGGGTCCAAACACGGGGTGCAGGGTGTGTCTGTGTGTGAGCGCTACACCCCCCCGCTTCCCCCGTGCATGCTCATGCCTCTCCCACATGAGCCCCGCCCCCTGCACATGGGCAGCAGAGACCTGAAAATCATCTGGCTGGCATGCGAGCTGTGTTTTCACTGGCCGAGTGCTCGGGACATCACAGGCGCCCACGACATGAGTGACGTTGAGCTGGCCACGCCCACCCTAGTCACGCCCACCCTGACCACCTCGCCCCCCAGAAGTCACCCACAACCCCAATGTGGCCTTCAATGAAACTGAGCTTGACACCCCTGCTCTAGAATATAAACAGAGAACCAAACCCACTCCCTACTACCACTGATGGCGTTACCTAGCTGGGTAATGAAATGTCTTCAAGAAAACAACCAAGCTCAGACAGCATCAAGGACGCCTCAGGATACTATTGCATGAGTGTGCATGCTCTGAGGCGGGTTTAAGAATTGCACCGTGCATTCTAGAGCAGGTCCAGGGTTGCTAATATGAGCAGGATATCCTCATGTTTCCCTCATCTTTGTTTTTTTTAATTCTACTTTATTTTTATTTTTTTAAGTTTTATGGGGTTTTGTCACAACAAAATTTCCCTCAAGTAAACTGCAGCTCTTTTTGTCATCAGTAGGGGGAGCAAGAGCACTAGAGTAGTGCTAATGTTATAGCTCCCTCTACTGATAAAAAAAAGCACTGCTTTAAAAAAAACCAAGGAAAGTTTAAGAAATAAGTCACCAGACCAAGAGGTTGACAACTTAAGGCATCCTTTTTGTTCCTTTAAGTCACCTTCCTAAACAGGCAAGCAAGCAACCAAGGTTCAGAAATGTCCCACCCATCAAAAGGTTCTTAAAAGGAATTTAAGCCCCATAATCTGTATTTTTTACACCCTAGCTTTACTGAGTTTGTGTAGGTCCAAGGATAGTCTCATTAATAAAAGTAATCGAGGAGGGTTACGCTTTGCTTTCTTACATGCCAACTTCAATTTTCTTTTAATTGGATTCCTTTAATTAAAGGAAATCTTCTAGATAAGATAAGCTAGCAGGCACAGAGGTATCCATTGGCAACCGTCTGCCTAGACTTAGCATCAAAAAAAAAAAAAAGCCAAATTAAACTACCCTAGGAGAGGTCACATTTCTAGGATTCCCTCCAGGAAGATGTTTGATTCCTTTAAATGAGGTTAATTTTGGTTCTCCCATAGAGACTTTCAGTCTCTGACTGCTGGGGATTATGAAAGTTGTATGGCCACTATATAAACAAAACTCGTTAGGAAAGGTCACTCTACTCAGTCATAATATTTCCAGGCTGATCTTGGGCAAATCTGACTTTACAAAATTGTTTAAAAGACTGTGATGTGTGTGTGTGTGTTTCATTTGTCTTGATAAATAAATGAAGGGAGACTAGTATAGATCTATTTCAAGCTAGCCACACCCTTACTGGGATTCGAACCTGGGCTGTTTTTACATGTTAGGCAGTTGTATTAACCTCTAAGCCACAAGGTCCCCTCTCTTATCACCTGAGCTAAGGAAATGGTTAAGTGTTATCTCAAAACATCTGGTATGCCCAAATACACACACACACAGTCTTTTTAACAATTTTGTAAAGTCAGATTTGCCCATATATAAATCAGTGATGGGATTCAAAAAAAATTGGTGGGATTAAAAGAATTTGGTGGGCGTGGCATGGCAGGCATGGCTTGGTGGGCGTGGCTTGGTGGGTGTGTCAAGGGAAGGATACTGTAAAATCTCCATTCTAACCCCACTCCAGGGGAAGATTACTGCAAAATCCCCATTTCATCCCAATCAGGGACTCGGGGGGGTGGGGGGGCAGAGAATAGATGGGGGCACGGCCAGTCAGAGGTTCCCCTTGCACATATGTGCTAGTCGTTCCCGAATCTAGGGAGCGGTGCTCATCTCCGTTTCAAAGCCGAAGAGCCAGCGCTGTCCGAAGACGTCTCTGTGGTCATGTGGTGCACGGAACGCTGTTCGCTTCCCACCAAAGATGGTTCCTATTTTTCTACTTGCATTTTTACGTGCTTTTGAACTGCTAGGTTGGCAGAAGCTGGGACAAGTCACGGGAGCTCACTCCGTTACGTGGCACTAGGGATTCGAACCGCCGAACTGCCGACCTTTCTGATCGACAAGTTCAGTGTCCTAGCCACTGAGCCACCGTGCCCCGATCTTTGTATTGAGGATGTTTTATTGTGCTACTTTGCACCGTGATTTTTATTTTTTATTTATTACACCCGCAGACTCTTTTATTGGATGGTTTACGGAGGTATCGGAAAATGCAAAGAGTCGCTTCTATTGCAGGGGCTATAAATAGGGCCAATTAATAAAGAGGTTGGGGCATTTTACTTTAGCACCCAACATCTACCACTCTCAACTCAAATGAAGGAGGCAGAGATTCAAAAAAAAAACCCCACTATTGATGGACTTAATTGTCCTTGTCTAAAGACTTCGAAATATCTTCTGGGTATTGAGCGAGCCTGAAAATGAGAGAAACAGATACGGAAGATTACCCAGAAACATTTCAGCTTTCTGTGCTTCCCTAATGTTGATTTAATTTTAGGTCTGGAGAGACCGTATTATACAAATCTATCAATTTCTGGTAATTTCTGAGATGAGGGGAGGAAGGTGACTTCTTTTCTCTGATCCTGAAGGAAGATTTTTCTGGGTTTTGTCATCAGTTTGGGGCTGGATAGATCTTTGAGAAGTTAATAATAATAATAATAATAATAATAATAATAATAATAATAATAATAATAATAATAATAATAATAATAATAATTATTATTATTATTATTATTATTATTATTATTATTATTATTATTATTATTATTATTATTATTATTTAAATTTATAACCCGCTCTCTCTCCCCGAAGGGACTCGAGGCGGGGCACAGGGAATTAAAAATACAATTAAAAACCACAAACAAAGTACAATGTTAAAACGAATTAAACTAACCCTGCGCTAAAAGCCCATATAAAACTAAAACTAAACCCTAAAAATCCCTAAAAACAGTTTAATTACCCTAGGCCAGGGGTCTACAAAGTCGGCTCTTTTAAGACTGGTGGACTTCATCTCCCAGAATTCCCCAGCCAGCCATGCTGGCTGGGGAATTCTGGGAGTTGAAGACCACCAGTCTTAAAAGAGCCAACTTTGCAGACCCCTGCCCTAGGCCGGCCAAGCAGAAGTGTGTTTTTAATTTTTGCCGGAAGGAGCGGAGGTCCGTGGTTGTTCTAATTTCAGGGGGAAGGTCGTTCCAGAGGGTCGGGCCCGCCACAGAGAAGGCCCTTCCCCTGGGCATCGCCCGCTGGCATAGCCTAGTGGATGGCACCCTTCGGAGAAGTCCCTCTCTGTGGCAAGTTATATCTGTTGTATCCTGCCAGTGGCCAGAAGAGCTGGCAGCAGAGTCGGACAATGAGAAGGTTGGGGAGGAACCTGGCCAGTCCTGGGGGCTGAGGAAAGCTCAGACGAGGACTCTGCATCGAACACAGAGAGGGAGCTAGACAGCAGTGAGGCAGAGGAACAGCTGGAGCCTCTTCCCAGTGTGTGCATGCGCAGAGTTACCAGAAGACAAGAACAACTAAGAAAGCAGGGTTGACTTGACTTAAAAGTAAATCCACACCTTGGAAGTGATTGGCCCCTCCCATAGGAAACAAAAGAGGAGCGAATGGGGAGTGGTCTTTCGCAGGAAACAATTTGTTCCTTTGGTCATTTCAAGAGTGGAAAGGTCTGTTTGAGACTATAAGAGACTGTGTGCAAAGTTTGGCCTTGCCCTGCGCTTGGAAACTAGTTATTTGGCAGCTCGCCAAGCGAGATAAGGTTCGTGTTGATAAACATTCCTCTGAAAGACTGTTTGCTAAGCCTTGCGGACTGTGAATGAAAGGAATTCACAGTCGTGTAAATTAAATGGTTTTGGCCAGGACCAAGACTCTGCTTCTTGCTGTTTAAGGAAGCCTGAGTCAGAACAGTACCTTCAGAAAGAAGAAAAGGTACATATAATAAGGAGTCCCTGCGGATTTTATATAGGGGGCAGTACTCATCTCCATTTTCAAGGCCATTGAGCTGTCCAAAGACATTTCTGTGGTCATATGGCCAGCATGATGTAATGGAGGGCTCTGACCTTCCCACTGAAGGGGTACCTGTTGTGGCTCAGCCGGCTCCAGATGAGCTGCTGATGGACTCCTCTAGTGAGGAGTCCTATGAGTCTGCTCTGGAGGAGGAGGGTGACCTTGAGAGAGCAGAGAGCCCGGCTAGTCATCAGGAGGCACCTGGGTCTTGGAGTAGTGGGGAGTATCAAGGCCAGTTTGTCTCTGATGCTAGGTTAAGACGGGCTGAAAAAAGAAAGCTTAAGTTGCAGCAGAGGCGAACTCGGAGGAGTTGAATTAGTCCCAGCTGCCTAATGACTGGCCCCTCCCAAGAGGGTTTAAAAGGAAGCCTCTGCTAAGGAAGTTTGCAGAGAACAACGTGTCATTTCTAGGTTCGAGTGTCTTGAGTTGAGTTAGTGTGAATAAGCTTCGTCTCTATCATTCAGGCAAGCAGCCCAAGAGTCTTGTAATTAGTTGAAGAAAGGGGGGTCAGAACAGGTACCTATTCATCTAGTTGAATTAGCATGCTTTCAAACTGATAGGTTGGCAGGAGCTGAGGCGAGGAAGGGAGCTCACCCCATCACATAGAGCACGGGTCTCTAACCCGAGCTTCCGACTTTGAGCCCAGTATCTTAACCACTGATCCACCAAGCTCCCCCTGCTGATCATCATTCGTTAAATTACAGGGGCACTGAAAAAAAAAAGACTTACAACCGGTCTTCGCAGTTACAACCGCTGCAACCTCCCCAGAGTCACGTGATCAAAATTTGGGTGCTTAGCAACCAGCAAGTATTGATGACAATTACAGCGCCCTGGGTGTCACGTGATCGCCATTTGGGACCTTCCCAGCCAGTTTCCGACAAGCAAAATCAACGGGGAAAGCCAGATTCGCTGAACAACTTAATGATTCACTTAACAACTGAACTGATCTGCAATAAAAAAAAAATAGCTTGTAAAATGAGGCACGGCTCACTTATCTTGCTTGTCAAACTCAAGGCCCAGGAGCCAGATGTGGCCCGCGGGGTGCTTAGATCTGACCCACGGGGCTGCCTTGGAAATAGGATCAGCCTGCGGTGCCTGTGCCAGCAAAAATGGAGCTCGGGAGTCCATTTTTGCTAGCAGTGTGCTCGGGCCGCCACAGGCACCCCCGACACGAGTGTCATCGAGCTGGCCATGCCCCCTGGCCATGCTCCCTTCCCCCTGAGATCAAATACAACCCTGATGCGGCCCTCAATGAAACCGAGTTTGACTCCCCTGGTCTACATTCATCTTTCTAATGCAAATTAATAAGCACAGCGACCGCTGGCAACACCTCGTCTTGACACTACGAAAGATGTTTTCAATAACGCCCTTTTTAAAGCACCCCTCTCTGCACACTCTGGCACTCACAAAGTATTTTATCAGCTGCAAACAAATATACATCAAACACCGAAGAGCTTAGCCTGTATGGAATACCATTACATCTAATGCTTGTTTTTCTAGGCCGTTTCCTGGGAACAGCGAAGTCTGGTCACGTAGCGTTAGTTTGTTTTTCTTAAATCTGGGAGAATTCTTTGTGACTTCAATGAAAAACACGCAGACCCTGCCTGAAGAAATGTTCTTCTCCAAGGCACACAGAGACACAAGGGCACGAATATATTTGTATATAGGTAGGGGCTTTCTATCATGATAATTGTAGGCAATATAGTCTTTCCAGAAAGTGCCTACAGTCAAGGCGATGGTTTTCCCAGTTGCAATGTAGGGCTGTGAAAGTTGGACCATAGGGAAGGCTGAGCGCCAAAGAATGGAGGCCTTTGAATTCTGATGCTGGAGAAGACTCCTGCGAGTCCCTTGGATTGCAAGGCGATCAAACCGGTCAGTTCTAGAGAAGATCAACCCTGACTGCTCTTTAGAAGGCCAGATCCTGAAGGGGAAACTCAAAGACTTTGGCCACCTAATGAGAAGGAATGACTGCCTGGAGAAGAGCCTCATGCTGGGAAAGATGGAGGGCAAAAGAAGAAGGGGGAGACAGAGAAGGAGGTGGTTGGATGGAGTCACTGAAACAGTCGGCGTGAGCTTAAATGGACTCCAGAGGATGGTAGAGGACAGGAAGGCCTGGAGGAGATCAACCCTGACTGCTCTTTAGAAGGCCAGATCCTGAAGGGGAAACTCAAAGACTTTGGCCACCTAATGAGAAGGAAGGACTCCCTGGAGAAGAGCCTCATGCTGGGAAAGATGGAGAGCAAAAGAAGAAGGGGACGCTTGCAGTGCCTGGGGTCATGTCATCACCTTTTGCATCTCAGTGTTCCGAAGGATGCCTTAATTAAACCTAATTAAACCATGAGCCTCAAGCCAAGCTTCAAAAGGAATCCAGTTATTTATTAGGAGCAACATGTCGACACGTACCAAAGTGAAGCCAACTCTGACCCCATGTCATTTACAACCCAGTTATGACCCCAGGGTGTCATAAATCACATTCTCCAATGGAGCACTTTTGGGTTGTACAGATCATGCCCCTCCGGCTACTGCGGGTAACCTCGGAGACAGCCTTGAGAAAGATATGTGTGGCATGTACTTCTGTTTGTGGCTGCTGTGCTGCGTGGTCAGTTCCCCATCCCTCTTGCCTATGGCAACTCAAGAGCAGGCCAGGGATGCTTTGCGAGTTGACATTGCGATCTTCTGACAAGCAAAGTCAAAGGGGAAGCCAAATTCACTTAACAACTCAAGAAGTTCCATACCTCCCAACTTACCATACTGCGGCTTGTCCCTGATGGTATAGATGATCGCGGAATCGCTGGCCCCGAACATCTCGGCTTGCAGATTTTTTTTGGTGATTTGCAGCATGCCTCCCTCTGGGACCCAGGCAGTAGAGCTGACCACCAGGCGGGGAATGCCACTGCTCTGCAAAGAAGATCGAATACGCATAAAGTCATTAAGTGAAGCTATGAATGGGGAGAAGGGGTTGGAAGGTAAGAATAGCCTGAGTCTTTGGAGTATTTGTGGAACAGATCTTAAGGTGACATCTTCAAACAAGGCACCGGCTGAATTTCCAAAGGGATTGCAATTTATACCATCACCTAGAGACCAATGGATTCAGATTCAGATTTATTGAATTTGTATACCGCCCTTCTCCCTTTCGGGACTCAGGGCGGTGTAAAGCCAACGGTAAAAGTAGGTAATACAAAAACTAAAAACAAATGTTAAGAAATATTAAATAGATTGGCGTGCTAATTAAAACCCCCTGCTAAAATCAGTTTAAAAACTACAACAGGCCAGCAACACGAAATAAATGGGTCTTCAGGGCTCGACGGAAGAGGTGTAGGTCCGTGATCATCCGTAGTTCACCCTGTTAAGCCCCAATTAAGGGAGGAAGCATACTGCTCTCCTTTTCTGCCTTTCGGCTCATCACCAGAGACCATCCTAGCATGTAATACAGCCCCGGTTCAAATCCCAGTAAGGGTATGGCTAGCTGATGAGAGCTAAAAAGCTCGAAATAGATCTATACTAGTCTCCCCGACTTATTTATTGATCAGCTCAAAAACGTAACACACACACACGTGTGTGTGTGTGCGTGTGTTAGGTTTTTGAGTGACACAACGATAGATAGATAGATAGGTAGGTAGGTAGGTAGGTAGGTAGGTAGGTAGGTAGATAGATAGATAGATAGATAGATAGATAGATAGATAGATAGATAGATAGATAGATAGATAGATAGATAGATAGATAGATAGATAGATAGATAGATAGATAGAGATAGAGATAGAGATAGAGATAGAGATAGAGATAGAGATAGAGATAGAGATATGATTCAACTACTGAGGATCCAGTACATTTAATAAAAATTCCACTTTGGGTCTTTCAGAGCCCAGCAACCTTTGAAAATATCCCAAAGGTGCTTTTTCAAATGGCAACTGGACTTTATTTTTTTTCTTTGTCTTGATGACATTTTGCTTCTCTCATCCAGAAGCTTCTTCGGTTCTCCAGAAGGGAAAAACAAAGAAACTTCATTTGCCTTTTGAAAAAAGCACTTTTGGGACAACCATGACCTGGTTGATTGAAGCTCCATATACTTTGAAAATATCCATATTCCATCGTTTCATTGTCAAACACAGAGACCTAGTGGTTCAGAGTTTAACTGCGTACTTTCTGACTTATTCGATCAAATTAAGCAAACTCTGGCTTAGCTGTGGGCCCACGAGTTCATGAGATTTTTCCAACAGCTCATTGTGAAAGGTAACCAGAGCAAAGAGGCTATTTTAAGTTACAACTCGGTGCAAATATGCAAAACAGGGCTGCAGATTAAATCCATTAAACCCCTGTCCTCGATCATTATTATTATAATTAATTTTGCTGTGCTTCTAATTGCTAAGAGGATCCTAACGAGCTCATTGGGAACATTTCTGGATGCTCTTTAAGGCTTGGAATGGTAGGGTCAATGAGCTCATTAAAGTAGATTGCTTTACTCGGCAAAAAATAGGGAACCTATTCAGAAATCGATTGTTCCTAAAAGCAATGCTGTACAATCAATTCACACAGTTACCTTATTGTATTACGGATAAAATCAGGGAGATTTGAAATGTCTCGAACAATCGAGGGAGCTTTTGTAGGGGAAAATCAGGCAGATCCGGGATGATAGTGGCGTTAAATGTGCCATCAGCTTAGAGTCCTTACATTGCCACCAACTATCCAAGTCCAGCACCTTTTGAATTTCGTTGAGCCTTATCTACAGTGGTAGGATTCAACCCACTTAACAACTGTTTCGTTGAAAAGGTGAGTGTGAGTGGCTTCCGTGCGTGTGCACACACACACCTTCTGCCATATCTGAAGAAATATTTCTTCCATCTTGCCGGCCTGGCCTAATCCGCTCAATCACGTTTGTAGACTGGATTTTAAATTGTTTAAATTGGATTTTAAATGGGTGAATAGGGAATTTTAGCACAGGGCATCTCGTATTTAATTGGATTTTAGCCTTAAGTCGTATTTATTATTGCTATGTTTTGTATTTTCAACCGCCACCCCCCTCCGCGGGGAGGCGGAACCCGGGTCACCAATTTGGTTCCGCCCCAGGCGCCTGATGGACCCGGATGGGTTCCAGACGGCGCTTGGGCCATTTCCTGTACCCCTGACCCGCGCCCCGATCGAGGACCTTGTGGTCGCATGGAATACTGCGACCGCGGGAGCCTTGGATCGGGTCGCGCCCTTGCGGCCTCTCTTGCGGCGGCGAGTCACCACGGCTCCCTGGTTTACCGAGGAGCTGAGGGTGATGAAACGCCACAAGAGATGCCTAGAGAGAAGATGGAGGTCTACCCGTTCTGAATCTGACCGAACACAGGTGAGAGCCCATTTACGGACTTATTGTGGCGCTGAGAGTGGCCAAACGTCATCATTGTGCCACCGCATAGCATCCGCAGAAAACCGCCCTGTCGCCCTGTTTAGGGTGACCCGCTCCCTCCTCCAACAGAGGGTGCGGGAAGCCCCGCTACAGGGTAGAGCAGAGGAATTTGTGACTTTTCTGCAGGAGAAAATCGCTCAGATACAGAACGAGTTAGCCCCCATTGATGGCCCAGTGGGATGCCACGAGACAGATCTTGTTTGGGAGGAGTTTGACTCCGTTACTTCCGAGGATATGGACAGGTTACGTGGGCAACTGCGAGCCACCACATGTTTATTGGACCCGTGTCCCTCCTGGCTTGTACTGGCATCCTGGGAGGTGACACGAGGCTGGCTCCAAGAGGTTATCAACGCATCCTTGAGTGAGGGTTCCTTGCCTGCCTCCCTAAAAGAGGCTATGGTGAGGCCCCTCCTCAAGAAGCCCTCTTTGGAATCAGCTTTATTAACCAACTATCGTCCAGTCTCCAACCTTCCCTTTTTGGCGAAGGTTGTTGAGAGTGTGGTGGCACAACAGTTTCCCCGTCACCTGGAGGAAGTTGAGTATCTAGATCCGCGCCAGTCCGGCTTTCGGCCCGGGCATAGCACCGAGACGGCATTGGTCGCGTTGGTCGATGATCTCTGGAGGGCCAGGGATGGGGGTTGTTCCTCCATCCTGGTCCTATTAGACCTCTCGGCGGCTTTCGATACCATCGACCATGGTATCCTATTGCATCGGTTGGGGGGGTTGGGGGTGGGAGGCACCGTTTTACGGTGGTTCTCCTCCTACCTCTCCGGCCGATCGCAATTTGTGTTGGCAGGAGAGCAGAGGTCGACCTCGAGACCCCTCACATGTGGGGTGCCTCAGGGGTCGGTCCTCTCGCCTCTCCTGTTCAACACATACATGAAGCCGCTGGGTGAGATCATCCGTGGTTTTGGGGTAGAGTACCATCTCTACGCTGATGATACGCAGCTGTATATATCTACCCCAAACCACCCCAACGATGCCGTAGCGGTGATGTGCCAGTGCCTGGAAGCCGTACGGATCTGGATGGGAAGTAACGGACTCAGACTCAACCCGACCAAGACCGAGTGGCTGTGGTTTCCGGCTGCCCGATTCAACCAGCTGACTCCATCGCTGGCCATAGGGGGCGAACATCTTGCCCCTGTGGACGGGGCGCGCAACTTGGGTGTCCTCCTAGATGCCCGGCTGTCCATGGAAGATCAAGTGACAGCCGTGGCTAGGAGGGCGTTTTACCAGGTTCACCTGGTTCGCCAGTTGCGCCCCTATTGGATCGGGACGCCCTTCGCACAGTCACTCATGCTCTCGTGACGTCCCGACTGGACTATTGTAACTCTCTCTACATGGGGCTTCCCTTGAGGTGCACCCGGAGACTGCAGATGGTCCAGAACGCAGCCGCGCGGGCAATCCTGGGTACTTCTAGGTTTACCCATGTAACACCTCTCCTGCGCGAGCTACACTGGCTGCCTGTCGTCTTCCGGGTGCGCTTCAAGGTATTAATTATCATCTTTAAAGCGCTCCATGGCTCGGGACCTAGCTACTTGCGGGATCGGATCCTGCCTCATACATCCTCACGGCCAATTCGCTCCCACAGAGAGGGACTTCTCCGGGTGCCGTCCACTAGACTTTGTCAGCGGGCGACGCCCAGGGGAAGGGCTTTCTCTGTGGCAGGCCCAGCCCTCTGGAATGACCTTCCCCCCGACATTAGAACAACCACGGACCTCCGCTCCTTCCGTCTGAAATTAAAAACATATTTTTTCTGCTTGGCCGGCCTGGGGTAGTCTCTCTCTATGGGGTTTTAGTTGTGTAGGGAATTTTAGTTATAATGGGTATTTTAGCACAGGCACTGTTTAATTTGTTTTTAAGATGCTGTTTTTGATTGTATTGTATTTATGGTTTTAGTTTTCCCTGTGCACCGCCCTGAGTCCCTTCGGGGAGATAGGCGCGGTTATACAAATTTAATAAAATAAAAAATAAATAAATAAAATAAATATGCATGCACACCTTCCATGCATGCACAGGCACACGGCTTCCGCACATGCGTGGCTTCCCCCACGCAACAAGGGTCGACTGAGCAAACTTCCGGGGCCTGCTCCACTCCATCTCTGCCCTCCAGGGCAGCGGCTGCTTCTCTCTGTTTGCTGCTCTTGCTGGGAGAAAGAGCATCTCTTGTGCAATTTAGCAGCTGCGAGCCGCCGCTTTTCTCTAAGTCCCATTTGCAACGTGTGCAGCACAGAGAAGCAGCAGCTTCTATATAGGGCGGGGCAGGGCAAGGCAGGGCGGGGCGGGGTGGGTGGGGCTAACCAATGGTCGATTTTACCGGTTCTCCGAACTGTGCAAAATCATAACAAACGGTTCGCCTGAACAAGTCCGAACCGACTGAATCCCACTCCTGCTTATTGGTGCCATTTCAGATTTGAACGTTAGTTGCCTAGTTTCTGGTGCATAGGGTTGAGCAATTAATCCTTCTGAATTGTAACTTAATGCTGGACATTACTCTCATTTAATTCCACCTCCTAGCGCACCCTGCTCTTCTTTTACATATCCCTAAATATATACATTTTTTTTAAAAAAAGGGGAATGACTATCTCAGACTTCACAATATTTTTCTTCTACACTTATCTACAGTTCATTGTTTAAAAGGGTCATAGTCCCTTTTTTTAGGTACCTGTCTGTAATCAAATATGCATGGTGTTATTCCTTCAAGGTGTTGGTCATCATCTTTAAAGCGCTCCATGGCACAGGACCTAGCTATCTGCAGGATCGTATCCTGCCCCATACATCCCTGCGGCCGATCCGCTCCCACAGAGAGGGACTTCTCCGGGTGCCGTCCACTAGGCTATCCCCGCGGGCGACGCCCAGGGGAAGGGCCTTCTCTGTGGCGGGCACAGCCCTCTGGAAAGACCTTCCCCCCGAAATCAGAACAACCACGGACCTCCGCTCCTTCCGTCAAAAATTAAAAACACATTTCTTCTGCTTGGCTGGCCTGGGATAACTTAACTGTTTTTAGGGTTTTTTAGGGGTTGTTTTAGTTTTAACATGGGATTTTAGCGCAGGGTTTTAGTTTAATTCTTTTTTAATACTGTATTATTTATGGTTTTTATATGTATTTTTAATTTTCCTGTGCCCCGCCTCGAGTCCCTTATTATTATTATTATTATTATTATTATTATTATTATTATTATTATTATTATTATTATTATTTTCTAATGCACTTTCAGGGTGTTTGGAAACAAAATTGTCAAGAGTGGTTCCATTTCAAGGTTCAGCAGAGCTCCTTCCTCAGTTCTTAGGAGCTAAAATCCGCTCCCCACCCCAAAGCATCACTTTTCCACGGCTCAAAAAAAATTAATAATATATTTTTCTGCAGTTCGCATGTTTGATCAACAGCAATTAAAAAGCGATGAAATAAAAAGGAGTAGCCTGCTTAAATCAGTTGTGCAGCAATCTGGGGATAACGGATGAGATTGCTTTTCAGACACAACTCCGCGACACAACACACAGAGCATGGTGGAAGAGGAGATGGTGCGAGGAAACCACACACAAATTTGCTGCTTAAATAATATTTATTTGGGGAGAATAGGAAATACTGGTAGCGCTGGATTTAGGACTACAATTGAGGCCAAAAATTTCCATTGCTAAGCAAGGCTATAGTTAATAGCAATAGTACTTAAAATTATATATCGCCCCCTACTGTTTAGAGCAGGGGTCTCCAACCTTTGCAACTTTAAGTCGGAAGGACTTCAGCTCCCAGAATTCTCCAGCCAGCAAAGCTGGCTGGAGAATTCTGGGAGCTGAAGTCCTTCCGACTTAAAGTTGCAAAGGTTGGAGACCCCTGGTTTAGAACACTCTTGTTGTGGCCCGCCACCAGCCAGCATAGCTGCCAGCAGATTTGGACAGTGAGGAGGTTGGGGAGGAACCTGGGCCAGTCCCGGAGTCTGGGGAAGGCTCTGATGAGGGCTCTGTGTCGGAGGTAGAGAGGGGGCCAGAGCCATATGCCAGTTCTCAGCTGCCTTCAGAGCCAGACATCAGTGAGGCAGAAGAACAGCTGGAGCCTGTTCCCAGTGTGCGCATGTGCAGAGTTGCCAGATGAAAGGAAGAGCTAAAGACCTAGTTATCTGCAAGACCGCATCCTACCCCATACATCCCTTCGGCCGATTCGCTCCCACAGAGAGGGACTTCTCCGGGTGCCGTCCACCAGGCAATGCCAGCGGGCGACGCCCAGGGGAAGGGCCTTCTCTGTGGTGGGCCCAACCCTCTGGAACGACCTATCCCCCGACCTTAGAACAACTACGGACCTCTGTGCCTTCCGCCAGAAATTAAAGACCCTCTTGTTTCATCAGGCCGGTTTGGCCTAAGCCAGGGGTCTGCAAAGTCGGCTCTTTTAAGACTGGTGGACTTCAACTCCCAGAATTCCCCAGCCAGCATGGCTGGCTGTGGAATTCTGGGAGTTGAAGTCCACCAGTCTTAAAAGAGCCGACTTTGCAGACCCCTGGCCTAAGCTATTTACCTAGCCTATAGTCTGTACCTTAAATTGTTTTAATTGGGTTTTAGATGGGGTTAATGTTTTAATACTTTTAAATTTTTAGCACAGGGATAATTTATTTAATTCGGTTTTAATTATTTATATTTGTGATATTATGTGGTTTTTAATTTCCTGTGCACCGCCCCGGGTCCCTTTGGGGAGAGGGTGCGGTTATATAAATCCAACTAATAAATAAACAAACAAACAAACAAACAAACAAACAAATAAATAAACAGGGGTCGACTTGGGAGTAAGGCCACAGGTGGACGATGAATGGCTCCTCCCAGAGGAAATAAAAGAGGAGCGAAAGGGGAGTGGAGTTTGCAGGAGACAATTAGTCCGCTTCATTGGTTTGCGACTCTCCGAGACTCCTTGCCAACTTTTGCAGAGATCGGCCTGGCAGCTCTCCAAGCCAGATAAGGTCTGTGACTGTAAATCCTCCCTTGGAAGACTTTGCTGGATGTGAATGAGCAGAATTCACAGTCAATGAATAAAAGGGCTAAACGAGCAATACAAGCATGACTTAAAGGTTGTCCCATTTTTCAAGCAAGGATACATTTACTTCACACTAGAGTCTCCTCAGAAAAATTCCAAGCTGGTCGTTGCCTAACTCCTACTACAAGTGAAAGCTGCAGGGGGGTATCTGTCAATTTAAAAAGTAATATCCCTATCACAGCATCAGTTTTCAGCTGAGAATAATAATATTCATGCAGCTCAGTTAAAGCTACAATATCTGTACCGTAAAAGAACCAAGTGACCACTAGATGGCCCCAGAGATACAAAAAACATGCTAATTCTTCTCCGACACCTAGGGGTTTTTCAGAATGTCACAGGTCAGGTATGACAATCCTATCTAAAACCCATATTTTTTTGATGATAGTCAGAGGTGATATTCAGCCAGTTCGGACCAGTTCGGGCAAACCAGTAGCTCTAACGATCAGGTGGCTGCGCCCACCCGCCCTATCGTGCCCTTTATTTCCTACTTTCTAGCTCATCTCAATCTGAATTAATAGTCCCATGGAAAATTTTGCAAAATACATGTTCTGGGAATTTATGCAATTTTGTGTCCTTCATTTCATCTTCTGTAATTGGCTTGTTAAGCAATTCCTTTTGCTGATTTGTAAATTTCATAATCTAGTGTTGTATCCAAATACTCTATAATCTTTTACAAACTTGGCATCTGTTTTCCATACAGTTGAGAATAGTATTTAACAAACTGATTTACCATCTCTTCTGAAGTTGAAATATAATTCTTTCTGTCTGAAGTGATAGTTGTAAGTTATTTATTTTTTGGCATTTTAATGTGTTTTATTGTGAACTATTCAGAAAATTTTGAATATTGGGTGATTTAATTTTAAAAAAAACCACATAATTGATAGGCCAATAATTTGTGTCGTTCATTATTTTTCTCGAAATACTTCTGCTTAAGATAATTCATCTTCTTCTAAGATTCATTTACTTCCAAATGATATGCTTGATAATGAATTGTCTTAATTTTTGTTCCTTTTTCCAGCATTAGATTCTGTTTGAATCTTGATTCCAGCTGTTTCAAACTCTATTCTTCTGTTCTTCTGAATGTTATTTGAAAAATAGATCATCACTTACACTACAATGAGCTCCTCTTATTTCCCCTCTAGGAAGATTTTTTTTTTTTTAAATGACTTCTCTTCTGTTTAAAAAAAAAAACTCCTAGGGGGTTGACCAAAAAGGAATAAATTGTTTTTTCAATTGTTTCTTCGAATTGCAGAATGACGTTTTTGATCCTTTGCAAATATGAATGGTTCCCCCCGCCTCCCAAAGAAAAATCTGGATAAATCTACTTCGTAAATAGATACATAGATATATATATATAAACGTTTTGCTTTTTGTTGCTTTCTATTCAATACCAAATAAATAATCTCATAATGCGTTTCTGGATTTCCATACTGCAAATAGAGAAACAACAGAAGTTGAATTACCGTAGTTTGGTAGAAGTACTTTCACTCAAATTGGCACTTTGATTTGATATTTCCGTGAACAAATAATAAAACTGTTCAAATTCGCCTTTTTCTGAGCCATTCCTGAGTGCTCTTTTAGATTGGATTATAAATCTGTGTTAAATGAACGCTGTGGTTTCTTTAAAGTCTGGGATATATCTCCTATTCAAAAAGTTGTACGCAAAAAGAGAAAAAACAAGGACGTGCTGTTACGTCCTCATACACCTGAGAAAAATAAAAACATAAGCAATATGCCTTCAAAAATCTCGGCTGGATTACTGCCATGCTCTCTACATGGGGCTCCCCTTGAGGTGCACTCGAAAGCTACAGTTAGTTCAGAATGCGGCCGCGCGGGTGATTATAGATGCCCCAAGGCAAGCCCACATAACACCTCTCCTGCGCAAGCTGCACTGGCTACCTGTGGCCTTTCGAGTGCGCTTCAAGGTGTTGACGACCATCTTCAAATCGCTCCATGGCTCGGGGCCTAGCTATATACGAGACCGCCTCCTGCCCCATACATTCCTTCGTCCGATCCGCTCCCACAGAGAGGGTCTTCTCCGGGTACCGTCGGCCGGGCAATGCCGGTTGGCGACACCCAGGGGAAGGGCCTTCTCTGTGGCGGGCCCGGCCCTCTGGAACGACCTACCCCCCTGACCTTCGCACTACCTCGGACCTCCGCCTCTTCCGCCAACGTCTTAAGACGTATCTATTTCAACAAGCCGGCCTAGCATAGCCCGCCGTTTCTGACTTTTATCCATACATTTTAATCTTCAGGTTTTAAAATGGTTTTTTTAGCACGGGATTTAATTTAATATGCTTTGAATAATGTATATTGTTTTTTGTATGGTTTTAATAATGCCTGTGCGCCGCCCTGGGTCCTAACAATGGAGAAGGGCGGGGTATAAATGCGAAAATAAATAAATAAATAAATAAATAAATAAATAAATAAATAAATAAATAAATAAATAAATAAATAAATAAATAAATGCATGAATGAATGCATGAATGAATGAATGAATGAATGAATGAATGAATGAATGAATGAGACAATCAACGAGCCAAAACAGGAACAAAAAAGACCAAAATCTCCCATCCAGCCATCGATACCCAGATAAGCATTGATCAACTTCAAGATTAATCCGCAAATAAAGTCATGTGATGCAATTGGCAGCATTTTGGTGCGTTCTATTATTATTATTTTTGTAGTGTAGGAAGTTAGCGCCCACCCCTCTCCTAGAAAAATGAAATATTTCCTGGGAAATATTGAAAATATTGAAAAGAGCCATTTGTCTGAAAAGGTACAGGGTTTCCTGCTTGAGCAGAAGGTTGGACTAGAAGACCTCCCAGGTCCCTTCCAACTCTGTTACTCTGTTAGGAGTTTCAAAAGACCTATAAATCTATATAAATAAAAATGTAACAAGAGTTTGTTCAAAACCGCTAATCTCCGAAAGTCCTGCACCGATCGCTTCAAAATTTTCACACAACGTTCCTTTGAAATACGACACCAATGATATATATAGATTGTGTAGATGTCACACCTGTGCCAGGAACACGCAACGGAAATGTAAAATATTGTAAAAAAGGTAGGTAGATGGATACAGAGAGAGCAGTGGGCACAGGTATTATGCGACCCCTAGGGGGAGAGCCTTCTCTGTGGCAGCTCCTGCCTTCTGGAATGACCTACCCCCCCGATCTTTGCATGACCACGGACCTGCGCCTCTTCCGTCGGGCCTTGAAAACCTACTTATTTCGTGCGGCCGGCCTGGGGTAGTTTTTAAATTGTTTTTACCAGGGGTTTTTATCTGGATTTTAGAACAGGCCACCCATTTAATATATTTTTAATGTATTTTTAGCGTATTTTAATATATTTGATGTTTTCTATTGTTGTTTTTATTGTTGCCTGTTCACCGCCCTGAGTCCCGAAAGGGAGAAGGCAGTATAAAAATTTGATTAAATAAATAAATAAATAAATAAACAAACAAATAAACAAATAAACAAACAAACAAACAAACAAACAAATACATACATAAATACATAAATAAATACATACATAAATACATAAATAAATACATAAATAAATAAGACATAAAATACTCTGTCCATAAGATTCAAAGAGAAATACAATAGGTAGGTAGGTAGGTAGGTAGGTAGGTAGGTAGGTAGGTAGGTAGGTAGAGGGATAGAGAGAGAGAGGGAGAAATACAGTAGGTAGGTAGGTAAGTAGAGGGAGAGAGGAAGAAAGGGAGTAGGTAGGTAGGTAGAGGGATAGAAAGAGGGAGAAATGCAGTAGGTAGGTAGGTAGGTAGAGGGATAGAGTGGGAGAGGGAGAAATACAGTAGGTAGGTAGATAGGTAGGTAGAGGGATAGAGAGAGAGAGGGAGAAATACAGTAGGTAGGTAGGTAGAGGGAGAGAGGAAGAAAGGGAGTAGGTAGGTACGTAGAGGGATAGAAAGAGGGAGAAATACAGTAGGTAGGTAGGTAGAGGGAGAGAGGGAGAAAGGGAGTAGGTAGGTAGGTTGGGGGTTATATGGTGGTTATGTGTACGTGCTTGTGTTTGCAGGTGTAGATCTACACACAGATTGGTTGGCCATTTAACCAGACTGGGCCACAGCAACGCATGGCCGGAAACGGCTAGTAGCTGATTAAAACTGTGAGATAAATGTAAAAGAAGTTTCGTTTGTCTCTTGCTCAAACATTACTTTCATGAAAGGTAACGTGGTAAAGATTGATTGGCAGGGATAATGATTCCTATAGACGGCAAGATTTAACATTTAATCAAACAAAGATGAAATCTTTTGAGACTCCCTGCTAGGAATGGTCTGAAACACCTCATTACTTTCAATATCTTCAAATAAGTAGTGGAGTAGTTCAAAAGGAGCTCAAAATGTAAGATGGCAAATGGAGAGGTTTTATCATATTTTAAAACCTTATGAAACAAAACCCCGAACATCTGCTAGGGCTCCTGCCTAATTGCTATTAAAATCCAACTCACAAACCGAAGGAGGAGGGAAATGCTGAAGGATTAAAGGAACGTGGACTCCAAATAGGATAATTAATGCATAAGTGTGACACTATCAATGAAAGATAAATAACTAATACTCCACAAGGTGATGCGAAGGTCTTGCCAGCATTGAGTATCCTGCAATATTTATGTGTATGATTTAGAATCATGGCTATCATTTATGAATAACAGGCGCCATGGTTATAGCACCGGGGGGGATGTCTCTAAACTGGGCGACTTTAAGATTTGTGGACTTCAACTCCCAGAATTCACGAAGTTGAAGCCCAAAAGTCTTAAAGGCAGGGGTGAGATTCAGCCAGTTCGCACCGGTTCAGGCGAACCAGATGTTAATTTTGCATCCGGTTCGCGGAATCGGTGGTTGCAAAGACCGCCTGCCACCGCCTGCCACTCCCCTCCCAGTAGACTCCACGCGGCCCATTCATCATGCCAGATAAGTGCAGGGCGCGCGTGGAGGCTCTGGGAGGGTAAAAAATGGGCCTCCCAGAAATCCAGAAATGGTCCCGTTTCCAGACTCTGGAGCAGTGGTAGTCAACCTGGTCCCTACCGCCCACTAGTGGGCGTTCCAGCTTTCATGGTGGGTGGGAGGGGTTTTGAAGCACTTTCCTTTTTTTAATTGAATTGACTTCCCTACTTTATAAATCAACCATTACTGTGGAATCGGTGGGCGGTTAGAAAATTTTACTACTAACAGATACAAAAGTGGGCGGTAGATATAAAAAGGTTGACTACCCCTGCTCTGGAGGGCTTCCGGAGCCCAGGGGAAGCTATTTTCGCCCTCCTGGAGGCTCAAGGAAAGCCTTTGGAGCCTGGGGAGAGCGAAAAATAGGCCTAACGGAAGTACCAGAAGTCCGAAAGCAGGCCTGTTTCTGGCTTCCGGAGCCTGGGGGAGGCCATTTTCGTCCTCCCAGAGGCTCAAAGAAAGCCTTTGGAGCCTGGGGAGGGCAAATTGATAGCCATGATTCTAAATCATACACATAAATATTGCAGGATACTCAACGCTGGCAAAACCTTCGCATCACCTTTTTAAAGACTTCCAGGGTTGGGGCATTCACAACTTCTGGAGGCAAGCTGTTCCAGAGGTTAATTGTTCTCACTGTCAGGAAATTTCTCCTTAGTTCTAAGTTGCTTCTCTCCTTGATTAGTTTCCACCCATTGCTTCTTGTTCTGCCCTCAGGTGCCTTGGAGAATAGTTTGACTCCCTCTTCTTTGTGGCACCCTCTGAGATATCGGAAGACTGCTATCATGTCTCCCCTGGTCCTTCTCTTCACCAAACTAGACATACCCAGTTCCTGCAACCGTTCTTCATTTCTTCGTTCTTCAACCAGTTTAATATAACTCTCTTAAAATTAAAAGAAGGAAGCGGGAATAGGTTTTTTCCTGAGATGATTTTCTCAGTGCGTGGAGGTTTTTCTCGCTTTCAACTGACATGGTTTTATCGCCTTCAACTCCCTACAAATTAAAGACTGCAGGGAAAAATGAAAAACACTTTGACGGAGATACCCCTGGGGACAGAATGAGTGTACCCAGCAATTTCTGGAAAGAGAAGATGGTTCAAAGCCGCATGAATATTTCCTTTGAAGTGAGTCCTTTAAATGACTTCTAAGTAAATAAGTATAACACTTGAGTATTAGGTCTACAAACGTGGATTGGAATGTACAACTGTAAAAACTCCTGTTTATTTATTTATATGTAAGCCACCTTTATCATTTTTACAAACAACTCAAGGTGGCAACCGTAGCCAATACTCCTTCGACCTATTTTCCTCAGGTCAACAACTTTGTGAGGTAAGTTGGGCTGTGAGAGAACGACTGGCTCAAAGTCACCTAGCTGTCTTTCATGGCTAAGGTAGGACTAGAACTCACAGACTCCTAGTGATTGACCCAAAGTCACCTAGCTGTCTTTCATGGCTAAAGTGGGACTAGAACTCATAGTCTCCTAGTGATTGGCCCAAAGTCACTCAGCTGTCTTTCATGGCTAAGGTGGGACTAGAACTCATAGTCTCCTAGTGATTGGCCCAAAGTCACTCAGCTGTCTTTCATGGCTAAGGTGGGACTAGAACTCATAGTCTCCTAGTGATTGGTCCAAAGTCACTCAGCTGTCTTTCATGGCTAAGGTGGGACTAGAACTCATAGTCTCCTAGTGATTGGCCCAAAGTCACTCAGCTGTCTTTCATGGCTAAGGTGGGACTAGAACTCAGTCTCCTAGTGATTGACCCAAAGTCACTCAGCTGTCTTTCATGGCTAAGGTGGGACTAGAACTCATAGTCTCCTAGTGATTGGCCCAAAGTCACTCAGCTGTCTTTCATGGCTAAGGTGGGACTAGAACTCATAGTCTCCTAGTGATTGGTCCAAAGTCACTCAGCTGTCTTTCATGGCTAAGGTGGGACTAGAACTCATAGTCTCCTAGTGATTGGCCCAAAGTCACTCAGCTGTCTTTCATGGCTAAGGTGGGACTAGAACTCATAGTCTCCTAGTGATTGGTCCAAAGTCACTCAGCTGGCTTTCATGGCTAAGGTGGGACTAGAACTCATAGTCTCCTAGTGATTGGCCCAAAGTCACTCAGCTGGCTTTCATGGCTAAGGTGGGACTAGAACTCATAGTCTCCTAGTGATTGGCCCAAAGTCACTCAGCTGTCTTTCATGGCTAAGGTGGGACTAGAACTCATAGTGTCCTAGTGATTGGCCCAAAGTCACTCAGCTGTCTTTCATGGCTAAGGTGGGACTAGAACTCATAGTCTCCTAGTGTTTGGTCCAAAGTCACCTAGCTGTCTTTCATGGCTCAGGTGGGACTAGAACTCACAGACTCCTAGTAATTGGCCCAAAGTCACCTAGCTGGCTTTCATGTCTAAGGCGGGACTAGAACACAGGGTCTCCTGGTGATTGGCGCAAAGTCATTCAGCTGGCTTTCATGTCTAAGGCGGGACTAGAACACAGGATCTCCTGGTGATTGGCCCAAAGTCATTCAGCTGGCTTTCATGTCTAAGGAAGAACTAGAACACAGGATCTCCAGGTGATTGGCCCAAAGTCACCCAGTTGGCTTTCATGTCTAGAATTCACGTCTCCCGTTTTCTACTCTGGTCCCTCAACTACTAGACCAAACTGGTTCTATTAGCTCCAGCATGACCAAAAGTGAAGGATCAGAGCCATTATCCTCTCAACACGGTTGGGCATCAAATGTCTAAGCATCCCGGGCACAATTTCAGAGGCCTTACCTTCAGATCAATCTTGATGCGGAGGAGTACATTCTGAAAGTGGTACCCATCGTTGACTTGTAGAACTGCCGTGTCTTCCAAACTGTCAGACCCGTCATGGACATAATGCACGAATCCTCCTGAAAGTTCACTGAGGCTGAGCACGCGCAGGGTCAAGGGGCCATTTCCCGAAAGCTTGACCAACTGCCCATGTTTCGGAGGGTCTAAAATAGTCACGGTCACATCTTGAGGATTGTCCCTATCCTGGACATCAAGCAGGTGGCTGGTGATGGCTCCAGCATCTCCTTTGCTAACCACAAGGACTTCGTTCTTGAGGACGTAAGGAGGCTGAAACAGAATAACCAAAGGGAAAAAAAATCAACTTCTGAGTGGCTGGTACAGGTAGTCCTCAACTTAGAACCGGTTCAAAGTTACGACGGATTCCCCCCCCCCCCCCCGCCCAAAAAAATGGTATTTAAGACCTGGATTCAAAATTCTGCTGGCACCTACTTCCCCAATGCTAGATGATTGCATTTGGGGCACTTGGCATGAGATGGCACGTATTGTGATTTGCAGCACCCCATAATCACGTGGCCATGATTTATATATAAATAAATAAATAAATAAATAAATAATTTAATTTATAGCCCGCTCTCTCTCCCCGAAGGGACTCGAGGCGGGGCACAGGGAAATTAAAAATGCATATAAAATACAGGCAATACAATATTAAAAAAGAATTAAACGAAACCCTGTGCTAAAATCCCCAAAGCTAAAACAAACCCCTAAAAACCCCTGAAAACGGTTAAGTTATCCCAAGCCGGCCAAGCAAAAGAAATGTGTTTTTAATTTTTGACGGAAGGAGCCGGAGGTCCGTAGTTGTTCTAATATCGGGGGGGAAGGTCGTTCCAGAGGGTCGGGCCCGCCACAGAGAAGGCCCTTCCCCTGGGCGTCGCCCGCTGGCACAGCCTAGTGGACGGCACCCAGAGAAGTCCCTCTCTGTGGGAGCAAATCGGCCGCAGGGATGTGTGGGGGCAGGATGCGATCCCGCAGATAGCTGGGTCCCGTGCCATGGCGCGCTTTAAAGATGATAACCAACACCAATATATTTTTGTGGCAAACCAGTTTCCAGTAAAAAAAAAAAAAAACGCTCTAGCGGGCAGGGAGTTTGCTTAATGAATGCCGCGTCGACTTAACAACGGTGGCTTTAATTTAATAACACACACACACACACACACCCTGCACATATGCGTGCAACCCCTCCCCAGGCTCTGGAACCTTTCCAGAAGCCTGGGGAGGCTGAAAATGACCTCCTGTGACCCTCTAGAGGCCCTCCGGAAGTCAGAAACAGATCGTTTCCGAACTTCCGGTTGGCCCATTGGGGCCGTTTTTTGCTCTCCCCAGCCTCCGGAAACGAAAATGGCCTCCCCAGGCCCTAGGGAAATGTGAAAAAACAGCTGGTGCGCGATGGAGCTGATGGCTGGCGTGCTACCCAATATGGTTCCAGGTCAGTGGTGGGTTTCTGCAGGCTCGCACCTACTCGCGAGAGCCGGTTGGTGAAATTTAGAGAACCGGTGAGAGGGGGTTCCACCGGCGTACCTGGAAGTAAATCTGACCCGCCGCTGCCAGTGACCCAATGGGAAGGAAAGGAAAGGAAAGGAAGGAAGGAAGGAAGGAAGGAAGGAAGGAAGAAAGAAAGAAAGAAAGAAAGAAAGAAAGAAAGAAAGAAAGAAAGAAAGAAAGAAAGAAAGAAAGAAAGAAAGAAAGAAAGAAAGAAAGAAAGAAAGAAAGAAAGAAAGAAAGAAAGAAAGAAAGAAAGAAAGAAAGAAAGAAAGAAAGAAAGAAAGAAAGAAAGAAAGAAAGAAAGAAAGAATTTATCATCACAATTGAGTCCAAAATTTTGGTTGCTAAGCAAGAGCGTTGTTAAATGAGTTTCACCACATTTTAAAAGGTGGTCACTCCCACCCTGTCACATGACTGCCAAGCCACACCCACAAAATAGACCACACCTACAGAGTAGGTTCTAAAAAATTTGAAACCCACCACTGCTCCACATGCCAACGCGTGCCATAGCTTCGCCATCAGGAGGATAGGGTCTCCTGCTCGAGCAAGGGGTTGGACTAGAAGACCTCCAAGGTCCTTTCCAACTCTGTTATTCAGTCCTTACTAAATAATAACAGCCACTTAGTTTGGTTTTGGTTAACTATGTGTAGTCAACTTTACACTGCCCTTTGTAAGCTGCAGTTTGTGGCTTGGTAAGATGCCCAAATCCTGCCATTTGTAGCTTCCAAAAAAATAAAAATAAAGAGCAGTTCAGGTACTCATGGCCTAATAAGAGATGCGGAGCAGTGTGCTCTAGAGGGGCTGACCCTGAAGAGGATCCAGAAAGTGCCATTGGTGCAAAATACTGTGGCCTAATGATTGACACATGACATTGCCAAGCACAAATTACACCTGTGCCCAGGGCTTCACAGTGATTGCTAAATTGGATTGCCGCTAATTCCAGATGGGATTTGATGGCCTGCTTTTGACCATATAGTTCTCTCTTTATATATTGCATTTTTTGCTTTAAACGTGTGCCAATAAGGGCTGTCAATCAAACAAGTAAGAAATCCCAATATTTCCATCTCACCGTTACTGGATTCTTGCACACAAGCAGATAAACATTGCCAATATATTGCCATTTCCCCTCCCCACCCACCAGCCTGTTCAAAAATATAAATCCTCCCATCCTCAACCTTACCTGTGTTGAAAAAGCTTGAACAGTGAACTTTACTGGCTCAGATGTGGATTCTTGATAGCTGAGTGTTAGGAAAAACTGGCCATTCCTAGAGGAAACCCCAATACAGTATTATATTGATATACTGGTAAATTTACCATATTTTTCAGAGTATAAGATGCACCAGAGTATAAGATGCATCAAGATTTTGAAGAGGCAAATTTGAAAAAAAAAAGATTTTGCACTCTGTAGACCTCCCCAAAACGGCCCATTTTTGGCAAAAATGGGCCTGTTTTTTGGCCAAAAAAGGGGCACACATAGCCTTTAGGAGGCTTGTAGAGTGCTCTTGGGGGACTGCCCCCCCAAACGAGCAAAACGAGGTTCTTGCCTGCTGTATGTATAATATATATATATGTAAGGCAAATACCACTCAACTCATCATGAAATCTCCAGGACCGTAAAGCCTACAAACTTGAAATTTGGCATGTATGTTTCCCTTGGCTTCTAGTTGCTCGCTAAGAAAGGATTTTTCGAAATGATCATCAGATCATTGGCATTTCATATACAGTAATGAACCCACTCTGATGCTAAGGAGTTCTACTCCCCCTCCCCACCTGAAAAGAACTCTGTTTCAACTGCCGGTTGCCTCACATTCCGTTACCTCAGTTCAAACTGGCAGACGTTCCACTCCTTCACTCAGGAGTGGTCTGGGGCACCTTACAGTACTAAACGTTGGTACCTCACCAAAATGTCTACGCCTTCCACTATGGAACTGCTTCTGGACTCATGGCCTTGTGTGTTTCAATCACCGACCGCCACTGAGCCAAATTCTCCTGCATAGCCCGATCTCATAGTTTCATCACGAAGCACGGGTGTCCAGCTAGTATTCCTATATTCCTATTGTAGATTCTATTCCTATATTCCCATTTAGATAAAAACCACTATTTGATACAAGCCACTGTTGGCTGTACTTGCTCCTGGGTTGATACACGTGATAAGACTTGTGCACACTCTGAAAGAATTCTGTAGAGGGACCCTCTCCCACTCGCCTCATATTCTCCTCATACAGAAGAGGTAAAGAACCACCAAATCACCTGGATTTCATTTTGTCATGGGCAAAGAAAACGCGTTGTTCCTTCACGTCTTCCCAGCTGAAATGGCCCTGTTCTCTTTCTTTCCCTTCAGCCAGGACTACCAGCCTACCGTTGGTGGGAAGGGCAGCCACGCGAAAAAGGAGGCCTTTTCCATAGCTCTCTAGGTTTTCTACTTCCAGCAAGGAATCATCTAGTAGTTTCAGTTCCCCAATTCCTACCAAGAGGAGGGTCTTGGCCTTGAACCCAGGAGCTAATGGCCCAGAAGCTAAAACAAAGGAAAGAAAGAAAATTCAGCAAACTTTATTAATTACACTACATAACACTCCCTCCATCTATATAAATAAAAATGTAAAATAGTTTGTGCAAAGCTACTAATCTCAGAAAGTACTCCACCGATCGACACCAAATTTTCACACAATGTTCCCAAGGACTTGCGATGCAATCATATGTACATTTTGTGTGGCTGGCACACATGTGTCATGTGCAAGCAGCACTAACGTAAAAGGCACGCACTTATCGGGTTTTCACCTCCCTGTAGCTCCTCCCACCTGGCTGCTTCTTATGATGCATCATGCACACACCCCTCACATTTCCAATGGTCGTTTCCTCAGCAACCGAATAAGCCTCCAAAGTTCCATACTGTATTGCGGCCTACTAGGGCCAAAACAAGGCACAGAGGATAGCACACTCTCAGGTGGCCCATAGAGGGATAGAGAGGGGGGGGGGGGAAATACAGTAAGTAGGTAGGTAGGTAGAGGGAGAGTGGTTGTGTGTATATGTTTGTGTGTGCAGGTGTAGATCTACCACAGATTGGTTGGCCATTTAACCAGACTGGGCCACAGCAATGTGTGGCCGGGTACAGCTAGTAACATATAAAGTTACTGAATGTTGTGCTCCAGTACATAAAATCCATCGGAAATTGATGATTAACAGGAATCCTCAAATGTGGAACAAACCCTTATTTTTATACCTTTATATTACAGAGTCCGTGACTTACAACCATCCGTTTAGCGACTGTTTGAAGTTACAACGGTAAAGTTACTTATGACTGGTCCTCGCATTCGCAGGTAGTCCTCAGCTTATGACCACAATTGAGCCCAAAAGCTGTGCTGCTAAACAAGACTTCTGTTAAACAAGTTTTGCTCCATTTTACAGCCTTTATTGGCCACGGTTGTTAAGTGAATTATTGCAATTGTTCCGTCAGGAACACAATTTAAATTGCATCTGGCTTTCCCCTTGACTTTGTTTGTCAGAAGGTCACAAAAAGTGGTCCCCATGATCCTGGCAAGCGTGCAAATTTTGATCGCGTGATCATGGATATGCTGCGTGGGTCGTAAATGTGAAAAATAAGTCCATTTTTTCAGTGCCGTTGTAACTTTGAACGGTCACTAAATGAACTGTTGTAAGTCGAGGGCTACCTGTATGTGGAAAAGAGGATAGCCAGAATCTCAAGAAGAAATTTCTAGCAATTTAAAAATAGCCAGGATGCATCAGGAGAAAAGAGGGAAAGAGACAGAAAGAGAGAGACAGAGAGAGAGAGAGATAAAACCAATGTTAGTGAACATCCTGCTTTATTAGATCGATAATGTACTGCAAAGGTATATTCTGTTTAAAATGCTTTATTGTCTTAAATTCTCAGAGCTGCAGTTTGCAGAACAGCAGAAAATTTCCTCTAAAAATTTTCCTCTAAGATTTGTCCCTAGTGTGCCAGGTTTCTTCCAACTGACAATTCCCAATCCACTAAACCATCATGTGGTTGGAAGCACTTCAGTGAATGTTAATGTGTGGACTTAAGTCCCCACGGATTACAAATCATGGTCTATATCTTAGTGAACTCTACGTATTCAAGCTTCATGATTTATTCCAGGGGTCTCCAAACTTGGCCACTTTTAAGGCTTGTGGCCTACGGTCTGACCTAAGTCAGGTTTTAAACGGTTTTTAACCGTTTTTAATTCCCTGTGCCCCGCCTCGAGTCCCTTCGGGGAGAGAGAGCGGGTTATAAATAAAAAATTCTTCAAAAAAAATTCTTCTAAGTGTAGTACACAAAATTGTCTGCAACAACGTCCTACCTGTCAACGACAACTTCAGCTTCAATCTCAATAATACACGGGCAAACAATTGATACAAAGTCAAGGTAAACTGCTCCAAATTCAATTGCAGAAAATACGACCAGCAACAGAGTGATCAATGCCTGGAAGGCTCTACCTGACTCCATTGTTACATCCTCAAACCCTCCACAGCTTCAACCACAAACTGTCTACCGTGGACCTCACCCCATTCCTAAGAGGTCCGTAAAGGGGGGCGTGCATAAGCCCACCAGCATGCCTACCATCCCTGTCCTACTGTCCCCATTTATTTGTTCTCATTTCCTTGTTCATGTCCATGTGTATACTTATACCTGCTACCTTGTACATGTTCGACAAAATAAATAAAAATAAAAACTCCCAGAATTCCCCAGCTAGCCATACTGGTTAGGGAATTCTGGGAGCTGAAGTCCACAAGTCTTAAAGTGGCCAAGTTTGGAGAAGTTGATTCAACAAACCATGGTTGAGTCAAACTGTGGTTCAGCGTGTCCATGTAAGATTCTCAGCCATCCAGTCGTGGTTGTCCCAAAGTTTTTTTTTTTCAAGTGGCCACTGGCCTCTCTGTGTTTTTCTCTGAAGAGGTTTCGCTTCTTACCCGAGGAGCTTCTGCAGTTCAGGTGAAGTGTGAACCAGTTTCCACCCTTGTAAAAATCACTGTTTTGTTTTGTTTTGTATCTTAAACATGAGAAACTAGGGCTGAATCACCCTGTAATGGCT
This sequence comes from Rhabdophis nuchalis, assembly GCA_039707465.1. Lineage (NCBI taxonomy): Eukaryota > Metazoa > Chordata > Lepidosauria > Squamata > Natricidae > Rhabdophis > Rhabdophis nuchalis. Next base: position 10,269,045 of record CM077648.1, on the reverse strand, counting down.
GTGGGGTGAAACTCACATTTGCACTGCCGATTCCGGGGGTCGTTGTAGACGCCGCGCCCACAGTCAGTCACACAAAGGCCGTTCTGGAGAAAGGTTGTGGAATTACAAACTCGGCAACTGGTGGAACTGTCACATTCCAAGCATCCCTCGGAGCAAGCTAGCATGAAAGGAAAAGCAGGATGCTATGATAGGCATTGTCAACCGGGAAAACAAGGCGGTGGTTATGTGTTCTGCCCTACAGATGGACACAAGCTTGGCTATTTGCCACTATCTCCTTGGCTGCGAGCCCTAACTCACGTAACAAAGACAGACAGAGAATTGCAGACTCGAATGCAGACTCCAATGATGAGTTGTAACTGTAGTTTCCTGCAAATGATTCCTCCCCAAAGCCTTCCTTATAAGCTCTCTTGGGAGGGGCCACTCAGCAACCAGCTGGTGCTCATCAGGGCTTACGAGCTTGCCTCTTACGTAACTGTTGCCTCCTTTTCTCAGCCCTGCATAATCTAGCATCAGGGACAAACTGTCCCTGGTCCTCCCCACTGTTCCATGACCCAGGCGCCTCCTGGTGGCCAATCAGGGTCTCTGCTTCCTCAAGGTCTCCCTCCTCCTCCAGGGCAGACACATAGGACTTTTTATCAAGCTCATCTGGAGCCGGCTGGGCCACAACAGTTATGCAACTCCTTTTGTTGACAGTCAAGGGAAGTTAACTCTGAAGACGTCTCTGCCTTTGCCATCAGGCTTGCTGAAGGTTGAAAACGGACGGCTAATTTAAAAAGCTGCCGTATTTTATTTGGGACTCAAATTTCAATAATGTAAGGCAAGCAAATGTTCAGTCACCTGGTTATCTCATGTCTGGACTGCTGCAATGGGCTCTATATGGGCTTACCCTTGAAGAGATTAGATTATCAGAGTTGGAAGGAACTTTGGAGGTCTTCTAGTCCAACCCTCCACCCAAGCAGCAGATCCTACACCAGTGATGGCTAACCTTTTTCTCCCCGTGTGCCAAAATTGTGTCCGCCCACATCCATAATGCAATGTGTGCCCTCCTGTGCATCTGCGCATGCTCCCCCACCCTCCTGCAAATGTGCACGACCCTCCCCGTGCATGTGGCTTGATCCCCTCCACGTGCCTCATTTTGAGTCTAGCAGGCCTCCCTGAAGCCTCCTAGGACCAAAATTGGGGCAGGGTGGGCATCACAGACACCTGGGATGCCCCCTTGTGTATGCATGCGCATCTCCCACATGCGCGGCAGAGACCCAAAAATCAGCGGGCCAGTGGGAGGTGTGCACATGCGTAGTGAACATAAGCTGGGTGAGGGCTCGCGTGCCCGCAGAGGGAGCTCCACATGCCACCATAGGTTCGCCGTCACAACCCTACACCATTTCTGATACCAGTCTCTTCCTGAAAGCCTGCAGTGATGAAGCTCCCACAACTTCTTTTTTATATTGAAAAAGTTTTATTGGTTTTACATCTTTTCTATAGGGTAGGGTAAGGGATACAAAGAAATTTTGAGAGCATTCACGTCAGAGTCGTCGGCCCTTCCGAGACCTCAAAATACACAATAAAAAAAATAACAAAAAAAAAGCATTTTTCATACCACTACAAGGTAAAAGCAAGTACATATACCTAAATTCTCAGTTCCATGCTGTCAGACATTTACAAAAAATCCAGAAAATATTATGCAAAATTGTTCAGGAAAATCAAGGCAAAGTTATTTTTTCGATCTAAGTCTCTTGGCTATTGTATCTTCTTTTTCTCCCCCCTGGCCCCCAGCGGGCGGGGCCGTGGCCCCCTCCGTCCCCCCTGGATCTTCCCCCAGGGCAGAGGAATGTTTTTTAAGAAAGGCTTCCGCCTCAGCAATTGTTTTAATCCTCACTCTTCCTCCTTCCCAGAACACCAGCATCCCTTCGGGTGTCACCCACTTGAACCAAATCCCATGATCAAATAAAATTTTAGACAAGAAGGAAAATTTCCTCCTTGCTTCTCGAATCTTTCAAGGAATCTGCTTCAAGATAGTGACCGTTTTTTGTTGGTAAATTAAAGGGTTCCCTCTCTGCGCCTTCAAGATTTCCTCTCTGGTTGACCTTCTAACAAATTTCACATGTATCTCTCTAGGCACTTCATTTATCCTGGTATATGCTGAGTTAATTATATACGCTAGGTCAATGTCCCCCCTGATCTCATCTTTAGGTTTTTGTAAATAGTCTGCTAAAATTGTGCTCATAAGATCAGGGAGGCATTCACCAGGTTGCTCAAAAACATTCTGAAATCTCAAAAAATATGTCATTCTTTCCATATCAATCCTAGACACATGCCCACTTGTTTCCTCAACCTCTTTAGTAACATTTTTAATCTCTCCCTTAACCCCCACCAGCCCCACTTCCAATTCTTCAGTCTTCTGTGTGATTTCCAGCACTTGCTTCCGTGTGTCCAATAGCTCCTTCTTGAAAATGATGTTTTCTGCCCTCTGGGCCTGAATTTCTTGAACCAAAGTTTGTATAACAGTTTCAAGAGAAGCCATCCGTTGTTCTAAACTTGTCAGTGCTGTTTCTTGAGCCATGATTAACTGTTAAAGTCAATGCCACCAAAATGGCGTTTTCAGGGTGGTGTTGGTGAGACTAACCGGGAGCCAAAAGTTCAGATCAAGGTTGAAACGTTGTAAAATTCAGGAACCAAGAGAGAGACAATTTTCCAACTCAATAGTTATAATAACGAAGGTAATCCAGAAAGGAACCACAAATCCAACAAGAAAAAAATTCTTCATTAATATCCAGAGAGAGTCCCAATTGTAAAGAGACGCTGGGAATTTTCCATAGTTAAAATAATCAGGCCGGGACAAAGAAAAGCCACTTTCCACCGCCCATCTCAGAGCCCAGAGGAGAAAGTAGAAAAATATATATATTTTTTAACCAGCCAGACCTAGACACAATGTTGCAAGTGAAGCTCCCACAACTTCTGAAGGCAACTTCTGTTCCATTGGTTGGTTGTTCTCGCTGTCAGAAAGTTCCTCCTTATTTCTAGGCGGCTGGTACAGAATACGGCTACATGGGCAGTTCTAGGAACACCATAGGGTGGCCCGCATGACGCCCCTGTTGCGTGAGCTGTAGAGAGGGCCAATTTGCTTCTGGGTCCTATTCCAGGTGTGGGTGATCTCTTTTTTTTTTTAATTGAAAAAGTTTTATTGAGTTTTACAAATTTTTATACAAATAGGGCAAGGTTAATAAGGTTTTAAAAAGACATTGTGAGAACCTCCATGTCAGAGTCAATGGCCCCATCCGAGGCTTCATAAAAGAATATATAGTTAATACAATAAATTTTCATTTGTACTACAAAGTGGAAAGAAATACAAAGATATCATTGTAAAGTCTATGCTAACAATCATGTATAAACATCCGAATAAAAGTTGTACAATACAAAAATAAAGTCACTTTTGAGATCTAAGTCTTTTGGCAATGGTATCTTCCTCTCCCTGACCTCCAGTGGGCGGGGCCGCGGCACCCTCCGCTCTCCCGGGTGTGGGTGATCTCTTTTAAAACCCTTTGCAGCATGGGTCCAGGAACCATCTCACTCCACTCACTCTGGCTCTCAGTCAAGAAATTCCAGCTCTAGGCTTCCGGTTCCGGCTCCAGCGGCGACGGGCGAGCCTAGCGCTCGCTCGCCGCTTTGTTGCCTTTTCTGCCCCCCCACGGGGGCGAGACGCTCCGGTTACCGGAGGTCTCCCGTAGGGTCGGCTCGGAGAGGACGTTCTTCCTCACGGCGGTGGGGAGAGCGCTGCGGGGGGTTCTCCCTTCGCCAACATGCTGCGGGGGGTTCTCCCTTCGCCAACGGCTGTCGGCGCCATTCACTTCAATGCAGAGGGCTGAGCGGAGAGATCGGAAGGTCTGCCGAGGCTTCAGCTGCGAGGGAGAGTGAGTTTAAAAAAGACTTTTTTTCCTTGCTGCCAGCCAGGCTGAACGGACTGGGAGGGGGGTGTTTGTTTCCAAAAAAACCCCTCGGACTTAAGCAGCACTTTAAAATGCCTTCTCTGGAAGAGAAAGCGGAAATCTTAAATCCGGACTGTCTCTAACAAGGGAAAGTGGTATGCGGCTACTTGCAACATTGTTTCTAGGTCTGGCTGGATAAAAAAAAATTATTTTTCTACTCTCTCCTCTGGGCTCTGAGATGGGCGGTGGAAGGTGGCTTTTCTTTGTCCCGGCCTGATTATTTCAACAATGGAAAATTCCCAGCGTCTCTTTACAATTGGGGACTCTCTCTGGATATTGATGAAGAATTTTTCTCTTGCTGGATTTGTGATTTCCTTTCTGGAGTACCTTCGCTATTATAACTATTGAGTTGGAAAATTGTCTCTCTCTTGGTTCCTGAATTTTACAACGTTTCAACCTTGATCAGAACTTTTGGCTCCCGGTTAGTCTCACCAACCCCACCCTGAAAACGCCATTTTGGTGGCATTGACTTTAACAGTTAATCATGGCTCAAGAAACAGCACTGGCAAGTTTAGAACAACGGATGGCTTCTCTTGAAACTGTTATACAAACTTTGGTAAAAGAAATTCAGGCCCAGAGGGCAGAAAACATCAATTTCAAGAAGGAGCTATTGGATACACGGGAGCAAGTGCTGGAAAACACACAGAAGACTGAAGAATTGGAAGGGGGGTTGGTGGGGGTTAAGGGAGAGATTAAAAATGTTATTAAAGAGGTTGGGGAAACAAATGGGCATGTGTCTAGGATAGATATGGAAAGAATGACACATTTTTTGAGATTTCAGAACGTTCTTGAGGAATCTGGTGAATGCCTCCCTGATCTTATGAGCACAATTTTAGCAGACTATTTACAAAAACCTAAAGATGAGATCAGGGGGGACATTGACCTAGCCTACAGAATTAACTCAGCATATGCCAGGATAAATGAAGTGCCTAGAGAGATACATATGAAATTTGTTAGAAGGTCAACCAGAGAGGAAATCCTGAAAGCGCAGAGAGGTAGTCCATTAATTTACCAACAAAAAGAGGTTGCTATCTTGAAGCAGATCCCTAGAAAGATTCGAGAAGCAAGGAGGGAATTTTCCTTCTTGTCAAAAATTTTATTTGATCACGGGATTTGGTTCAAGTGGGTGACACCCGAAGGGATGCTGGTGTTCTGGGAAGGAGGAAGAGTGAGGATTAAAACAGTTGTTGAGGCGGAAGCCTTTCTTAAAAAACATTCCTCTGCCCTGGGGGAAGATCCAGGGGGGACGGAGGGGGCCGCGGCCCCGCCCGCTGGGGGCCAGGGAGGAGAAAAAGAAGATACAATAGCCAAGAGACTTAGATCGAAAAAATAACTTTGCCTTGATTTTTCTGAACAATTTTGCATAATATTTTATCTGGATTTTTGTAAATGAGAATTTAGGTATATGTACTTGCTTTTACCTTGTAGTGTTATGAATTTTTTTTTTTTTTTTTGTTATTTTATACTCTGTATTTTGAGGTCTCGGAAGGGCCGACGACTCTGACGTGAATGCTCTCAAAATTTCTTTGTATCCCTTACCCTACCCTATAGAAAAAAATGTAAAACCAATAAAACTTTTTCAATATAAAAAAAAAAGAAATTCCAGCTCTAGTTAATTTGTCCATTTCAGCACAGTCCATAACCTTTCTTATTATTTCATCTTCGCTTGGAATTAGTTTATTTCTCCATTTCTGGCCAAAAGCAATCCTTGCTGCCATAATTATATGTGTTAATATACGGACAAATTAAGTAAAGAAATCCAGGGAAAAGAAGAATCAGAATTCTATCAGATATGGGGATGGAGGAAAGGAACAAGAACTAATGAAGGAATACAGCAAAACGTAAAAACAGGAGTTATGAGTAAAATAAGAGGGTTTAAAAGGGTGAAACCCAAATGAAATATAACAGAAGGGGAAACAATATAAGATGAGCGGCTTTGATTAACAATTGCTATTAGAAAGAACAGGAAGTTCCTGTTTCGTATTGTATGGTGTAAATGTAGTGTATGCCTAAGTTTTGTGTGAGTGTATTTTATACGTGGAGACTCTGGAAAGAGTGCAGAGAAGAGCAACCAAGATGATTAGGGAACTGGAGACTAAAACATATGAAGAACGGCTGCAGGAGCTGGGTATGTCTAGTTTGATGAAGAGAAGGACCAGGGGAGACATGATAGCAGTGTTCCGATATCTCAGAGGGTGCCACAAAGAAGAGGGAGTCAAACTATTCTCCAAGGCACCTGGGGGCAGGACAAGAAGCAATGGGTGGAAACTAATCAAGGAGAGAAGCAACTTAGAACTAAGGAGAAATTTCCTGACAGTTAGAACCATTAACCTCTGGAACAGCTTGCCTCCAGAAGTTGTGAATGCCCCAACCCTGGAAGTCTTTTAAAAGATGCTAGATAGCCATTTGTTTGAAATGGTATAAGGTTCCTGCCCACGCAGGGGGTTGGACTAGAAGACCTACAAGGTCCCTTCCAACTCTGCTATTGTATTAATTGTATATGTATTTTATATGTTTCTAAATAAAATTTATTAATTAAAAAAAAGAAAGAAATTCCAGCTGTTGGGATCCAGGAGAAGATCCTTTCTGCCATGGCTTCCGCCCTCTGGAACACTGTGTCCCCCCAAGGTGAGTTTGGTCTCCACCCACTTGGCTACTGGTGGAGGGGTTTTACAACCCTTAAACCAGGCCTGGGTTCCGGATGCAGGCATTCCACACTGAAGATGCTTAGTGGATTTCTACCAAACGGTTTTTCCTTCCGACACGTTATGCAAATCGTATATCTTTTTAAAAGGTTCTTTTTAAAGGAAACACGATGGTTCGCGTGAGGGTTTTTGTCCCACTGGGTAAAATCTCAGGTAGGTTCCCCTTTTGCACTTTTTAAAACATTTACTCAGATTGCTCTGAGCATCAAGCAGGGAGGAAATCTAAAAAAAATTGCTACCGGTTCTGTGGGCGTGGCTTGGTGGGGGGCTGTCATGTGACTGGGTGAGCATGGCCAGATTTTTTTCACTTTTTAAAGCATTTTTTAAAAAACTTTTTGAAGTATTTTTTTTCCTGCCTATTTGGCCAGCTCGGCGGGGGGGGGGGGGACTTTTAAAAGTTTTTTAAAAAGCTTCCGATGATTGCGCGAATCAGCTGTGAGCCTCACAATTGTCGGAAGCTTTTCCCCCACTTTATATAGCATTTTTTTCCTGCCTATTCGCCCGAACTGTCAGGAAAAAAATGCTTTAAAAAGCAGGAGGGAAAGCTTCTGACATTTGCCCGGCTCACAGCGATCATCAAAACTTTTTAAAGTTTTTTTTTCCTGCTGAGCTGGCCAAATAGGCAGGAAAAAAAATACTTTAAAAAGTTTTTTAAAAATGCTTTAAAAAGTGAAAAAAAGCTGGCCACGCCCACCCAGTCACATGACCCTCCCACCAAGCCACGCCCACAGAACCGGTAGCAAAATTTTGGGAGCTTTTTATTTTAAACTACTGGTTCGCAGAACCAAGGACAATTGTCCCTACCAGTTCAGCCAAACCAGACCGAACCAGGAGGATTTCACCCCTGGCATCAAGCATGTTTAACTTTTAACGCGCTAATTCATTTACCTAAGCATATCTGCCCTCCGTGGTCTCCATAGTACCGCTTTCCACAAGACAAGACGCATTGGGAATCCAGGAGCAGGAACGGAGCCTGGCAGCGTACACACTTCCCCGGCCCGTCACACTGGAGGCAGTGGTCATCATCGCATCCTGCAAAGCCCCACAAAAAACTCAGAAAGGATTCACATAGTATATAGAGATTCATTCTATCCTGTTCCTGCCCTGTTGTGGCCCGCCAGCGGCCGGTGGAGCTGGCGGCAGACTCGGACAGTGAGGAGGTTGGAGAGGAACATGGGCCAGTCCTGGAGTCTGGGGGAGGCTCTGGCAAGGGCTCTGCATCGGAGGCAGAGAGGGGGCCAGGGCCATATGCCAGTTAATCAACTACTTTCGGAGTCGGAGATCAGTAGGGCAGAAGAACAGCTGGAGACTGTTCCGTAAAGGCACAGGTGAACGGTGAATGGCTCCTCCGATAGGGAATAAAAGAGGAGCGAAAGGGGAGTGGAGTTTGCAGGAGACAATTAGTTCCATTCATTAGGGTGAAGATCTATTTCTGAACTCTTGCCAAGTATTGTCTGCTACAGTGTGGCGTTTGGAAGATATCGGCCTGGCAGCTTTCCAAGCCTGATCAAGGTCTGTAGTTGTGAAATCTCTTGAAAGAGATGGCCATTCACCTGTGGCCTTATTCCCAAGTCGACCCTTGTTCCTTAGCTGTTCCCTTCTTCTGACAGCTCTGCACATGCGCATATCGAGAACAGGCTCCAGCTGTTCTTCTGGCCCACTGATGTCTGACTCCGAAGGCAGCTGATAACTGTCAGACGGCTCTGGCCCCCTCTCTGCCTCCGACACAGAACCCTCCTCAGAGCCTTCCCCAGACTCCAGGACTGGCCCAGGTTCCTCCCCAACCTCCTCACTGTCCAAATCTGCTGCCAGATCTTCTGGCAGGCCACACCCTTTTCTTGCCACAGTTGTTAAGTGATTCACTGAGGCTGCTAAGTTAGCAACACGGTTGTAAAATGAATCTGGCTTCCCCACTGCGTATCAGAACGTCGCAAAAGGTGACCCCAGGACCCTGAGAGACTGAGACCATCATAAATACGAGTCGGTTACCAAGCAGCCAAAATCTGATCACATTACTGTGGGGATGCTGCAACGGTCATAAGTATGAAAAATGATCATGTCGCTTTTTTAAAAAAATGCCGTTGTAACTTGAAACGGTCACTAAATGAACTGTTGTAAGTCGAGAGCTACCGGTGGTCAATTTTTTTTAAAAAAATGGCAACTGTTTATTGAGATTTCTGAACTAAGCCCTCTCAAGGTGATCGCCCGAAATGGTACCTTAAGTGCAGCGGTGGGATTCACTTACTGTGAAGCTCCCAAGGGAAAACCCCAATTAATTCATGGCCTCAAGATAAAGTTCAAGAAACATCCATTTATTAGGGTTAGCGCCTTAGCTGAACTTCTGTGTAGCCAAGAATGAAAGTTATTTGATGGCTTCTGAATTTTACCCCCTTATGTCCCCACCCCTCTGCCTGTCATAAATCACGTTCCCCAATTAGCATCGAAAGTAAATCTATGCATGCGCAGTCACAGGTCATCCTGAGATTCCTTTTCCGACCACAGGAATGTCAAGAATTTTCACTTCGTTAGGGCAGTCTGATAATCATCATGGCAACGCTGGAACGTTGACACTTACCTTCCCTACTCGTTCACAAATGTGAGCGGACGCACCGCCTCTGCGCATTCACAGTGCTCACACATTAGGTTGGGGCGGGTGGGCGGAGCCTCCTGCAGCTGCTGCTACCGGTTCACCCGAACCGGAGAGAACCGGCTGAATATTAAGTCCCTTTGTGCCAATGGTGGGATAGGACCGGTACACCCTGGTACGGGTGTACTGGTGCTACCAGGTACCATTCTGGTACGCTGCTCCGGAGGGCCCACCTGCCTGCCCATTCTCCTTAGCTCTATTTGAGCCGGTGGGGACATTCACGCACATGCACGGAGCGTATGGCACCTGCGCAACACTCTGCCGAGCAGCTGGAGCTTCGCGGGCAGGAGGTACACATGCGCGTGCTGCACGCGTGCATGTGGGGGGACGCCCATCCCCGTTGCAATGTACCGGTTTCAACGGGATGCGGAACCCCCAACCGTCCTGTGCCAAGACTTACTTCGACACGTTTCCGATTCCCTGTAAAATGCCGGCAGACAGTGCTCAACGCAGGCTCCTTGCTGGAGAAAATACCCCTCCATGCACTGCAGGCAGTCCGTACGGTTGGGGCCGTGGCAAACGTTGCAGCTCCAGTCGCATTCTGGAACAAGACAATAAAAGAGAGCGTTCCTCCCAGCGCCACCACATTCTTTCTCCCTTTTTATACCTCCCTGATTTCATCCATCATGCCACTACTGCCTGCAGACGCACTGAAGGGCAAAGGAAGAACAGAGGAACAGATGTAAGACTCGAGGAAGGAACGCCAAAGGAGAGGATCTTAAAATAACACAAATTCTTCCCTTGGAGTTTCACGTTTTTCCCAATTATGTTAACATCGTCGCGGCTGCTCTCTCTTTTTTTTTCCAGCCGTCCAGATGCACGAGGCGCGACAGCCATCCTCCCTAGTGGCTAGAGCGCTGATCAGCCCAGGCGGGCCGCCCAGGGAAGCCGTCAATCTTTTCTCTCTCAATGACTGGGGCCGGTGGGATTTCCCTCACAAACGCGGCTAATTAAGCCGGCCAGATTGACAAGGGAAGGTGACATTGGCTCAGCAGTTCAAACACCGTTTCCAGAAAAGGAATGGGGGCGAAGTGGATTGTCGGAAGAGCCCAAGGTTCATCTTCCTCTCTGCACATTTCCACTTCCACATCAGGGAGAAGGGGGGGGGGGGGGAGAAATTGTTGGAAGAGAAGGGTAAAAGAAGCGTACAGAAAGGAATCAAACTGTGACCAAACCAACTTGACATTGATGTCTCACTAATCAATGGATTTGGGATCTGTGAAGTTTGACACTGATGGTGGCTGTTCAGGAAGCCAAAATGATGAGACAAGAGATAAGCAAATAGAAGTGAACAGGTGGCTAAGAAATGTTTTTTTTTTAGGAAAATCAGAATCGTTTCTGTTCAAACAGACTCTGCATCCACAGCTGTGTGTGGTCTACAACTTCACTTTCTGTAGCCACCATTGCAATGTTTCTCAACCTTGATAATTTAAAGAGGTGTGACTTCAACTCCCAGAATTCCCCAGCCAGTATGAGACTCTTTTAAGAGGTGTGGATTTCAATTCCCAGAATTTCAACTCCCAGAATTCCCCGGCCATCATGAGACACTTTTAAGAGGTGTGGATTTCAATTCCCAGAATTCCCCAGCCAGCATGAAACTCTTTTAAGAGTTGTGGATTTCAATTCCCAGAATTTCAACTCCCAGAATTCCCCGGCCATCATGAGACACTTTTAAGAGGTGTGGATTTCAATTCCCAGAATTCCCCAGCCAGCATGAAACTCTTTTAAGAGGTGTGGATTTCAATTCCCAGAATTTCAACTCCCAGAATTCCCCGGCCATCATGAGACACTTTTAAGAGGTGTGGATTTCAATTCCCAGAATTCCCCAGCCAGCATGAAACTCTTTTAAGAGTTGTGGATTTCAATTCCCAGAATTTCAACTCCCAGAAACCCCCGGCCAGCATGATACTCTTTTTAAGAGGCGTTGATTTCAATTCCCAGAATTTCAACTCCCAGAAATCCCCGGCCAGCATGAGACTCTTTTTAAGAGGCGTTGATTTCAATTCCCAGAATTTCAACTCCCAGAAATCCCCGGCCAGCATGAGACTCTTTTTAAGAGGCGTTGATTTCAATTCCCAGAATTTCAACTCCCAGAAATCCCCGGCCAGCATGAGACTCTTTTTAAGAGGCGTTGATTTCAGCTCCCAGAATTTCAGTTCCCAGAATTTCAACTCCCAGAATTCCCCTGCCAGCATGTGGCTCTTTTAAGAGGTGTGGATTTCAATTCCCAGAATTTCCTCTTGTCCACTCCAGACCTTCTTAGTTTCTACTTTGTTCCTTGCAACTTTCTAAGGCAGAAAATCCGTATCAAATAAAGAAACAGAAAATGGCTTCCCATCACAAAAGAGGTCACCTACAGAAATTCCTCTTCTGTTGTCTTTGAGAGAGAGCAGCTTGGCCGAGAGAAAATGGGGGAGAAGATAGGAATGGAGAAGAGGAGGAGGAGGAGGAGATGGTGATGGTTTTGAGAGCTTTTTGGAAGACAGCTCTTAAAAATTATCTCTCTGATAAGTAGCTGTGATAAGCAGAAGTGCAGAGAAATTCTTTGGATCTTTCGGCCAAATTCTCAGCATTTCACCTAGGATAGCTTATCTCAGCCCCTGCGATAACCACGTGGAATTTCAATTCAACACTATTAAGAGAAGGTGTAGAGCAAGAAGCAATGGGTGGAAACTAATCGAGAGAAACAACTTAGAACTGAGGAGAAATTTCCTGACAGTGAGAACAATTAATCCGTGGAACAGAAGTTGCCTCCAGAAGTTGTGAATGCCCCAACACTGCAAGTCGTTAAGAAGATGTTGGATAGCCATTTGTCTGGAACGGTATAGGGCTTCCTGCCTAGGCAGGGAGTTGGACTAGATGACCTCCAAGGTCCCTTCCAACTCTGCTATTGTATTGTATTGTACTGTATTATTTTCACATCTGGTTAAATATTACCTCAGGATAACAACAATCCAATGCAATTTCTCTAGATGCAAAGGATGGGGATTTAATAGACATTAGAAGATCATCCAAATCATGATTCTCCCAAAGGTGCTTTTCAAAAGGCAACTGGACTTTCTTGTCCCGTCCCGTCCCCGAAAACATTTCGCTTCTCATCCAAGAAGCTTCTCCAGTTCTGAAGAAGGTTGTTGAATTTAGAATTAGATGAAATCAAAAATAAGGGGTCATTGGGATTCGGGCCTAGATCGATTTTCGATCCTTCCTTGGCCCTGCTTTCCGTCGGCATCCGATTCGCATGAATTCTAGATTCCATTTTGCGCCAACGTATTCGTTTCCTGAGCTAGCAAATTCATGAATAAAGAGGCCCTTATTAATCAGAGGTGCTGCTCCTTATTTTCATCGTGTCGCAATCTTGACCTTGATTGTTAAAAAGGAATAAGATCAGTCGGTCTCAGGGTAGCTAATTATGAGATAAGTCACTAAAGAAGATGGAAAGAATTTCCCTTGGATAATATATTTATAATGCAATTTTGTTAGGGTCAGAAAAGAGCAAGACCCCAATCTTCTTCTGCTAGTGGATTTTCTTTTTTGGAACATGACACCAGAACCTGGCTGGCTCACTTGTTGGGTCTGAAGACCCACCTCTACTGAAGGACACTTCCTGTCAGTCTGGAGTCATCTTTTCTTTCGGATCTTTGGCCTGCCACACTTTCTGTTCTTCTATTATGCATTTTCTATTGTAGGAAAATTGGAGGGGGGGGGGACAGAGTTAGATGCTATGTAGCCATAACAAAATTCTTTCTAGAAAGCCAAGGTCATCCTTTGTCTCTGCATCTCTGCACCTGACCGGAACTGGATGGGTGGAACTGCCAGCATGGCAGTGGGAGATTGGACCATGGGATGGACTCGTGGGTGTGGGGACAGGATCTTGAACTCTCAACTAGGTGGGGAAAACTGGGGAGCTCTCAGATTCGGGTTTCCCCAGATGTGCCAACATGGCTCTCTTAATAAATTGCAACTTTGAGCAATACTTTGCCGTGGAGTCTGATTTACTTCTTGGATGCTATTTGGAACCCTGATATTTGCAACATTTCCAGCAAATATGGCCAGCTAAGTTTTAATCTATACAACCGGTTAACCCAATTTGGTGTGGTGGTTAAGGTGCTGCCCTAGAAAGCAGGAGACTGTGAGTTCTCGTTCCGCCTTAGCATGAAATCCAGTTGGGTGACTTTTGGTCAATGACCAGGAGACACTGAGTTCTAGTCCTGTCTTAATCTATTAAAGTCAGCTGGGTACATTTGGGCCAATGACAGGAGACAATGACTTTTAGTCCCACTTAGCCATGAAAGCTGATTGGTTGATTCTGGGGTCAATCACCAAAAGATGGTGAATTCTAATTCCGCCAACCCAACTCACCTCACAGGGTTGTTGCTATGGGGGGAAAGAGGTAGGAGGAAGGAGTACAATGCATGTTCCCTGCCTTACTTACAAAAGTAATAAAAGTGGGATAGAAATCTAATAAATAAGTGAACCAATTTTGAGAAGAGGAGAAGGGAGGGGGTCATCGAGGGACCTACAAAGTTAAACACATTCATCTTTATCAGCTGGTGGTTACTAAGACTCAACATGAACGTTTTAACTAATTAGCTAGATGGTTATAGAATGTTATGAAAGAATTATCAATTAGTTAATAACTATTTATAAAACGTAAGATTTTTTCATATTATCAGTGAATTCACATAGGTATGTTGGGAGCGAATAAGGGATGCTAATAGGTGATCAGGCTCTAAAGACACTCTTAAAGAAGAAATAGATTGAATTTGAAACATTACATGAGAACTTTGGGATATTGATATTAAGGCACATGATAAATTTTTAGATTTAAAGGTTATAAAATAAGACTACTTATGAATAATAATCATTTTAGAGATGCACAGAATTTATGAATATCCGGTCAGTACGTCTTTTAAAGCAGGGGTCTCCAACCTTTGCAACTTTAAGTCTGAAGGACTTCAGCTCCCAGCAAAGCTGGCTGGAGAATTCTGGGAGCTGAAGTCCTTCAGACTTAAAGTTGCAAAGGTTGGAGACCCCTGCTTTAAAGGACATAACTTAGAGTGATGACTTTTCCTTTTTAAATTTACTGGTGTGTTTTTTCCCCTCTTTGTTTGTTTTATAAATAATACAATACAATACAATACAATACAATACAATACAATACAATACAATACAATACAATACAATAGCAGAGTTGGAAGGGACCTTGTAGGTCTTCTAGTCCAACCCCCTGCGTGGGCAGGAACCTTATACCATTTCAGACAAATGGATATCTAACATCTTTTTAAAGACTTCCAGGGTTGGGGCATTCATAACTGCTGGAGGCAAGCTGTTCCAGAGGTTAATTGTTCTGACTGTCAGGAAATTTCTCCTTAGTTCTAAGTTGCTTCTCTCCTTGATTAGTTTCCACCCATTGCTTCTTGTCCTGCCCCCAGGTGCCTTGGAGAATAGTTTGACTCCCTCTTCTTTGTGGCACCCTCTGAGATATCGGAACACTGCTATCATGTCTCCCCTGGTCCTTCTCTTCATCAAACTAGACATACCCAGCTCCTGCAACCGTTCTTCATATGTTTTAGTCTCCAGTCCCCTAATCATCTTGGCTGCTCTTCTCTGCACTCTTTCCAGAGTCTCCACGTCTTTTCTACATTGTGGCGACCAAAACTGTATGCAGTATTCCAAGTGTGGCCTTACCAAGGCACTATACAGTGGCATTAACACTTCACGTGATCTAGATTCTATCCCTCTGTTTATGCAGCCTAGAACTGGGTTGGCTTTTTTGGCAGCTGCTGCACACTGCTGGCTCATATTTAAATGGTTGTCCACTAGGATTCCAAGATCCCTCTCACAGTTGCTACTATTGAGCAAGGTACCACCTATACTGTAGTCATACTTTACATATAAAAGGATGTTAAAATAATTAGTAAGATTAAGGTTGAGATATAAGAATTGTAACAATTGATATGGAAAACAAGTGATAATTACCAAAGAAACTTATAGAAACTTGTGCTTAATTGATACATTCTTCAAAGTTTGTAATCTGTAATGGAAGATGGCTTTTTGATGTTTTTTCTTGCTAAGTTTGTATTATCTGTGTTTATGCGAAATGAATAAAAAAAAATATTTTTTTTAAAAAAACATGAACGTTTTTTGGAACTTCACCTTTGCACGTCCTGGTAGACAAGTCAAGGAAATACTGCGATGGGCACGTATCATACTGGCACTCTCCAAACAGTAAGACTTTGGATGGGTCTTTGCAAGATGTACAGTGGGACCTCGAATCACAACTCAGACACGACTCACTGCAGGCTGGAGAGAAAGATAAAACATCACGACCGATCAGATTTCACATTAAGAGGCGAAGCTGTAATTTATTTATTTATTTATTTATTTTATCAAATTTATACCCCGCCCTTCTCCTTGTTAGGACCCAGGGCGGTGCACAGGCATCATTAAAAACCATTACAAAACAATACAAACTCTAAAAAGCATATTAAATTAACCTAAAACCCGTGCTAAAACCCTTTAAAACCCAAAAAATTTAAAATTTATAAATATAGTCAGAAATGGGGGGGGGGGGGGGGCTACGCTAGCTGGCTTGTTGGAATAGGTACGTCTTCAGGCATTGGCGGAAGAGGCGGAGGTCCGAGATGGTGCGAAGGTCGGGGGGTAGGTCGTTCCAGAGGGCCGGGCCCGCCACAGAGAAGGCCCTTCCCCTGGGTGTCGCCAACCGGCATTGCCCGGCCGACAGCACCCTGAGAAGGCCCTCTCTGTGGGAGCGGATCGGACGAAGGGATGTAAGAGTTGCAAGTTCCAAATCTCCATTTCAAAGAACACTTCAGAAGTCTTTCTATGGTGGGACAACTCGCAATGCAGAGATACATTTTAAAAAAACCTAAATTACCGAGCTACATATATAAAACGCTTTGGGTAAGTCAAAGGATTATAAGAAGTAGAAGTGCGCTATTTCTATCAAGTCAAGTTTTTTCACTTCATCATGGATAGGCATAGCCTGGAGAACAGCCCTGAACCAAAAGCTAACACAGTTTTTAATTTCATTCATTCGGCAGTGAATTTGGATGGCCTTCCTGTGTCGTAATACGGATCTTCTTTGGGTACGTGAAAAAGGAAAGGCTGGAAACTTTTTAAGACATGTGGACCTCAACTCCCAGAACTCCTCAGCCAGCCTTCCTGAGGAATTCTGGGAGCTGAAGCCCACAAGTCTTAAAAGGCGGGAAACCCTAGTACAGGGGTGTCAAACTCGATTTCATTGAGGGACGCATCAGGGTTGTGTTTGACCTTGGGTGGCCAGAGTGGGCGTGGTCAACTCGACTTCACTCGTGTCAGGGGCGCCTGTGGAGCAGGGGTGGATTCTGGCTGCTGCTACGGCCCCATTTTTGTCACAAAAAGGACATGCATAGCCGTTAGGAGAGCTCCTGGGGGCTGGGGGGGGGGGCAAAATTGAGCAAAAAACAGCCCGTTTTAGGCTCATTTCTGCCCTCCCCAGCCCCCAGGAGCACTCTGGAAGCCTCCTAAAGGCTCTGCACGACCATTTTGGTGAGGGGGGCAGGGTTGCAGGAGGGGAAAAAATGCTGTATTCAGTGTATAAGACGCACCCAGATTTTCAGCCTCTTTTTTGAGGGAAAAAGGTGCGTCTTATCCTCCGAAAAATACGGTAATCACCGTCTAAAAACTAAACTTTCTTCTCCCCTAACTTTCTTCCCTTTAAGTTCCAAAATTCCACGCTGCCTGCCCACTTCTCTCAATCTAATCCATCCTATAATATCGCTGGCATCTAATTTTCTACGCTATAGCATCTCGTTCACTTTATCAATTCCAGAGAGTGTCACAAGGCTTAATTAATTAACAACTGTAACATTAAGAAGATCTGTGGATTAGCAGAGCGGAGGAACGGCTAATAATGAGCTGTATTACCATTTACCAACTTCAAATATACCAATGACATATTATTCGAAACGGCGGCGTAAAAGCAATATAAAACGTACAGTGTCAGCTACTTAAGATTGGTCTGGGCTGCACGTTTACTACAATGTTTGGGATTTATTGCGAGCCTGTTTTTGGCAGTCTCTTTTAATTGTAACTTTCTCAGCCTATGGTACAACGTGCTATCTTAAAGATC
Organism: Rhabdophis nuchalis; assembly: GCA_039707465.1. NCBI lineage: Eukaryota > Metazoa > Chordata > Lepidosauria > Squamata > Natricidae > Rhabdophis > Rhabdophis nuchalis. The sequence continues at coordinate 10,251,576 of CM077648.1, read as the reverse complement.
CTGATTCATGTCACCATCTTAATTTTAGTTGGATTTTTCTCCTTTCTGTTCTGTGGGAGTCAAGGTAATGATAATTTAACATGTCCCGAACATGGAAACGTCCTAGAGAAATCTATAATGCAATTGGCTCAATTTGAATTAGTGTATTGGGTGAATTCGGCCGTTGTAGTTTCTGAACCGGGAAATGTATGGCTGAGCGCCGTATTTCTCAAGCTCGGCAGCTTTAAGATGTGCGGACTTCAACTCCCAGAATGCGCTGGCTGGGGAATTCTGGGAGTTGAAGTCCCCACGTCTTAAAGTTGGCAAGGGTGAGAAACATGGGCTTAGTGTGCTGGCATAATGCCAATCATTGTGATGTATCTAACAAGCCATGTCTTTAGTAAGACGCACAAATTAGGATGCACAAATACAGTAATCCCTCGTTTTCCGCGGCTTCATGTTTCGCGGCTTCAGTGCTTCGCGGGGTTTTCAAAAATACAGGGGGGGGGAATGCATCGGTAGGAGGCAAGCGCCCCCTAGTGCTTGCTTTAAACGATGTCCACCAACTCAAGTTTCCGTGCGAATCCTACTTCGCGGTTTTTCAGTTTTCGCGGAAGGTTCCGGTCCCCATTAACCGCGGAAAACGAGGGATTACTGTATCTCTCTCACACACACACACACACAACAAATGACCCTATAATTTGCAGATAATCCTCAGCTTGCAATCATTCATTTAGTAACCATTCATAGTGACTTCATCATAGCAAGTTGGCTGTGGCGCGTTGGCCACAGCAAGTTGTCCTAGACCAGGGATGTCAAACTCAATTTCATTGAGGGCCGCATTGGGGTTGTGTTTGGCATCAGGGAGATGGGGGGGCATGGCCTGTTCGACGTCACTCGTGTCAGAGGCACCTGTGGTGGACAAGTGCTAAGACAGGACTTCCCTCAGACCCTCTCTTACTTTCATTATAATCTTCCTTCCTTCCTTCCTTCCCTCCCTCCCTCCCTCCCTCCCTCCTTTTCTCCTTTTTCCTTCCCTCTTCATTCTCCTTTCATCCCCTCTTTCCTTATTTTTTCTTCCTTGCTCTCTTCCCATCTTCCCTCCTTTTCTTTGCCTTTCTCTTTTCCTCTCCTTTCTTCCATGCTGAAATGCAAAAGGGGGAACATTTCTCCTTTTGTGTTGCTTTGAGTTCCTTTTTTTTGTTTTGTTTTCAGCTGTGATGGCCTCCTGCAGCCCCCTGCCACCGAAAACAGAGCTTGGGAGGCGGGGGGGGGGGGGCGCAAACATTTTCACTAGCAAAGGCACCGCGGATCAGGTCTTTGCTTTTTCCCATGGCAGCCCCACGGGTCAGATCTAAGCACCCCATGGGCTGGATCCGGCCCACGGGCCTTGAGTTTGACACCCCAGTCCTAGACACACACCACTATACTTCTCTAAAACATTATCTATCTATCTATCTATCTATCTATCTATCTATCTATCTATCTATCTATCTATCTATCTATCTATCTATCTATCATCTATGTATCTATGTATCTATCTATCAATAAATGGCTGTGTGTGTGTGTGTGTGTGTTCCAGCATAACTCTGGAACGCCTCAAGCAATTTCAACCACAGATGACTTACTCTCTGGAAACAAATACTGTGGTGGTAAGATGCTCCCTAACTCCCCTCAGAGTGTGCGTTCTGTTAAGATACAGCCTGTTGTGCCTTAAAATGGCTTCTACTGTACTGCCATAAAAAAGCTTTTACTGTACAGCGCAGTGTAGTTGCCATGGTAACAGCTTCACAGTACTGCACAAGGGGGCTTCCTCTGGTAAAGGGGAAAATCCAAAATTAAAAATTATGTTTGGTCCGGACATTTTCCCCCTATAAATAAATACCCAGGAAATGCCGGGTTATCAGTTAGTCCCAAATAAAAATGAGAAACTGAAGCACCACATACGTTTGCAGCGAAGGTTCTCATCCTGATAGAATCCCAGGGAACAGGTCAAGAGGCACGAGCCAGTGTGAGAAAGGACGAGGCTGAAATCACAGGAAGTGCAGGAAAACGGGCCTTCTCCTGTGCAGGTTTTACAGGAAGGGTGACACTCTGGAAGGGAAGGAGACAAAGGCATTTAAAATGCAGGCTCTCAAACTCCATGCACAGGTAATTGTTCTGCCCACAGATGGACACACACAAGCTTGGCTGCTTGCCACTATCTCCTTGGCTGCGAGTCCTAACTCACGTAACAAGGACAGACAGAGAATTGCAGACTCGAACGACCAGAATTTTCAATGAGGAGTTGACTGTTGTTTCCTGCAAATGACCCCTCCCAAAGCCTTCCCTATAAGCTCTCTTGGGAGGGGCCACTCAGCAACCAGCTGGTGCTCATCAGGGCTTACGAGCTTGCCTCTTACGTAACTGAAGCCTCCTTTTCTCAGCCCTGCGTAATCTAGCATCAGGGACAAACTGCCCCTGATCCTCCCCACTGCTCCATGACCCAGCCGCCTCCTGGTGGCCAACCAGACTCTCTGCTTCCTCAAGGTCTCCCTTCTCCTCCAGGGCAGACTCATAGGACTCTTCACTAGAAGAGTCCATCAGCAGCTCATCTGGAGCCGGCTGGGCCCCAACAGGTAACAAGAAATGTGTTGGACTTGGAAATGAATGTCGAAATTTCCACTCAGCCATGAAATCGCGAGATCGTCTTCTCTAAATTACCTTCACAGAATTCTTGCAAAAATAATATGAGTACAGGTAGTCCTCGACTTGCAACAGTTTGTTTAGTGACCGTTCGAAGTTACGGCAAGACTGAAAAAAGAGGACTTATGACCATTTTTTCACACTTACAACCGTTGCAGCTTCCCCACGATTACATGATCCAAATTCAGATGTTTGGCAATTGGTTCATATTTATGACGGTTGCAGTGCCCGGGGTCACATGATCCCCTTTTGCGATCTTCTGACCAGCAAGGTGAACGGGGAAGCCACATTCACTTAACAACCGTATGGCTAACTTAACAACCACAGTGATTCACTTAGCAACTGTGGCAAAAGAATCCGTAAAATGGGGCAATATTGTCTTTATATTGCTTGTAAACTTCCTAGAGCTGCTGTGAACAAGTAGGCAGCTGTATAAATTTTCTGAATGAATGGACGAAAGAATGGATAAACCAACAATTGTCTCAGTAATAGAAATTTTGGATTCTATTCTGATCGTAGCACAAGGACTATCTGTACATTCCTGTGTGTCATTATCTTGCTCTCTTAGAAGATAGACAAGAGAATATATCAACAATAATAATCTATGTATATAAAAGCCAAATACCACTCACTCATCAAAAAATCTCCAGAACCATAAAGCCTACAAACTTGAAATTTGGCACTTATGTTCTTCTTGGCTTCTAGGTGCTCGCTAAGAAAGGATTTTTTAAAATGACCATCATTAGTATTTCTTATACAGTAATTAACATGCTCTGATGTTAAGGAGTTCTACTCCCCCTCCCCGCCTGAAAATAACTCTGCTCCAACTGCCAGTTGCCTCACATTCCAATACCTCAGTTCAAACTGGCAGACGTTCCACTCCTTCACTCAGGAGCGGTCTGGGGCTCCTTACAGTACTAAACATCGGTACCTCACCAAAATGTCTACGCCTTTCACCTAAGGAACTGCTTCTGGACTCAAGGCGGCGGGACTGATATTTCCTTATGTGTTTCAATCACCAAGCACCACTGAGCCAACAGATTGAACTGGATTTCTTTTGCATTACCCAATCACATAGCTTCATCGCGAAGCACTGGTATCCAGCGAGTTATTATTATTACAGAACAAGCAGCCACTCTGTCTGGCTGTGCTTCTATTCTCTTTAACATTACCTTGGGTTAATTGGATAATTATTAATTACAGTTTCACTCAAAACCTTATGCATGTAGTTTCTGCCCAATCGGTGATTTCCAATGTCTCAATTCACTCTATCATCTCTGCTGGCAGTAAGAATAGGAACAGAGAGGAAAAGATAATGCAGCATTTAGATTCTCAATTATCTTCCTTTAAAATGCTGCCAATTTCCCCAGGTGTTTAAAGCTTGGATCCTGCCTGAATGAAAAGCATGTTTATTTATTTACTTATTTTTATCCTGTCTTTCTTATTTTTAGAAATAACTCAAGGCAGAGAACCGACCTTATAATCCTCCCTCCTGTTATACCGGTAGCTCTTGAGTTACAACCGTTATGCAATGCCACAATTATGGTTGTAAGTTGTGAGGGTTACAAAGAGAGCCATTGTTTTTACAAGTAACTCAAGGCAACAAACATATCCGACACACTATTTTCCCCACAACAGCAACCCTGTGAGAAAATCCAGCTGGCTTTCATGCCTAAGGCAGGACTAGAACTCATTGCAACCTGGTGGTTGGCTCAGTCACCCACCTGGCTTTCATGCCTAAGGCGGGACTAGAACTTACTGCTTCCCAGTGATTGGCCCAGTCACATGGCTTTCATGCCTAAAGTGGGACTAGATCTCACTGCTTCCTGGTGATTGGCCCAAAGTCACCTGGCTTTCATGCCTGAGGTGGGACTAGAACTAACTGCTTCCTGGTGATTGGCCCTAAGTCACCCGGCTTTCATGCCTGAGGCAGGACTAGAACTCACCGCCTGCTAGTGGTGATTGGCCCAAAGTCACCTGGCTGTCATACCAAAGGCGGGAATAGAACTCACTGCTTCGTGGTGATTGGCCCAAAGTCACCTGGCTTTCATGCCTAAGGTGGGACTAGAACTAACTGCTTCCTGGTGATTGGCCCACAGTCACCTGGTTTTCATGCCTGAGGCGGGACTAGAACTAACTGCTTCCTGATGATTGGCCCTAAGTCACCCGGCTTTCATGCCTGAGGCAGGACTAGAACTCACCGCCTGCTAGTGGTGATTGGCCCAAAGTCACCTGGCTGTCATACCAAAGGCGGGAATAGAACTCACTGCTTCGTGGTGATTGGCCCAAAGTCACCTGACTTTCATGCCTAAGGTGGGACTAGAACTAACTGCTTCCTGGTGATTGGCCCACAGTCACCTGGTTTTCATGCCTGAGGCGGGACTAGAACTAACTGCTTCCTGATGATGGCCCTAAGTCACCCGGCTTTCATGCCTGAGGCAGGACTACAACTCACAGCATGCTGATGGTGATTGGCCCAAAGTCATCTGGCTGTCATGCCAAAGGCGGGAATAGAACTCACCTATTCCTGGTGATTGGCCCTAATCACTTGGCTTTCATGCCTAAGGCAGAATTAGAACTCACTGCATCTTGGTTTCCATGCTGGTGCCTTTACCACTAGACCAGGTGTAGTCAACCTTTTTACATCTACCGTCCACTTTTGTATCTCTGTTAGTAGTAAAATTTTCTAACCGCCCACCAGTTCCTCAATAATGGGGATTTATAAAATAGGGAAGTCAATTAAATTAAAAAAAGGAAAAATGCTTCAGTATCAGACAAAACCCCTCCCGCCCACCATGAAAGCTGGAATGCCCACTAGTGGGCGGTAGGAACCAGGTTGACTACCACTGCACTAGACTCTCTTATAATCCTGGAATATAATAAAGACCATATACCTAGTATATGTTTATCCTTGAATTATTGTATGAGTGCCAAGTTGGGTAAAGCTGTTCCAATCTCTTCATTTGACACTTGATATATTTTCTCATTTCTCAAGAGAATTGGCTCACCTTTGTGTGATATGGAAAAATATTATTCTTAATTGTTTTGAAAAAAATATATAGTATTTATGCTATATTTTCTACCTTTCTGTGAATCCTACTTCAGGGGTCTCCAACCTTTGCAACTTTAAGTCTGAAGGACTTCAGCTCCCAGACTTCTCCAGCCAGCTTTGCTGGCTGGAGAATTCTGGGAGGTGAAGTCCTTCAGACTTAAAGTTGCAAAGGTTGGAGACCCTTGTCCTACTTTATTAAGCGTTTCTCCAGTAAAGGAAACCATCTGCCATTCTCTGCAGCGAATTGAAGAAGGCATGCAATCAACCAACGGCACATCCTAAATGACTAACAAATTGATACGATCGAATACCTGGCCCCATCCAAATGTTGACGGACTCTAATCCCTTCCTCCTTCCCAGCCCGCAATATCCATTGATATTAAGATCAATCACGGCAGTCGCTATCAAAGACATTGGAAAAATATCAGGTGATGGAGGTAGGAATCGGAGCAATTGAGACGCAGAACCGATAGAAGGAAATCATCCGAGACCGCCTTAAAATTACCATTTATATAAACATCTATTCAGCGTGATGATTATATAAGTGCCATGCAGAGGGTGGACGGTTGTGGATATCGGTCGCTTGAGAACATGAGGATGTTTTTCTCTCCAGCTTTTGAAAGTCTCTTGAAATTCCACAGGCTTTTGATTTGACCTACCCTGGCAATATTTTTTAATGTCCCTATGAATAATCTGATCATTAAGGCTTCCTGCCAACAGATGCTATAGATTGGAGGGGGGGAATTATTTATCTGATGGGAAATTAATTGGCACATCTGCTGTTTTCTCAAGCATTACTCACTCTGACACGCTCCTCCGCGTTGGTAAAACCCCGCGGGGCAGTCTGACACGCAGTGGTCCTTCAGAAGCAGGTGATGGACGTCGCGGCACCTGAGACAGGTGCTTCCTCTGTCGGTGTGGAGATCTGCCACGCACCACTCACAAAGCGGATGGCAACCTGTTGATGGAGGAGAGAAAGTTGGGTAAAGTTCATAACAAGTCAAAAGAGATCATCAAGGTATAAGTGTGACTTTTTTCTTTCTTTCTTCTTTCCTCTCTTTCCTTCTCTTTTTCTCTCTTCTTTCTTTCTTCTTTCCTTTCCTTGTTTCTTCTCCTTCCTTCTTCCCTTCGTTTTTCTCTCTCTCTTTCCTTCTCACTTTCTTTTCTTTCTTTCTTCTTTCCTTTCCTTCTTTCTTCTTTCCTTTCCTCCCTCCCTTTCTCTCTCCTTCCTTCCTTCCCCTCTTCCTTCCCTCTCTTTTCTTTCTCTTCTTTCCTTTCCTTCTTTCTTCTTTCCTCCCTCCCTTTCTCTCTCCTTCCTTCCTTCCCCCCTTCCTTCCCCCCTTCCTTCCCCCTCTTTTCTTTCTCTCTTCTTTCCTTTCCTTTCATTCTTTCTTCTTTCCTTTCCTCCCTCCCTTTCTCTCTCCTTCCTTCCTTCCCCTTCCCTCTCTTTTCTCTCTCTTCTTTCCTTTCCTTTCATTCTTTCTTCTTTCCTCCCTCCCTTTCTCTCTCCTTCCTTCCTTCCTTCCTTCCTTCCTTCCCCCTTCCCTCTCTCTTTTCTTTCTCTCTTCTTTCCTTTCCTTTCATTCTTTCTTCTTTCCTCCCTCCCTTTCTCTCTCCTTCCTTCCTTCCTTCCTTCCTTCCTTCCCCCCTTCCCTCTCTTTTCTTTCTCTCTTCTTTCCTTTCCTTCTTTCTTTCCTTTCCTCCCTCCCTTTCTCTCTCCTTCCTTCCTTCCTTCCCCCTTCCCTCTCTCTTTTCTTTCTCTCTTCTTTCCTTTCCTTTCATTCTTTCTTCTTTCCTCCCTTTCTTTCTCTCTCCTTCCTTCCTTCCTTCCCCCTCTATTTCTTTCTTTCTTTTCTTACCTGTTGTAAGTCAAGGACTCTCTGTATTATTATTGTTTGTTGCTGCTTTTTGATAACAATTTACAAAGCAAGTTAAAGCAGCATCTACAAAGGCAAAAATGCATCCTAAAAAAACCTAAAGACACAAGAAAACAACCAACAGGAAAAATGAATAAAATATTAACCCGAAATAAAATATTAATAAAAACGAAAGCCTGAGACACTACATCGGAGAACTACAAAAGGAATTAAAATATTTACATCTTAGAGGCATGTTCACAAATTGTCCTGGCCCAGGGTCTGCTGGAATAACCAATTGTGCAAGATTTCCAGGGGGAACAGCGCTTTTTATTGATCTGCATCCTAAAGGAGACGGGGGTCTACTCATAAATAAAATAATTGGAAGGGGCAACTGAGTCAATGAGAGCAACCATGGCCTAATGGTTAAAGCACCAGGCTAGAAACCAGGAAATTGTGAGCTGTAGTCCCACTTTAGGCATGAAAACCAAACGAGGGACTTTTGGCCAATCAACAGGAGATGATGAGTTCTAGTCCCATCTGATGCAGCAAAGCCAGCTAGATGACTTTGGGCTGGTCACCAGGAGACTGGGAGTTTTAGTCCCACCTTAGTCCTGAAAGGCAGCTGGGTGACTTTGGGCCGGTCACCAGGAGACTGGGAGTTCTAGTCCCACCTTAGTCCTGAAAGGCAGCTGGGTGACTTTGGGCCGATCACCAGGAGACTGGGAGTTCTAATCCCACCTTAGTCCTGAAAGGCAGCTGGGTGACTTTGGGCCGATCACCAGGAGACTGGGAGTTCTAGTCCCACCTTAGTCCTGAAAGGCAGCTGGGTGACTTTGGGCCGATCACCAGGAGACTGGGAGTTCTAGTCCCACCTTAGTCCTGAAAGCCAGCTAGATGACTTTGGGCCGGTCACCAGGAGACTGGGAGTTCTAGTCCCACCTTAGTCCTGAAAGGCAGCTGGGTGACTTTGGGCCGGTCACCAGGAGACAGTGTGTTCTAGTCCCACCTTAGTCCTGAAAGCCAGCTAGATGACTTTGGGCCGGTCACCAGGAGACTGGGAGTTCTAGTCCCACCTTAGTCCTGAAAGGCAGCTGGGTGACTTTGGGCCGATCACCAGGAGACTGGGAATTGCCATGGGGCATTGCACGCCAAACAACATACTACCGGTATCATGGGGTGTTGTATTTTATGATTTATGAAGATTGTATTTTATTATTATCATCAGGATGTCTCTCTTGTTGCCTGTGTGTACACTGAAAGCTTATGCACTGGAGACAAATTCCTTGTGAGTCCAATCATACTTGACCAATAAAGTATTGTATTGTATCGCATCGCATCGCATCCATATCCCATCCTATCCTATCCTATCCTACTCTACTCTGTTATTTTATTCTGTTCTGTCTTATTTATTCTATTCTATTCTTCTATTCGATTCTATTCTTCTATTCGATTGTCAAGTAGGGAACCAATCAGGGCGCCTGGCAACCTAATTCCAGCCTGTTGCGTCTGAGCCAATCAGACCCGACTGGCTGTTACCAAGCCTACAAGGGGGAGGTCGAAGACTTGTGGCCGGTCGTAAGTCGAGGACCGGTCACAAGTCGAGGACCTCAACAGCGCTGTCAGGAGAACCGTTTCGGGGGCGTGGCAGACCTGGGTCGCTGCCGGTTCCAGCGACCCAGGCCGCCAAACCACTACCGGTTCAGCCAAACCGGTCCGAACCGGTAGGAATCCATCACGGGGAAATCGGGCGCAGTGGTGAGCGGAAATCAAATCCCGCCACACTTATAAGATCTGTTGTCATGCACGCTCTGCATACAACAGACATGAAGACATGCCAGTTGGATCTCCTGCATTTGTCCCACATGACAACAATCATTTGCAAAAAGCAGCTTTACTTAGAACAGCTTACATCCTGCATATTTCATATAATAATAATAATAATTGTATTTTATAGATAGCCTCCTCTCCCCAGAGGGACTCGGAGCGGTGCACAGGGAAGTTAAAAAAATACGAATATAAAATTACATAAATAGCTAAGATAGAAAATTAAACAAAATATCCCTGCGCTAAAACCCACTATACTAAAACTAAGCCCCCCTAAAAACCCAATTAAAAACGGAAGACTAACTTAGGCCAGCCAAGCAGAAAAAGTGTGTTTTCAGTTTTTGATGGAAGGAGCGGAGGTCCGTCATTGTTCTAATTTCGGGGGGAAGGTCGTTCCAGAGGGCTGAGCCCGCCACAGAGAAGGCCCTTCCCCTGGGCGTCGCCCGCTGGCATAGCCTAGTGGACGGCACCCGGAGAAGTCCCTCTCTGTGGGAGCGAATCGGCCGCAGGGATGTATGGGGCAGAATCCGATCCCGCAGATAGCTAGGTCCCGTGCCATGGAGCGCTTTAAAGATGATGACTAACACCTTGAAGCGCACCCGAAAGACGACAGGCAGCCAATGCAGCTCGCGCAAGAGCGGTGTTACATGGGCAAACCTCGAGGTTCCCATAATTGCTCGCGCGGCTGCATTCTGGACAAGCTGAAGTCTTCGGGCGCACCTCAAGGGGAGCCCCATGTAGAGAGAATTGCAGTAGTCCAGTCGGGATATCACGAGGGCATGACTGTGCATAGGGCATCCCGATCCAATAGGGGACGCAACTGGAGTATCAGGCGAACCTGGTAAAATGCCCTCCTGGCCACGGCTGTCACTTGATATGAAACACCTGGCTATCCCAGGTCTTTGGGATTCAGCTAAATGGACAAAAACAGCAAATCCCGTCTAATCTGGCTGCCTACAACTATCTAAAATTCCTTAAAGTTGCAATTGGTTGCAAACTTACAACAAAGTTACAGGTAGTCAAGGACTTACGACCAACAACTGATCTCCTCCTTTATCTGATCTTTCTTTGTGTCTGTAAATCCCAGTGAAATCTTCTGTCTAGTATACTGCTGCTAACTTCTGAATATATGCTCAAGCCTCACCTACCACCGCCGAGAATGGAGTTTATTAGTAGGAGAAGACTGACAGTTGCTACTTTCAGCAGCCCATTAGCCAAGGGCTCCTGACCGTCTCCTGAACCGAAATGGTTCAAAAGATTTTATGGGGGGGAAATAGGCTTTACAAGAAGTCTTTTGTATGCAGGGCACGTGAAGGGATATTGGACACCCAATGAATCCTCATTACAGTGATTCAGAAAATTGCAAGGAGAGCAACGACAGACTGGAGGAGAAGGCACGATGCTGCTGTTCAGATACGCTGTTTGATGTCTCCTTTGCTGCTAGAACTTCACCCTTCTATCCTTTTGCCCCAAAAGTGCTTTTTTCAAGAGGCAACTGGACTTTCTTTGAAGACGTTTCGCTTCTCCTCCAAGAAGCTTCTTCAGCGCTGACTGGATTGGTGGGGAATGGAAGGATTGATACTCCTTGCAGATAGCTGGTCATTTGCATCCTTCTAGCCAGCTGTTAAGGTCACCTGCCAGGGTGGCAGGTAGCTCAGTGGCTAAGACAGCTGAGCTTGTCGATCAGAAAGGTCAGCGGCTCAGCGGTTTGAATCCTAGCGAGGCGTAAAAGAGTGAGCTCCCGTGACTTGTCCCAGCTTCTGCCAACCTGGCAGTTCGAAAGCATGTAAAATATACAAGTAGAAAAATAGGGATCAACTTTGGTGGGAAGGTAACAGCATTCCGCAAGCCTTCGGCGTTTAGTCATGCCGGCCACATGACAGTGGATATGTCTTCGGACAGCGCTGGCTCTTCAGCTTTGAAACGGAGATGACCACCGCCCCCTAGAGCCGGGAACGACTAGCACGTATGTGCGAGGGGAACCTTTACTTTTATATAAGGTCACATGGAGATCTAGCTGTGTCATCTGGCTGTTATTTAGAAGTAACAAGATGAACGAGCAAGGCCAGCACAGACTTCAAGGGATAGTTAGGACAGTGCAGGGGTGGGTTCCGGCAGAGACTACTGCAGGTTTGCTCAGGGACGCGTGCCGCGCGCACCCACTTGATGTACACTGCATGCACATGCACAACTAAAACTGCTCTGTGCATGTGCAGAAGCAAAATACAAGATGGCGGCGCCTGCAGTGCCGCCAGGAGAACCAGTTCGGAGGCTTGGTGGGCCTGGGTCGCTGCTGGTTCCAACGACCCAGACCGCCAAGCTACTCCGGTTCGGCTGAACCGGTCCGAACCGGTAGGAACCCACCACTGGCACTACAGACAGTATAGAGGAAGACTGTATACTTGGATAGGAGGCCCTCTAGGCAATTGAATCCATTCCACATGGCCTGCCTCTGTAGAATTCTGAGGATCCGGTTGCCAGGACAAGTTGCCAGACACAGACGTCCTCTCCAGAGCAGGCTTGCCCTCCATTCACACCCTGCTGATGAAAGCCAAGACACGCTGGGGAAGCCATGTTGCAAGGATGCCAGACCACCGCATCCCCAAACAGCTCCTCTATGGTGAGCTGTGTCAGGGAAAGCGATTGCGTGGGGGACAAAGGAAGCGATACAAACACACGTTGAAAGCCTCCTTCAAGTCCCTGGATATTGACACCACCTCTGGGCAAACCCTGGCAGAAGATCAATCAACATGCTGATTAGTGATGGGTTGCAGGAGGTACGCCTCCGATACAGGTGTACCGTTGCCTGCCCGGAGCACCGGGTACCGTTCCAGTACGGTGCTCCAGGGAGGCTCCCGCCTGCCTGCCCTTACCTGTATTTCACCTCTTCAGCACTTCCACGCATGGTGCATACGGCACCTGTGCGATGCTCTGCCAAGCAACTGGAGCATCGCGGAGGCATTGCTGGAGAGTAGGAAGCATGCACGCGTGCTGCGCGCCTTCATGTGGTGGATGCCGGGCCCCTTTGCGCTATACCGGTTGCAACGAGACCCGGAACTCACCACTGACACTGATCCATCAAGGGTGCTATACATCTGAAGACAGAAGGACAACCACAGCACAAGAGAAGCGAGCAGATGTTTCAACACCCAAACTAGGTCACATCATCAGTGCTAAAGGTGACGAAGCATCTGCCAGGAAACAAGCAAGCTCAGGCAGCACCAAGGACCCCTCATTTCCACCCCGAGCTGCAAGATAAGATAGTTGTAACTTTGAAAGGTCAATGGACGGACTGTTGTAAGTGGAGCACTACCTGTAAATTTAGGGGAGTGAAACTGACTAGGAAAGACACGTAAAAACCGACAATCCGGTTTATTTGTGGACTTGCCACTCAACAACGCAAGATAGGCTTAAGATACAGAAGGATCTTGACGGACTTGAACATTGGGCACTATCTAACAAAATGAAATTCAATTGTGAAAAAAGTAAGGTTCTACATTTAGGCAAGAAAAACAAAATGCACAGGTACAGTATAGGTGGTACCTTGCTCAATAGTAGCAACTGTGAGAGGGATCTTGGAGTCCTAGTGGACAACCATTGAAATAGGAGCCAGCAGTGTGCAGCAGCTGCCAAAAAAGCCAACACAGTTCTAGGCTGCATAAACAGAGGGATAGAATCTAGATCACGTGAAGTGTTAATGCCACTGTATAGTGCCTTGGTAAGGCCACACTTGGAATACTACATACAGTTTTGGTCGCCACGATGTAGAAAAGACATGGAGACTCTGGAAAGAGTGCAGAGAAGAGCAACCAAGATGATTAGGGGACTGGAGACTAAAACATATGAAGAACGGTTGCAGGAGCTGGGTATGTCTAGTTTGATGAAGAGAAGGACCAGGGGAGACATGATAGCAGTGTTCCGATATCTCAGAGGGTGCCACAAAGAAGAGGGAGTCAAACTATTCTCCAAGGCACCTGGGGGCAGGACAAGAAGCAATGGATGGAAACTAATCAAGGAGAGAAGCATCTTAGAACTAAGGAGAAATTTCCTGACAGTTAGAACAATTAACCTCTGGAACAGCTTGCCTCCAGAAGTTGTGAATGCCCCAACCCTGGAAGTCTTTAAAAAGATGTTAGATAGCCATTTGTCTGAAATGGTATAAGGTTCCTGCCCAATGACCCTATAATTTGCAGATAGTCCTCAGCTTGCAATCATTCATTTAGTAACCATTCAATAATACAATACAATACAATACAATAGCAGAGTTGGAAGGGACCTTGTAGGTCTTCTAGTCCAACCCCCTGCGTGGGTTGGACTAGAAGACCTACAAGGTCCCTTCCAACTCTGCTATTGGATTGTAACATTTAAAAGCAGCTGCTCGCTGCTGTTGCCAGACTGTTGCAAAGGCGAATCTGGATTCTCAAACTGGGCAAGAAAAAGAAAGAAAAATCAAAGGAGGAGAAAAGAAAGGTAGAAATAATTCTTTCAGACAAACCCCACAGGATTCCTGACGATGTAAAACGGGCTCTATTATCTCGAAGTAGAACTGGTGGCAGAGAAAAGAACTCGACTAATTATATAATGCCTTTCAAAAGACCTTATTTTGGCTCTGTTATTCTTCCCAAGGATAGCACTATTTTTCTATTACTCCCTTCCTGCCAATTAAATTGACTTACGCCCGGTACCCTCTCTGAGAGATAATAATTGGTGCTGCTCCTCACAATTAAAATGTTTTTTTCCCTGCTTTTCAGTTTTTTGCCACTGGCTTTCTGGCTGCAATTAATCTGAAGTTGGCAAATTTAACGTTCTTGTCTATATAGGTACAAAAAAAGAAGTTTCTTTGAAGGAGTAATATCCAATGTTTGCCTCCAGGCTTGGAAAGGGGAAAAAAATTGTATGAAACAAGCATCAATGACAGATTGAGTGACAGTTATAACAAAATACATTAGAAATTGAAATTTCCTCACACAGCAGCGTTAACATTCAGTACAGTAGTATTTACGTCAACCTCCAACTCCAACCATCCTGCAGATATTTTTCCCTTCCCAGGCAATATAATTCAACCTGAATTATTTTCAACGTTTTACTTCAAAACATTTGAAGAAGCTTCTAGTTCAGGAAAACCGATACATGTTTTTTTAGGGTTTTTTTTTTTAGTTTTAATTCGATTTATATCCCGCCCTTCTCCACGAAGGACCCAGGGCGGCGCACAGGAATTTAAAAACATATAAAACAGAATATACAAACTTTAAAAGCATATTAAATTACATGAAACAATCCTATGCTAAAAACCAAATTAAAAACCCCAATTTAAAACTATCTAAAATAGCCCCAGCGGGAGGTTAGGCTAGGCCGGCTTGCTGAAAAAGATGTGTCTTTAGACACTGGCGGAAGAGGCGGAGGTCTGAGATGGTACGAAGTTCAGGGGGAAGGTCGTTCCAAAGGGCAGGGCCCGCCACAGAGAAGGCTCTTCCCCTGGGTGTCGCCAGACGGCATTGCCCGGCCGGCGGCACCCTGAGAAGGCCCTCTCTGTTGGAGCGGATCGGACGAAGGGATGTATGGGGATGTATAACATGTATTATAACAGGGGTGTCAAACCCGATTTCATTGAGGGCTACATCAGGCTTATGGTTGACCTCGAGGGGCCTGTGTGGGTGTGCCCAAGGTGGGTGTGGCCAAGGTGGGTGTGACCACTTCGACATCACTTGTGGCCAGGGGCGCCTGTGGTGGCCCAGTTGGGGCTGGAAGGGATCCCTATTAGAACATCTGAAGTTGTATGAAGTTTAAGTGCTAGCTGCTTGCTACCAAATCATTAATCATACTTAAAGAGAGATTCACAGGACGACTTTCAAAATGGGTTCAAACACTAAGGCAGGGGTATCAAACTCAAGGCCCAGGGGCCAGAACCCGGGGCCACCACGGTGCCTCTGTGGGCGTGGCTTTGTGAGCGTGGCAGGGGAAGGATACTGTAAAATCTCCATTCCCACCCCATTCCAGGGAAAGGTTACTGCAAAATCCGCCATACTCAAAATTTTACGCTACCGATTCTCCAGAACTGGTCAAAACCTGCTGAATACCACCTGTGCCTACCTCCCATTGGCTACCCTATGCAAACCAGTCAGGTTCAGGCAGGATGGCAATAACAACAGCATTTAGACTTATATACCGCTTCACAGGGCCTTACAGCCCTCTCTAAGCAGTTTACAGAGTCAGCCTATTGCACCCAGCAATTTGGGTCCTCATTTTACCCGCCTTGGAAAGATGAGTTAACCTTGAGCCGAAGAGAATTGAACTGAACTGCCAGCAGTCAACAGAAGTCGCTTGCAGTACTATTCTAACCACTGCGCCACCACAGTCAATGCTAGAGCAATTTTTTTTTTAAAAAAAACCCTAAACTCTATATTCTAAAGCAGAAAAGATGCATTGTACCATAGGTGTTCCTTGACTTACGACGATAATAGATCCCAGAATTTCCATTGTATGTTCTTGATGGTTGTAAATCGCAGGATGGAAGGATGAGTCAACCTTGAGCCGGTGAGAATCGAACTGCTGAACCGCCAGCAGTCAGCAGAAGTAGCCTGCAGGACTGCATTCTAACCTCTGTGCCACCACCACGGATGTTTTCGGAATGGTCAATCCAGGCACAGGAAGGTATGGAAATGAAGCAGTGTCTCGGATAGACACGGTGTTTACTTTCGGTTCCCCCCTCCCACTTGCTATCCTTATTCCCCACCCACCCACCCCCGCTCCCCCAGGATCCATGGCAGTCTGTGACCAAAATGTCACAAGGGAAGGACCTTCTCTGTGGTGGGCCCAACCCTCTGGAACGACCTACCCCCCGAACTCAGAACGACCACGGACCTCCGCTCCTTCCGCCAGAAACTAAAGACCTACTTTTTCCAACAGGCCGGCCTGGCCTAATTTACCTCACCTAGCCTATAGTCTGAAGCTAAATTGTTTTAATTGGTTTTAAGGGGAAATAGTTTTAATGATTCTATAAAGTTTAGCACAGGGGATAATTATTTAACCTGGTTTTAAATATTTATAAATTGTTATGCTTATATGTTTTTAATTTCCTATGCACCGCCCCGAGTTCCTTCGGGGAAAGGGAGCGGTCTATAAATCTAACAAATAAATAAAATAAAATAAAAAATAAAATGTAGCAAAGCAGAAGGAAGCACAGGGTGACAGCCCGGGTACAAATCTGCATTTAGCCTCAAACGCAGCCATAAACAAAGCAGACACTTCCAACGAATTCCATTCAGAATGGAGACAAAATAGCATTCTTCGTGAACTCCGCGGGGGCAGAGGCAGGGTTACAAATGTGGCAGCGCCCAACGATAAATTGTTCTGTGAGCGGTTCAATATTTCTCATGTACTTACCCGCACAGTATCCTACCAGATTGAGGTATTGCTCTCTCTTGCAGGGAGTTCGGCATCGTCCGTTGAGGAAAGGGACGTGGGGGTGACAAGCTGTGCATTCATCATCCTCGGCCCCGCTGCACGTCTTGCAAGAAGGATGGCAGGCTGGGAGAGACAGAGAGCGCGAGAAAGTAAGGGGAAGAAAGAAAGACGTCCGCTACGGAAGCCGATCGCTTTGATAACAAGCCAAAAAATCTGACTTTGTAGACTCCAGAACATGGCTGAAAGTCAGGGGTGGGCTTCTGGGGATTTGCACGGGTTTCGGCGGTCCTCTAGCTAGGATTCGGCAAACCCCCATGCGCCACCCTGACTGGCCACGCCCACTTCACCCCTCCCACCCTGTCCCTCCTCTCCCATCTCAGAAGTCTCCACACGGCCCGTTCATCATGCCAGGTAAGGTTCAGAGAAGGGGGGTAAACGGGCCTACTGTTTCCGGCTTCTGGAGGACCTCTGGAGCCTGGGGAAAGCCGTTTCCGCCCTCCCATAGAGTCGAGAAAACCCTGGGGAGGATGAAAAACAGCTCCCCACCACCACCATGGTGCAGGCCCACCTAGGCCACACCCGCCATGGCCACGCCCACCCAGCGACGGGGCAGCAAACCAGTTGCTGCAATTTTGGAAGCCCACTCCTACTAAAAGTATATGCTTAGGTATTGTGTCACAAATTTATTTTTAAATAACTAGCTATGGAGATATTTCCTTTAGCTCAAGGATCTCCAAACCTGGCAACTTTAAGACCTGTGGACTTCAACTCGCAGAATTCCTCAGGTAACCATGCTGGCTGCAGAGTTCTGATCCCCAAGTCTTAAAGTTGCCAAATTTGCAAGCACCTAAACCAATACAATACAATAGCAGAGTTGGAAGGGACCTTGTAGGTCTTCTAGTCCAACCCCCTGCGTGGGCAGGAGCCTTATACCATTTCAGACAAATGGCTATCTAACATCTTTTTAAAGACTTCCAGGGTTGGGGCATTCACAACTTCTGGAGGCAAGCTGTTCCAGAGGTTAATTGTTCTAACTGTCAGGAAATTTCTCCTTAGTTCCAAGTTGCTTCTCTCCTTGATTAGTTTCCACCCATTGCTTCTTGTCCTGCCCCCAGGTGCCTTGGAGAATAGTTTGGCTCCCTCTTCTTTGTGGCACCCTCTGAGATATCGGAACACTGCTATCATGTCTCCCCTGGTCCTTCTCTTCATCAAACTAGACATACCCAGCTCCTGCAACCGTTCTTCATATGTTTTAGTCTCCAGTCCCCTAATCATCTTGGTTGCTCTTCTCTGCACTCTTTCCAGAGTCTCCACGTCTTTTCTACATCGTGGCGACCAGAACTGTATGCAGTATTCCAAGTGTGGCCTTACCAAGGCACCTGCCTTAGTTGGGTCTAGGACAATTCGCTGCGGCCAACTCACCATGGCCAACTCACCATGATCTACATGCCATGGCCAGCTCTCCACAGGACAACTGGCTGCAGGACAATTCAACACTGTATTAATTGCTTCATTCAGGGACTTTTATTATCGGGGACCCACGTTTTCATCGAAACTATTATAACTCTTGTATTTCTAGACTGACTTTATTTTATTATTATTGGCCACGGTTCCGTCAAACTTAATTCAACTTTCGTGTGTGTGTGTGTTGAATTGTCCCACAGCAACACAGCGAGTTGTCCCATTCTGGGCTTAGTTGGATCATCGCTGAGAACATGGCTATGCGAATGTTCCCAGCAATTTGCCTCCTTGCATCAAACAGCAAACAGCCCGATTAGCAGAAGCAGCTGATTGTCAGTTGGATTGGCCTCCTGATGATCAGCTGTTTCAGGCTGCAGAGATTGCCACTATATATTGCCGCCTCCGTGCGGCCCATTTTTGGCCTCCGCATCCCATTTTTAGCCTTTGTGCGCTCCATATTCTGCCCACCACCCTCAGCTGATCATCGGGAGGCTGATCCAACCGATAATCAGCTGCTTATGCTAATCGGGCTGTGCTGAAGCTGAAACTGAAACAGGCTATTTGCTGCAAGGAGGCAAATTGCTGGGAAGCTAGGTGCATCTTATACTTCGGAGTGCCTTACATAAGAACCTAAGAACAGCCTTGCTGGAACAGGCCACAGCCCATCCAGTCCAGCATTCTGTCTCCCACAGGGGCTCCCCATTTGCTTCAGGGTCTTCCCAAGCAGATGTCTTCACCTGCTTATGATTCCCTGCAAATGGCATTGAGAGATATCCTGCCTATCTCTCCATCCCGGAGGGTGTCCTTAGGCATCCATCATGATAGCCATGGATACCCTTGTTCTCCATGAACTCTTCTCATCCTTCCTTCCTTCCTTCCTTCCTTCCTTCCTTCCTTCCTTCCTTCCTTCCTTCCTTCCTTCCATCCCTCCCTCCCTCCTTCCTTTCTTTCTTTCTTTCTTCCTTTCTTTCTTAACATAAGAACATAAGAATAGCCTTGCTGGAACAGACCACAGCCCATCCAGTCCAGCATTCTGTCTCACACAGTGGCTCCCCATTTGCTTCAGGGTCTTCCCAAGCAGATGTCTTCACCTGCTTATGATTCCCTGCAAATGGCATTGAGAGACATCCTGCCTATCTCTCCATCCCGGAGGGTGTCCTTAGGCATCCATAATGATAGCCATTGATACCCTTGTTCTCCATGAACTCATCTAATCCTTTCTTAAAGGTGTCGAGGCTGACAGCTGTCACCACTTCTTCTGGCAGGGAGTTCCATAGACCAGGGATCCTCTGGGTGAAAAAATCCTTCCTCTTATTTGTTTGAGGTCTAGCTATCAAAAGTTTCATGGAGTGCCCCCTAGTTCTAGTGTTGTACGATAGTGTTGTCTTATGTTCCAAAAATTACGGTATACAAAGAATGCAAATGATCAGTCATCTGCAAAGAAATACATCCTTCCATTCCGAGCTGAAGAAGCTTCTTGGATGAGAAGCGGAACGTCTTCAAAGAAAAATCAGAAAGTCCAGTTGCTTCTTGAAAAAAAAGCACCTTTGGGACAACCATGACCTTGGATGACTGGGTATCTCCATGGACATGTTTGGTTATCTTTAAAAAAAAACATTGAACTACCTTTGAAGATGTTTCCCTTAGTTGGATCATTGCTGGGAATTTTCTACCACCGAGCTTGGGATGCAAACACAATCTATCAACGCTAATTACACGACATGCTTGAAGACAACAGAGACTCTCTGTCTGTGAAAAGAGGGACTGTGCACGGCTGGAAAAGCAATTTCAATACAGATTGT
Organism: Rhabdophis nuchalis; assembly: GCA_039707465.1. NCBI lineage: Eukaryota > Metazoa > Chordata > Lepidosauria > Squamata > Natricidae > Rhabdophis > Rhabdophis nuchalis. Next base: position 10,231,510 of record CM077648.1, on the reverse strand, counting down.
ATTTGGGGTTGTTACTGTTCTGTGCTCCCAGGGGGGGTCTGCAGCAGGGCAAACAACAGCAGGAAGGAAGCAGGCCAACGTTTCATCTTCCCAGAAGGGGAATAGAAATCAAGATTCATTTTTGAAAATGAATTAGACCGTCTGGGCTAAATGGAGCCCAAATACCTCCATTCTCATGCATTGGTTGGAAACCTTCCTCAAACTGTTGCATGATCCCATGATCAGGCGAGGAATTGCAGCCGGAAATTATTTTCCTTATACGCCTTTAAATATCTGAATACAGTGGTACCTCGGTTCACGAACGCCTCTGTTCACGACCAATTCGGTTTACGAACAGAAAAGTTCCTCAAAATGTGCTCCGGTTCACGAACTCCGTTTCGGTTCACGAACGGAAAAGTTCATAAAAATATGGTCTGGTTCACGAACTCCGCTTCTGTTCACGAACTCCGCCTCGGTTCACGAACTCCGCCTCGGTTCACAACCAATTTGGTTCGCGACCAGAGTCAGTTCAAGAATTAAAACCAAAAGAAAGATCAGAACGGATTAATTGGATTTACATTAAACCCTATGGGAAACTGTGCCTCTGTTCACGACCAATTCGGTTTACGAACAGAAAAGTTCCTCAAAATGTGCTCCGGTTCACGAACTCCGTTTCGGTTCACGAACGGAAAAGTTCATAAAAATATGGTCTGGTTCACGAACTCCGCTTCTGTTCACGAACTCCGCCTCGGTTCACGAACTCCGCCTCGGTTCACAACCAATTTGGTTCGCGACCAGAGTCAGTTCAAGAATTAAAACCAAAAGAAAGATCAGAACAGATTAATTGGATTTACATTAAACCCTATGGTTTAATGCCTCTGTGCCTCTGTTCACGACCAATTCGGTTCGCGAACAGAGTCAGTTCAAGAATTACGACCAAAAAACAAGGTCAGAACGGATTAACCGGATTTACATTAAACCCTATGGGAAATTGTGCCTCGGTTCACGACCAATTCGGTTCGCGACCAGAGTCATTTCACGAATTAAGTTCGTGAACCGAGGTACCACTGTATGTTATTAAAAATACAGGCATGGAAATGTAACTCGGCGAAACAAGTGGTAAAATGGAAATCGGATTTACATCTCACTGGGATTTGGCTAGAGTCCAGGGGTTCCCAAACTTGGCAACTTTAAGACTTGTGGACTTCAACTCCCAGAATTCTCCAGCCAGCATAGCTTGGAGTTGAAGTCCACAAGTCTTAAAGTTGCCAAGTTTGGGAACCCCTGGGCTAGACCTTGTTGTTGTGGCCTGCCAGCAGATTTGGAGCAGTGTCGGACAGTGAAGAGGAGAAGGAACATGGGCGAGTCCTAGAGGCTGGGGAAGGCTCAGACGAGGGCTCTGGGTCAGAAGTAGAGATGGGGCCGAGGCCGTCTGGCAGTTGCCTTTGGAGCTAGACAGCAGTGAAGCGGAGGAACAGCTGGAGCCTGTTCCCAGTGTGCACATGCGCAGTGTTGCCAGAAGAAAAGAACAGCTAAGAAATGAGGGTCGGCTTGGGAGTAAAGCTACAGGTGGACGGTGATTGGCCCCTCCCATAGGAAATAAAAGAGGAGCGAAAGGGGAGGGGGCTTTTGCAGGAAACAATTCATTCGTTCGGTCGATTGGTTTCAGGAGTGTGAAGATCTGTCCATGAATCTCAAAGACTCTGTGCCCACTCTTTCCTTGCACAGCAACTCATTTGGAAAATATTTACATGGCAGATTTCCAAGTTAGATAAGGTCTGTAGTCATAAATATTCTTTTGAAAGACTGTTTGCCAGGTCTTGCTGAATGTGAATGAGAGGAATTCATATTTGTTTAATAAAACAATAATTCCGGGACCAGGAATATGCCTCGTGCTTTTTGGGGAAGCCTCGGTCAGAACACTAGTAAGCTATAGACCTGGGCCCTAATTACAGGTAGTCCTCGGCCTTATGACCACAATTGCGCCCAAAATTTGTGCGGTTAAGCAAGACACTTATTACGCAAGTTTTGCCTCATTTTACATCCTTTCATGCCGCGAAATTAAAGGAATGATTGCAGTTGTTAAATCGGTAACCTGCTTGTTAAGCCAATCCGTCTTTCCTATCGACTCTGCTTCTTAGAAGGTCGCAAAAGGGGATCACGTAACCCTGGGATAGTATAACCGTCATAAATATGAAGCGTCTGGATGTCGATCACATGAGCACAAGGGCGCTGCAACGGTCATCGGTGTGAAAAACGGTCATAGGTGCCGTTGTAACTTCCAACGGTCGCTAAACGAATGGCTCTGAGTCAAGGGCTGCCTGCGTATGAGGACCGCCGTGTGAAAAATAGCTGTTAATAATTCCGTCCTGTTCCTCCTGCTCCAAATTGAAATAGAACCATCTGCTGAAAACATATGGGCTCCGTTCTTCTCCACCCACGAGAGACAGTTGTTGTCTAAATTAACTCCTAGGCGGCTAGTTCTCCGTTTCTTTGCAAAGCTTCCTCCTCCATAAACCTTTTTCTCTTTTCGTCTTGTAGGAAGTTAGCCCCCACACCCCGCTCTCCTAGAGGAATGAAATATTCTAGGAAATATTTAAAAAGGCAGAATATTATGTTTCCCTGGATGAGAACAGGAGAAATGCGTTCAGTTCCAAGTGGGTGGGAAAAGACACTGGATTCATGGAAGTTGCTCGGAAAGATGGTTTTAATGGTGGACAGGATCACGTGCCTTGAAGATGTTGGGCGAAGAAGGGAGAAAAAAGGACAGAGATGCTGAGAGTGCCATGAGTTTTATACCCTCTCTGGGCTTCTGAATTTGAGCTTGTATTCTGATTGGTTGTCAGACTCCCATGGGGCCAGGAAGGGGCAATTCTGTAGGCTGTCCTGAGTCCCAGGCTTGGTTGAGCCTTGCTGGGTGATGTACCATATTTTGCAGAGTATAAGACGCACCTTTCCCCCCAAAAAAGAGGGTGAAAATGTGAGTACGTCTTATACACTGAATACAGCATTTTTGGCCTCCTGAAACCCCGTCCCCTTTGCAAAAAATGGCCGTGCATAGCCTTTAGGAGTCTTCCAGAGTGCTCCTGGGGGCTGGGGTGGGCAAAAATGAGCAAAAACGGCCCATTCCCGCCCCCCAGCACGGGGAGTACTCTATAAGCCACTAAAGGCTATGAGTGCCCTTTTTTGGACAAAAACAGGACCTGTTTTCACAAAAAACAGGCCGTTTTTGGGAGGTCTGCAGAGTGCAAAAACATTTTTAATTTGCCTCTTCAAACTCTTGGTGTGTCTTATACTCCGGTGCGTCTTATACTCCAAAAAATACAGTAATCTTCCTTGGTGCCATGTGCTGAGATAGGTAGAGGCCTAATCCTATCATGTCCTGAGGACCATGTCTTAATCCCATCACCCTGGAACTAAAAGCGAGGGTGGGCAGGGAGCTGTTTTGTCTTTAAAACATGTTTCACCTTTTCTCATCCAGGGAAACATAATATTCCTGCTTTTTAATATTTCCTAGAATATTTCATTGCTCTAGGAGAAGGGTGGGTGGTAACTTCCTACACTTACTTCCAACTCTAAATGAAAAAAACAGTAACACCAATATACAGGCACGGAAAAGATTAGTCTCGCCTGTCGACTCGGCAAGTAGATTTTTTTCCCTCTACTCCCCCCTTCCACGGCCACCACTTCTCCCCTCCCTCAAGAACAACATCTTGAGTCCAAGCAAGCATTTTCCATTAACAAACTGGAAAAAAACCCCTAATAACCCAGTGCTTGCTTATCTCTTCAGCTACACGCCTGGCATTCCTCCTTACGTACAAAGTCAGCTCAAAATGAAATGAGGGGGGGGGAGAGATTAAAGTCAGCATTAGTCACAGCTTTGAAGTTTTCAAAAAGTCCCTCTAAAGCAGTGATGGCGAAACTTTTCAGCACCAAGCGCCCAAACGGTGCGCCAAAGTGCTGGAAACCTGAAGACTAGCTGGTTGGCGCATTAATGCCTCATTTTGGCCCCAAAACAGCTTGAAAACAGCCCCAAAATGGCCTGAAAACAGCCTGAAAACAGCCTGAAAACAGCCTGAAAACGGCCTGAAAACAGCCTGAAAAAGATCTGAAAACAGCCTGAAAACAGCCTGAAAACAGATCGAAAAGGCCTGAAAACAGCCTGAAACTGCCTGAAAACAGCGTGAAAAGATCTGAAAACAGCCTGAAAACAGCCTGAAAACAGATCGAAAAGGCCTGAAAACAGCCTGAAACTGCCTGAAAACAGCGTGAAAAGACCTGAAAACAGCCTGAAACTGCCCGAAAAAGGCTTGAAAACTGCCCAAAAATGGACCGAAAAAAGCCCCAAAACATCTTGAAAAGCCCGAAAAAGGCCTGAAAACAGCCTGAAAACAGCCCGAAAGGCACGTGTTCTATAGGTTCGCCATCACGGCTCTAAAGCAAAATTCGGGATTCTCTCACCCTAAGCCCTGCTCCTTCCCAGCTCTTTTTGCTTCTTTTGCTTTTAAAGAGGATAAAAACACGTGCAGCATAAACTCGCCTGACTCATGGTGGAATCTGTTGTGTTACACGCGCAAAATCTAAGGGGCTCTTCCAGGACCCTCAGACATGTGTCTACATGTTGGTTCTCCCTGATTCAGTTCTTGGAATCGCCAATAATTCTCTTGATGGTGCGAGGGATCTACCTCTTTTTCTGCACAAAAGGCATTTGGGGGCATGCATAATTATTCATATTCTAATTGACTGTTAGTTGGGCACTCTATAAATCTGTGTTAGATACCGTATTTTTCCAACTATAAGACGCACCGGAGTATAAGACGCACCATGGATGTTAGATTTTTAGGGGGAATTTTAGCACAGGCTCTGATTTAATTCTTTTTACCGATTTATTGTATTTATTGTATTTCTATTATGGTTGGTTTTAAATTCCTGTGCACCGCCCTGGGTCCATTTCGATGGAGAAGGCGCGGTATATAAATTGAAATAAACGAAATGAAAAATGAAACCATGATTTTGAAGAGGCATTTTTGTTTTAAAAAATGGTTTTGCATTTTGCAGGCCTCCTAAACCCTCTGCACGCCTCGTTTTTTGCACAAAAAAGGGGGGGGCATGCAGAGCTTTGGGAGGCTTGTAGAGTGCTCTTGGGGCTGGAGAAGCAGCAAAAACGGCCCATTTTTTGCTCTTTTTTGCCCTCCCCAGCCGTCAGGAGCACTTTGCAAACCTCCCAAACCCTGTGCACTATCCATTTTTGCAAAGGGGGCAGGGTTTCGATAGGCCAAAACCACTCTATTTAGTGTATAAGACGCACCCCGATTTTCATCCTCTTTTTTGAGGGGAAAAGGTGCATCTTATACTCCGAAAAATATGGTATTTAATTTAAAGTCCAATGGGCTTTAATAAGAAAAAAAAAACCCTGGGAACATCTGCATAGGCTTCTTAAGGTGATATACCAGTGTTGGTGAACCTATGACATGCGTGCTGGAAGTGGCATGTAGAGCCATCTCTGAGCACGCCAGTCGTCACCCGTTGCTCTTCCGGGTTCTGGTCTTCGCATGCTGGGGAGCGCTGGAAATGGGAAGAGCAGCTCCCTGGTGCGCATGCGCATGCCAGCCAGCTGGTCTTCGTTCGTGCATGCAGATGACCAGGTGACCGGCGTGCTCTTTTGTTCCTCTCGTCTTAGTTTAGCTAAGCAAAACTAGCTTAGAGCGACTTCAAATTCGCCATCACAAAAGACCTCAAGTGTTATTTGTCACGTAATAAAATCCCAGGGCGAACAAACTGAGAGTTTGAACAGGTGACTTCAGAGAAAAACAGATCTAAAGATCAAATGGCTAAGCGAATTTGTAAGTTTTCTAGGATTGGTCGAGCTGTGTGGAAACACCCAATACATCGAAGTGAGCTACAGCCAAAAATGTATCACCGCCGTTTCCATGGAGACGATAAATCAGGCCTACATCAGCTATATTCAGAGTGGGGGGGGGGCTGATTTTGAAATGCCTCAGATGGGAGAGGTGAGAATGAGCGATCTATATTATTTATAAGTACACAGGCAATCTGTTAAGAGTATTTTTAAAATATCTCACACTTCTGAATCACCATTAAGAGCAGAGGGCTTCAAACTTGGCAACTGCTGCGGCCTAGAGGTGGAGCTCTCGCCTCCCAATCAGGAGGTTGTGAGTTCAATCCTAGGTAGAAGCAGATGTAGGGTCTCCTGCTTGGGAAGGGGGTTGGACTAGATGACCTGCAAGGTCCCTTCCAACTCTGTTCATCTGTTAAAAAACTTTTAAGAGTTGTGGACTTCAACTCGCGCACGTCTCCCGCCTGCATGGTGGAGACCTGAAAATCAGCTGGCCGGCAGGAGGCACAGTGGAGCTGAGCTGGGCGACGGCTTGTGTGCCCGCAGAGAAGGATCCCTGTGCCACTTATGGCATGCATGCCATAGGTTTGTCATCCCGGGTATAAGGTTATCAGCTTGAGGAGCAGGGGTTGGACTAGAAGACCTCCCAGGTGCCTTCCAACTCTGGAAAACAGTGACACCTACCACCTATATGTATTTGTTTATTTATTTAATTAGACTTTTATACCGCCCCCTCTCCGGGTAGGACTCGGGGTGGTGCACAGCAGATAAAAATACCAATAATACATACACCTGAATAAATACATTCATACCACTAAAACCAAATTAAATTAAAAACTGTGCTAAAAATTTAAGACACTACAACCCTATAAAATTAATTACTAAAATTGATGTGTAAAGTCTAAACCAGGCCGGCCAGGTGGAAAAAATATGTCTTGAGCTCCCGGCGGAAGAGGCGTAGGTCCGTGATAGTGCAAATATTGGGGGGGCAGGTCGTTCCAGAGAGCCGGGCCCGCCACAGAGAAGGCCCTACCCCTGGCGATCGCCAGATGGCATTGACCGGCCGACGGCACCCTGAGGAGGCCCTCCCTGTGTGAGCAGATAGGTCGAAGGGAGGTATGTGGTAGGAGGCGGTCTCGCAAATACCCAGGTCCCGTGCCATGGAGCGATTTAAAGATGGTCACCAGCACCTTGAAGCGCACCCGGAAGACCACAGGCAGCCAGTGCAGCTCGCGCAGGAGCAGTGTTACATGGGAGTATCGAGATACTCCCAGAATCCCCCGCGCGGCTGCATTCTGTACTAGCTGGAGTCTCCAGGTGCACCTCAAGGGGAGCCCCATGTAGAGAGCGTTACAGTAATCCAGACGAGACGTGACGAGGGCTTGAGTGACTATGCGAAGGGAGTCTCGATCTAGAAGGGGCGCAACTGGCATATCAGGCGAACCTGATAAAAAGCCCCCCTGGCCACGGCCGTCACATGGTCATCCAAGGACATGGATGTAAATCGTAGTCATCTATGATAAGCATGAAACTTGAACGCATTTACATACGGAGACCTTTCTAGGCGCGTTATCACTCATGGGCAGAGATGGCTAAGAGGCCGTTTAAAAACAAAGGGAGAACATCTTCATTGCTGGCAAGGTAATTCTTTCGGCAAAGTCCCATTATTCTCATGCAGATCCTTGCTGCTAACTCTCTCTTGCCATCTGTTATTTACTCGTTTTTCTGGAGCCTGTGCATATTTCTTTGTCAGCAACACAAATCATTTTTAAGAAGCCAGCAGTAAAAGATGAGTCAGAAAAACAACAACCAACCAACAGCCAAATCCATAGGTGGTTAATACCTTCGCTATCAAACTGTCACAAAAAAGCAGGTACGGATCTGAGTTCTAACCAAGGGGAGAGAAGGAAGACGGGAGGAAGGCCTCAAACCTGTGCCAGGTATTTTAGCTGTGAAGCCTCTGCTTCGAAATTAAGTTGTAAATTGAAGATGGAACCTAGAATCAGTGTTAGATACTCCTGGCATTCGATGGTATTTGATGCAGGAAGGCACAGCCAAGAAGGCTCCACACACATTTGCATCACTCAGGTGACCCTGAGGACACAGATAAACCTCCAAGTGGCCTCAAGGACCCTCTAAAAGGATGCAAAGGACCAGCTGCCTGCAAGGAGTATCAATCCTTCCATTCCCCCACCATCCAGTCAGAGCTGAAGAAGCTTCTTGGCTGAGAAGCGAAACGTCTTCAAAAGAAAAAACAAGAGAGTCCAGTTGCCTCTTGGAAAAAAAGCACCTTTGGGATTGACAGCAACTAAATTTCATAATAAAATAAAAATCTATATAAATGAAAATGTAACTATGAGTTTGTTCAAAACCGCTAATCTCCGAAAGTACTGAACCGATCGCTTCCAAATTTTCACACAACGTTCCTTTCAAGTACGGCACCAATGATATATATATAGATTGTGCAGATGTCATACCTGTGCCAGGTACAGGCAACGGAAATGTAAAAAATTGTAAAAAAGGTAGGTAAATGGATACAGAGAGAGCAGTGGGCCACAGGTATTATGTCATCATTTATGACATATTTAGATACTCTGAGGGAGAAACACAGTGGGTAGGTAGGTAGGTAGGTAGGTAGGTAGGTGGATAGAGAGAGGGAGAAATACAGTAGGTGGGTAGGTAGGTAAGTAGATAGGTAGGTAGAGGGAGAAAGGGAGAAATACAGTAGGTAGGAAGGTAAGTAGGAAGGGAGGGAGGGAGGGAGGGAGGGGGAGAGGGAGAAATAAAGTAAGTCGGTAGGCAGGTAGGCAGGTAGGTAGGTCAGAGAGGGAGAGGGAAAAATACAGTAGGTAGGTAGGTAGGTAGGTAGAGGGAGAGAGAGAGGGAGAAATACAGTAGGTAGATAGGTAGGAGAGAGGGAGAAATACAGTAGGTAGGTAGGTAGAGGGAGAGAGGGAGAAATACAGTAGGTAGGTAGGTAAGGAGAGGAAGAGAGGGAGAAATACGGTAGGTAGGTAGGTAGGTAGGTAGGTAGGTAGGTAGGTAGGTAGGTGGGTGGGTGGAGAGAGAGAGGGAGAAATACAGTAAGTAGGTATGGTGATTGTGTGTACGTGTTTGGGTGTGCAGATCTTCCAACAGATTGGTTGGCCATTTAACCAGACTGGGCCATAGCAACGCGTGGCCTGGAACGGCTAGTAACAAAATAAAATAACATAATAAAATAAAATCTAAGTAAAGCAAAGCAAAATAAAATGTGTCAAATGAAATGGCATGCTTTTCCCATCTCTTTCATTAAAACATGCCTGTGGAATAGTTCTGGGGACCTATTTTCGTGTCATTTTGACAGAGGATCATAGCTATCACCTCGTCAAGAGTCCTGCATGGCTATAAATGCTTTTATTTGCTACGAGAGCAAATAAAATTACAATCACAAATCTCCTGGATCACCAAACTCAACAAATTTTTGTAAGAAGCTGTGGCCTCCCTGTCTCTTGCGTAATAGGTAAACAACTCAAAAAATGAGCTGCCAAAAGAATTAAGGATATAGGATATACCGTATTTTTCAGACTATAAGACGCACCGGAGTATAAGACCCACCAAGATTTTGAAGAGGTAAATTAAACAAAAAACATTTTTACCCTCCCAAGCACTCTGCATGCCTCCCAAACCCTCTGCGTGCCCCATTTTTTGTGAAAAAAAGGGCATGCAGTGAGTTTGAGGCCTGCAAAGTGCCCCTGGGGACCAGGGAGGGCAAAAAAGAGCCAAAAACGGCAACCGTCATAAACTTGAGACAGTTGTCAAGCATCTGAATGCAAATCACGTGACCATGGGGATGCTGTAACAGTCATAAGTGAAAAGTGGTCATAGGTGGGCATTTTCAGTGCCGTTGGAACTTTGGTCACTAAGTGAACTGTTGTAAGTGGAGGATTGCCTGTTCTCTTTGGTTCTACTGCCCAGGAGTTCTGCTCTGGAAACTCACCATAGCAACGGCTTTCTTGAGGATACCATCCCTCCGGACACTCAGAGCTGCAACGGCCTTCATGAAAGACTTGAGGAGGGGCACAAGCGGTGCAGTTCTCGGGAGACCCTCGGGTGCAAGAAAGGCACGAAGAGTGACAGGCTGCAGCGGAAAGAAGAGAAAAGCGAGGGCGTCAATAAAACAATAACAGTTTTTCAAAGATGGCGGGACTTGTGAGTAGAACAGTGTTTTTCAACCGTGGCCCCTTTAAGAAGTGTGGACTTCAACTCCCAGAATTCCCCAGCCATGTATGGAAGTCTGGGAGTTGAAATCCACATCTCTTGAAGTAGCTAAGGTTGAGAGTCCCTTTGGGGAAAGGGGGCGGTTAATAAGTCGAATAAATGAATGAATGAATGAATGAGAAACACCAGGGTAAAAGTTCCAGGGCCACGTATTTGCAGAAGAAAGCAACACACACAATTGTCCAGGGGTCCCTGACCCCCAGTTCATGGACCGACACTGGGCCACAGCATGCTAGAAACCAGGCCACGGAAACAAATGAAGCCCCATCCGTGGAATAAAGCCAGCACATGAAACCACGCACCCTTCAGTCTGTGTATCATGCCCCTGCTGGAGCCTGAATCTGCGGACGAAGACAATCCAGAGCTGGAGCCGATGTGAGACTGAGGGGGCATTGGCTTCGGAGGAATGTGGGGCAGAACAGGCTGAGTCAGCCCAGGGCACCTCAGAATTGGGATGGCTTGTTAGGAGGGAGGAACGAGGGCAGGATGACCAAGACAGGGCAAGCAGTGGACATGGAGAGCGACAGAGCTTAGGCATTGACCAAGGAACATCCCCTCCTGATCCCCGAGCATGGAGAGTGGAGAGAAGGCAGGAACAACGCAGGCCAACCCAAGTTTGCAGGAATGTTTGCTTCTTCCTTACTTGTGGACCCAGTACCTTGTTCCTGACTTTATGGACTCATTGTTTGTTCCTTGTTTTGTGGACTCATTTCCCTGTTCCTTTGTTTTGCTGGACTGGGCGCAGCCAGAGGCTGCCGTGTGTGTATGCGTGTGTGCGCGTGCATGCTTTGTTCTTGGACGTGCCAAAAACGTGGGAGCGGTTTAGGGGGAATTCTGGTGCATTAAAGGGGAGTTTAAACTCTCAGCTGGCTGTGTGACCTTCGTGCCTTGTCCTGGGTCATCACACGGCGGAAAAATCTCACTCTACAGAACCCGTCCCTGGTGCCCAAAAAGTTGGGAGCCGCCAATCTAAACAACTATCCCTCCATAGAGCAAAAAGTCCAGAAAGGAAGCTCCACCATAGCATTAGACCCCGAGTCTAAAGTTAATTAGAGCATCTGTGCTACCCAAGTTACTTTTTTTTTTAAACTGTACTTTCTTGGACTATTTTTTAATCATGAGAATTGCTGCAGGGGATTTTGCCACAGATTCTGCACAGTCCGGTAACAGCTTTTCCTGAAGCGCCAATCGTCTTTTTTTCTTTTTTAATGCTGCAGATTCCCTGCCCCCCTTAAATGCCCGAGGGCTTGAGCTGCAGGAGAGCAACCTAGAACGAAAAAGGAAGGATGGAATGTAAAAGGATGGAACTCCAGGTGGGAAGGGATGCAACTCCCAGAGGAGTATGAGACAACACACTCTAGGCATTATGTGGGAGAGAAATCAGGTGATATCTCCGGTAGTTCCCAGAGTCTATGGTGGATGCGGATAGCAGAGTCTTCAATTTTGCAATATTTTGTCTCTAGGCATGAAACAATAAAGAACTCAGCTTGGAAGAATCACCATATGTCGTTGTTGGTTTCGGGTCTCACGCTAGTTGAGCAAACATGAAATCCACATTAGAACATATCACCTTGAATAAAGATGGACAGTCTTATTGTAGCCATGGGTTGGCCCACATCCCTCCATCCCTCCCTCCATCTATCCATTCTCTATCCATCATCTCTCCATCCATCTAGCTATCCAATCCATTATGTCTGTCTGTCTGTCTGTCTGTCTGTCTGTCTGTCTGTCTGTCTGTCTGTCTATCTATCTCTCTGGATGAGCTGCTGACGGACTCTTCTACTGAAGAACCCTATAAGTCTGCCCTGGAAGATGAGGAAGACCTTGGTCAGGGTTCAAAGGCAGAGCAGGAAGCAGAGAGGCTGGTTGGCCACCAGGAGTCGCCTGAGGCATGGAGTAGTGGGGAGGATCAAGGGCAGTTTGTCCCTGGTGCTAGATTACGCAGGGCTGAGAGATGGAGGCAGCAATTTCGTCATAGGCAGGCTCATAGAATTGTGCACCAGGTGGTTGTTGATTGGCCCCTCCCAAGAGAGTTTATAGGGAAAGCTTTGGGAGGGGCCATTTGCAGGAAACAACCGTTCAAATTCATAGTCAAGGATGTATGTGCATTCGAGCCGTGTCCATTTGGGAATCTCTGTGTGAAAAGGTGCTGCAGAGTTAATATGAGTTATCTTGGCTCACAGCCAAGGAATTCATAATCTCAGCAATTAAGCAGTGGCAAGCAACCAAGCCTGTGCTCTGGCCTCTTCACAGGCTGGGGGTTAGAACACTATCTATCTATCTATCCATCCAACCAACCATCATCTTGCCTGTTTCCCCAAAAATAAGACCTTACCTGTATTTGACCCAACTGGGCCATTTGCATGCATGCACACAATATACGGCACCTGTGCGACACTCTGCCGAGCAACTGGAGCATCACAGGCAGAGGGTGCACATACGTGCATAGTGCGCATGCAGGTGGTGGACACCCGGCCCCATCGCAACCAGTACATTGTGATGGGATCCGGAACCCACCACTGGCACAAAGCCAGGTTGGATGATCTTGGGCCTGTCCCTCTCTCTCAGCCCTAGGAAACAGGCAATGGCAAACCACTCCTGAAAATCTCGCTAAGGAAATGGTGAGGATTTATCCAGGCCGTTGCCAGGAGACAAGGCTGACTTGAAGGCTCTTAATAAGTAAATAAACTTGACAGAAGGCACGGAGGAGTTCACTGTTGTAATTTGGCTATTATCAAACCAATTTCAACTGCCGGATTTTGGGACAGGGGCGGTGTGTCTGGCTGCCAAAGAGGCTATAGACCAGTGGTCAGCAATCTTAAACACTCAAAGAGCCACAAGGCTCCTAAACAGAAGCCCCCCATTCAATTCTGCAGCCAACCAAAAGTCTGGTTTCTCCCACCAAAGAGTCTCCTCCTAGTGCGGCATCCTTTTTCCTCTACCTGTCCTAACCAAAAGCCCTATCAATTGTGGAGCCGACTGGCAATAGGGAGCCGCAGCAGAGAGATGAATGTGAAAGAGATGATATATAAATGTGAAAAATAAATAAATAAATAAATAAATAAATAAATAAATAAATAAATAAATAAAAGAGCCACATGCGGCTCCAGAGCCACAGGTTCCCCCCCACCATAGAGTCTCCTCCTAGCACGGCATCCTTTTTTCCTCTACCTGTCCTATCAATTGTGGAGCCAACTGGCGACAGGGAGCCGCAGCAGAGAGATGAAAGAGCCACATGCGGCTCCAGAGTTGCAGGTTCCCCCACCATAGAGTCTCCTCCTAGTGCGGCATCCTTTTTCCTCTACCTGTCCTAACCAAAAGCCCTATCAATTGTGGAGCCAACCGGCGATAGGGAGCCGCAGCAGAGGGATGAAAGAGACACATGCAGCTCCGGAGCCGCAGTTTGCTGATCCTTGCTATAGACAACCAGAAACTAAAAAGCCGTCTCTACGGGGATATTTTATTTCTGACTTTCCTGCTTCAGGCAGTGGTTTGAATTATTTGGTCTTCGGCCTCCCCTCCTGCCATCTATACGGCCAGGATCTGCTAGTCTCAGCATCCTCCCTTCTCGTTCCAATTTCCCCCAATCTATAACATAAGCAAATTTTGTTGCTTTGTGGTACATATTCCGGGTACAAAGGCTGAACTGATGCTTTTAAGAGAAAAGGCGATGTGGTGTTGTTAACCAAAAAAAAGACCCTTGAGCACAACAAAAAAAAGAAGAAGTTGAGAACTACCTTTGGACAGGATTTTCTTCCAATAAATGTCAGGACAACCTAAATCACTTGACAAAACCACTTTTTATTAGCCCATCACTCGAAGGCAGTTTATTGGTCGGCTCAGTGATGTGTTTCGCCCGATGTGGAAGTTATCCAAATCTGCAGAATTTCTTTCTTTCAAAGTGATTTGTACTAAGGCTGTTTCAGATTTGGAGCTCAGGGAAGGGTGTGCGTGTGTTGTATGTATTTTGCATGTACATCAGAGGTGGTATTCTGCCGGTACTGACCGCTTCACCTGAACCAGTAGCGGTTTCCCCGGCTCTACTGCATCCCATTTAGGTCCTTTATTAAGGCGGAAGGCGGAGCGCTCACATTTGAGAAGCAGTAGAAGGTAAGTGAATACCGTGTGTGTGTGTGTGTGTGTGTGTGTCAGAGAGAGACAGAGAGGGGGGGGAAGGAGAGACAGAGAGAGGGAGGGAGACAGAGAGAGACAGAGGGAGGGAGGTACACACACACAGAGGGAGGGGGAGCTAGAGAAAGACACAGAGAGAGGGAGAGAGGGATGAAGACAGACAGACAGAGATAGAGAGAGAGACAGAGAGAAGGAGGGAGGGAGGGAGAGACACAGAAAGAGGGAAGGAGGGAGAGAGAAAGATAGACACACAGAGAGGGCGGGAGGGAGAGAGACACACACACACGGAGGGAGGGGGAGCTAGAGAGAGACACAGAGAGAGGGAGAGAGGGACGAAAACAGACAGACAGACAGAGATAGAGACAGAGACAGAGAGAAGGAGGGAGGGAGACACAGAAAGAGGGAAGGAGGGAGAGAGAGACACACACACACACGGAGAGGGAGGAGGGAGGGAGAGACACAGAGAGAGGAAGAGAAGGAGAGGCACAGACAGAGAGGGACAGAGGGAGAGAGACAGAGAAAGAGGGAGGGAGGGAGGGAGGGAGGAAGAAAGAGAGAATTTGACCCTGCTGTCTTTCCCTGAGAGTATACAGCTGCTGTATACTCAACCATCTGATCCTGGGAAGAGATGTGGTTGCTTTAAAGAGTACGAGATAGCGGCTTTAAAATGCTGTAAAGCAACTTCGTGGAACTCAATCCTCAGTACGGCGGTACCTCGCTACTCAACATCTAACTGTCATCAGCCTTCAGATCAGGGGTGAAATCCAGCAGGTTCTGACAGGTTCTGGAGAACCAGTAGCAGAGATTTTGAGTAGTTCGGAGGGGCACCGGCAAATATCACCTCTGGCTAGCCCCAGGAGTGGGGAGGGAATGGGGATTTTGCAATATCCTCACCCCAGGAGTGGGGAGGGAATGGGGATTTCGCAGTATCCTTCCCCTTCCATGCTCACCAAGCCACGCCCACAGAACCGGTAGTAAAAAAATGTGAATTTCGCCTCTACTTCAGACTCCCTCGTTTCTAACCTTGGTAAGGCGAAGAATACATTTATGTTTTAGGCAGCCTTCTTTTGGCACCCAAAAAAGTCACAAATTTGCTCTAAATTTGAGCCATGGTGGCGCAGTGGTTAGAGTGCAGTATTGCAGGCTACTTCTGCCGGCTGCCGGCTGCCTGAAATATGGCAGTTCGAATCTCACCAGGCTCAAGGTTGACTCAGCCTTCCCTCCCTCCCTCCGAAGTGGGTAAACCGAGGACCCAGATTCTTGAGGGCCATAGGCTGACTTTGTAAACGGCTTAGAGGGGGCTGTAATGCACTGTAAAGCGGTATATAAGTGCTATTACTTTTGCTAAATTCCCTTCAAAAGCATCTCCCTTTTTTCTTTTCTTTGCAGGAGGAGGCCCCAAGACACCCAGAGGCATTGGGACTGCTTGAGGAATTCAGTCCCAGCTAGTCCTCCAAGATGATTAGGGGACTGGAGACTAAAACATACGAAGAACGGTTGCAGGAACTGGGTATGTCTAGTTTGATGAAGAGAAGGACCAGGGGAGACATGATAGCAGTGTTCCGATATCTCAGAGGGTGCCACAAAGAAGAGGGAGTCAAACTATTCTCCAAGGCACCTGGGGGCAGGGCAAGAAGCAATGGGTGGAAACTAATCAAGGAGAGAAGCAACTTAGAACTAAGGAGAAATTTCCTGATAGTGAGAACAATTAACCTCTGGAACAGCTTGCCTCCAGAAGTTGTGAATGCCCCAACCCTGGAAGTCTTTAAAAAGATGTTAGATAGCCATTTGTCTGAAATGGTATAAGGTTCCTGCTCACGCAGGGGGTTGGACTAGAAGACCTACAAGGTCCCTTGCAACTCTGCTATTGTATTGTATTGTATTGTATTGTTAAAAGACTCAAGCATCATCCTGCTCATGATTTGAACTTCTGAATTTTTCAGTTATCAACTTGGGAGAGAACGGATCTTTGCTCACCTTTGCATATCCTGTCCTCGTTACTGTAGAAATGGGCTTTGCACTGAGGCAGGCAGGTGCCAATGGGCCTCTCCTCAAGGCTCAGGTGCGGTTGAAGGTTGTCCTCTGGGTTCAAGCATTGCGTACAGTGCGAATGTTCTGGACCAACGCATGCCCTGCAGGATGAATGGCAACCTGCAGAAGAAGAATCGGGAAATCAAACCTAACAGTGGTAGATTCCTACCGGTTCGGCCGAACCGGTAGCGATTTGGCGGCCCGGATCACTGGAACCAGCAGCGACCCAGGCCTGCCATGCCCCTGAACCAGTTCTCCAGATGGAGCCATAGACGGCGCCATCTTGTTTTTGAATGCGCCGAACAATTTTAATTGCACGGCGCATGCTGTAGGAGGTGATCAGCCTGAGCCCAAGGGCAGGGTCAAACTTGTCATCAGTCTTGAATCCCTTCGCTCCCAGAAGAGATCTAAGTCTAGCCCACCTCAAATTACTTTCACTCTTATCTACCACCAATTGGCTTTGACTGTTAGTAGTTCAGATTCTTGTAGAGAGCATTAGCATGCAATAAATCTATATTCGTTTGAACTGCCTGGACTCCTGTGATTGACAATGACAGCTGATTTCTTCCTTCTCATTCCAGCATTATTGCCCTGGTCCATCAACATTCTTAACATCACACAAATGATTCATTTGGAGGGGTGTGTGTGTGTGTGTGATAGAACCCCAGGAGAATCTTTCTAAGAAGTTATTTCAATTCAACTTCAAAAGTGGCTTACCATATTTTTCAGAGTATAAGACACACTGGATTATAAGACGCACCAAGGTTTTGAAGACACAAATAAAAAAATGAAGTTTTTGCACTCTGCAGATTTTGCAAAAACGGGCCAGTTTTTTTTTAAAGGCATGAATAGTCTTTAGGAGGCTTGTAGAGTAATCCAGGGGGGTGGGCCCCCTGCAAAACCAAGCAAACAATGGCCTGTTTTTCACCAAAACAGGCCCAATTTTCATCATGGCTTTTTCATCATGGCGCTCCATGGCTCAGGGCCTAGCTATATGCGAGACCGTCTCCTGCCCCAGACATCCATACATCCCTTCGACCGATCCGCTCCCATAGGGAGGGCCTTCTCCGGGTGCTGTCGGCTGGACAATGCCGGTTGGCAACACCTAGGGGAAGGGCCTTCTCTGTGGCGGGCCCAACCCTCTGGAACGACCTGCCCCCTGAACTCCGTACCACCTCGGACCTCCGCCTTTTCTGCCGGCATCTTAAAACGCATTTATTCCAACAAGCCGGCCTAGAATAATCACCCGATATGGACTTTTTAGTTATAAATTTTAATTAGAGGATTGTAAAATGTTTTAGCACGGGGTAATTTAATTTAATTGGGTTTTAATAATTAGTTTATTTATGTATGTATGTTCTGGTTTTTTAATTTTCCTGTGCACTGCCCTGGGTCCTTTTGTAGGAGAAGGGCGGGGTATAAATTTAATAAAATAAATCAAAAAATTGCATGCATAGCCTTTAGGAGGCTTATAGAATGTTCCTGAGGGCTGGGGCAAAATTGAGCAAAAAACGGCCTGTTTTTCGCTCATTTCTGCCCTCCCTATCTCCCATGAGCTCTCTGGAAGCCTCCTAAAGGCTCTGCACAGCCATTTTGGTGAGGGGGCGGTGTTTCAGGAGGCAAAAAAATGCTGTATTCAGTGTATAAGACACACCCAGATTTTCAGCCTCTTTTTTTGAGGGAAAAAGGTGCATCTTATACTCCGAGAAACACGGTATCTGAAAAAGTCTCTTAAAAGATTTCCGGAGTAACGAAAAACGTTGAAACCGCAGGATAGAATGAACGGGAGAGATTTTATCCGTCGGCCTATCAAGACAGGGAAAACATGGGTTACCTTTACAGAGGTTGTGGTGCTGATAAAAGCCCTCTCCACAGGCAAGGAGACACTGGCCCTGGTAGAAGGCCTGCGGGAAGGAGCAGGAGGAACACTGAGTGGGCAAAGGTCCTGTGCAGCCGGTACACGAACTGTGGCAAACTGGGAACGAAGAACGAAAGAAAACGTCAATCCAACCTTTCACGATTTGGACCTTAGAATATCATAAGAACAGAGTTGGGAGGGACCCACTCCATGGCCTCTTTCTGTTGGTCCCCTCTGGGGACATCTTAATGTAGAGCAACAATTCGTACTTTCAGCTCCTCAGAGAGTTAATTGCCATGAGGCGCCATGTTGAACTTTCCAGTGACTAGTATGAGAGAGTGAGAGCGATAATGCCAAATTTAACACCCAGGGTACTTGCGAGACCACCTACTGCCACCGGTAGCCTCCCACCGTCCAGTGAGATCCCACAGAGTCGGCCTCGTCAGGGTGCCGTCGGCCAGACAGTGTCGGCTGGCGACCCCCAGGGGGAGAGCCTTCTCTGTGGGAGCGCCTTCCCTCTGGAATGAGCTGCCCCAGGAGCTTCGCATAATTCCCGACTTCCCTTCCTTCCGGCGCACCCTAAAAAGTTGGCTTTTCCAACAAGCCGGCCTGGCCGGAATAAAATAAATGATTAATTTTAATTGTTAATTTTAATTTAATTTTTAAAATTTTATTTTAAATGTCAATTGGGTTTTTTTATATATATTCTATTTAATCTCCCTTTTAACTTTTGTAATATGTGTTTTTTATGTTGTACGCTGCTGTGAGCCCTTTGGGAGAAGGGCGGCATATAAATCCAATAAACCTCAATCTAAACAAACCTAAACCTGCTCCCCTTTCACATCTGAGACCTTGTAACACTAACAAATCACAAGCCACCAATGGAAGGAAAACAGCTACCGTATTTTTTGGAGTATAAGCTGGCCCGATTTCCCCCCCCCCAAAAGAGGGTGACAATCTGGGTGCGTCTTATACACTGAATGGAGCATTTTTTGGGGGCCTCCCGAAACCCTGCCCCTTCGCAAAAATGGACGTGCAGAGGGTTTGGAGGCCTGCGAAGTGCTCCTGGAGGCTGGGGAGGGCAAAAACGAGTGAAAAACGCATCGTCTTATACTCTACAAGCCTCCTAAAGGCTGTGCATGCCCTTTTGGGGGGCGAAAAACGTGCCCGTTTTCACGAAAAACGGGCCATTTTTTGCTTTTTTTTTTTGCTCCCCCAGCCCCCAGGATCACTTTGCAGGCTTCTCAAACTCTCTGCATGCCCTGTTTTTCACAAAACGAATGAGGCATGCAGAAGATTTGGGAGGTCTGCAGAGTGCAAAACCTTTTTTTTTTTAATTTACCTCTTCAAAATCTTGGTGCGTCTTTTACTCTAAAAAATACGGTACTTGCATTCTCACTCAGGGGTGCACTCACTTTTGTTGCCAGCAGTCTATATATGAGACCGCCTCCTGCCCCATACATCCCTTCGTCCGATCCGCTCCCACAGAGAGGGTCTTCTCCGGGTGCCGTCGGCCGGGCAAATGCCGGTTGGCGACACCCAGGGGAAGGGCCTTCTCTGTGGTGGGCTCTACCCTCTGGAACGACCTACCCCCGACCTATGCACCACCTTGGACCTCCGCCTCTTCCGCCAATGTCTTAAGACATTTTTATTCCAACAGGCGGCCTAGCATAGCCCCTCGTTTCTGACTTTTTATGCATAAATTGTAATTAGGTAGGGTTTTAAATGGGTTTTTTAGCACGGGTTTAAATTAATTTAATATGTTTTTAACAATGTATATTGTTTTATTGTGGTTTTAATAATGCCTGTGCGCCGCTCTGGGTCCTAACAAGGAGAAGGGAGGGGTATAAATTCGATAAAATGAATAAAATAAATAAATAGACATTAATGGCTGTGTGTTGCATTATTTTGAGGGGGCAGCTCATTTACACTGTTATACAAGCTGTATACTCACTACTTTACATTTGTAGCCAAGTGTTATTTCCTTAGTGTTGTCACATGAAAAGATCTACTGAAATATTTACCGAATGTATACATATACATTTGTTATCATATTATAAAACACATAAAATTATCCGCTACAATGTCCTACCTGTCAATGACTACTTCAGCTTCAACCGCAATAATACACAAGCGCACAACAGATACAAACTTATGGTAAACTGCTCCAAACTCAATTGCAGAAAATACCATTTCAGCAACAGAGTGGCCAACGCCTGGAATGCTCTATCCGGCTCTGTGGTTTCTTCCCTAAACCCTAAATTTTAATCTTAGACTGTCTACTGTCGACCTCACCCCATTCCTAAGAGGTCTTTAAGCAGTGGTGGGTTTCAAATTTTTTTAGAACCTACTCTGTAGGTGTGGCCTATTTTGTGAGCATGGCTTGGCAGTCATGTGACAGGGTGGGAGTGGCCAACTTGTAAAATGTGGTGAAACTCACTGTAAAATGTGGTGAAGCTCTTGCTTAGCAACCAAAATTTTGGGCTCAATTGTGATGATCAATTCTTTCTCTTTCTTTCTTTCTTTCTTTCTTTCTTTCTTTCTTTCTTTCTTTCTTTCTTTCTTTCCTTTCTTTCTTCCTTTCTTTCTTTCCGACCTTCCTTCCTTCCTTCCTTCCTTTACTTTCTTACTTTCTGCCTTCCCTTCATTTCCTTCCCACTGGGTTACCGGCAGCGGCAGGCCAGACTTACCTCTGTGTCTGCCGGTGGAACCCCCCTCTCACCGGTTCTCTAAATTTCACCATCCGGCTCTTGCGAGTAGGTGTGAGCCTGCAGAAACCCACCACTGTCTTCAAGGGGGCGTGCATAAGCGCACCAACGGGCCTACCGTCTCTGTCCTAATATTGCTTTTTATTCGTATCCACTTCATGTATCCAAAATCATATTTATACATATATATGTTGTCTAATACATGCTTGATTAAACAAAATAAATAAAATAAACAAAATAAACAAAATAAATAAAATCTACATAAATAAAAATGTAACAAGAGTTTGTTCAAAACCGCTAATCTCCGAAAGGACTGCACCGATCGCTTCCAAATTTTCACACTACGTTCCTTTCAAATACAGCACCAATGATATGTATAGATTGTGTAGATGTCACACCTGTGCCAGGTACACTCAATGGAAATATAAAAAGTTATTAAAAAGTAGGTAGATGGATACAGAGAGAGCAGTGGGCCACAGGTATTGTGTCATCCTTTATGACATAAAATACTCTCAGGGCGAAATACAGTAGATAGGTCGGTAGGTAGGTAGAGGGATAGAGAGAGGGAGAAATACAGTAGGTAAGTAGGTAGGTAGGTAGAGAGAGAAAGAGAGGGAGAAATACAGTAGGTAAGTAGGTAGGTAGGTAGAGAGAGAAAGAGAGGGAGAAATACAGTAGGTAAGTAGGTAGGTAGGTAGAGGGATAGAGAGAGGGAGAAATACAGTAGGTAAGTAAGTAGGTAGGTAGGTAGAGGGATAGAGGGAGAGGGAGAAATAAAGTAGGTAGGTAGGTAGGTAGGTAGGTGGGTAGAGGGATAGAGAGAGGAAGAAACACAGTAGGTAAGTAGGTTGGGGTTTATACGGTGGTTGTGTGTACGTGTTTGTGTGTGCAGGTGTACACCTATACACAGATTGGTTGGCCATTTAACCAGACTGAGCCACAGCAATGTGTGGCCGGGAATGGCTAGTAAATAAAATAAAATGTGAAGGGGTACCGCCCTCTCTAAGCGGTTTACAGAGTCAGCCTATTGCCCGCAACAATCTGGGTCTTCATTTCACTGACCTCAGAAGGATGGAAGTTTGAGTCAACCTCGAGCTGGTCAGGATCGAACTACTGGCAGTGGCAGGCAAAGTCAGCCTGCAGAGTCTATCCAATGGGCCGCCATTCTTGTCTATGGATTGGCTCCTCACAGAAACCTCCTTCCTACCTCGATTCCTGCACCCCGTGCTACTGAACCAGATAATATATCTTGAAGGCTAGTATTCAGTAGTAGTCTGTTCAGTTCATCAGTATTCCAGGAAGACTACAGCCGCTGATTTAAGCAAAAGATCTATTTGTTATGCAAAACAGCAACACTAAACAGCAAGCTGGCTTGTTTTTAAATAAGATTTTCTACTCCCCGGCCACTTCATACCAGCCCTGATTTCAACGAGCCTAAAAGCATTGATTACTATGTAGATTTTTCACACAACGAAGCACGAAGCATTACCTGCACCAGTGATATGCTCACCTACACATGTGGGTGCATACGAGTGCAGGTAGTCCTCGACGTATGGTCAGACTTGAGCCCAACACGTCTGTCACTAAGTGAGATGCTTGTTTAGTGCGTTTCGCCCCATAAGAACATAAGAACAGCCTTGCTGGAACAGGCCACAGCCCATCCAGTCCAGCATTCTGTCTCACACAGTGGCTCCCCATTTGCTTCAGGGTCTTCCCAAGCAGATGTCTTCACCTGCTTATGATTCCCTGCAAATGGCATTGAGAAATATCCTGCCTATTTCTCCATCCCGGAGGGTGTCCTTAGGCATCCATAATGATAGCCATGGATACCCTTGTTCTCCATGAACTCCTCTCATCCTTTCTTAAAGGTGTCAAGGCTGACAGTTGTCACCACTTCTTCTGGCAGGGAGTTCCATAGACCAGTGATCCTCTGGGTGAAAAAGTACTTCCTCTTATTTGTTTGAGGTCTAGCTATCAAAAGTTTCATGGAGTGCCCCCTAGTTCTAGTGTTGTGCGATAGGGAAAACCGTTTTTCCTTTTCGACTTTGTCCACACTGTGCATGATTTTATAGACGTCAATCAGGTCACCTCTCAGGCGCCGTCGTTCTAGAGTGAAGAGGCCCAGCTGTTGCAGCCTCAGATGGTAAGGAAGGGGTTCCAGCCCCCCCTAATCATTCTGGTTGCCCTCCTCTGCACCTTTTCCATTTCCATAATATCCTTCTGAAGGTATGGTAACCAGAACTGTACACAATACTCCAGATGGGGCCTCACCATAGATTTATAAAGAGGCAAAATGACACTTGCTGACTTATTTCCTATACCCTTCCTAATGATCCCTAGCAATGAGTTTGCTTTTTTCACTGCTGCGGCACACTGGGTTGACACCTTCATTGAGCTGTCCACCAGGACACCAAGGTCCCTTTCCTGGTTAGTTGCAAGGAGTTCAGACCATTTTACAGCCTTGCTTCCTTCACCGTTGTTAAGTGAATCGCCACCATGGTTAGGTTAGCCAGGCGGTAGTTAAGTGAATCTGGCTTCCCCATTGTCTTTGTGTGTCAGAAAGTTGCAAAAGGGGACTGCACAACCCTGAGCCAACTCGGAAGTCGCGGGAACTTCATTATTGGAGGCTTTCACGAAGAGATTGGACTGCCATTTGTCAGAAATGGTGTAGGGGTTCCTCCTTGGGCAGTGGGAGTTGGACTAGAAGATCTACAAGGCCCCTTCCAACTCTGTTAAACAAAAGCTCGGAACTCCAAAAACCTATTTACAAAGCATTCCCAAGACTCTTACCTCTGCATTTGCGGGAACTGTCCGTGTAGTAGCCATGGGGACATTCTGATAGGCAGCTGCCGTCCAGAAGAACTCGGCCTGAAGCACAGGACAAACATCTCAACCGCTCCAGGTAACACCTGTCACAACCTTCATGGCAAGCTGGCAAAGAGGAGAATCCGATTAGACACAGGTAAAGGTAAAGCTTCCCCTCGCAATATGGGCTAGTCGTTCCCGACTCTAGGGGGCGGTGCTCATCTCCGTTTCTAAGCTGAAGAGCCAGCGCTGTCCGAAGACGTCTCCATGGTCATGTGGCCATTATGACTAAATACAGAATGCGCATGGAACGCTCTTCCCTTCCCACCAAAGGTGGTTCCTATTTTTCTACTTGCATTTTTCACGTGCTTTCGAACTGCTAGGTTGGCAGAAGCTGGGACAAGTCACAGGAGCTCACTCCGTTACACGGCGCTAGGGATTCGAACTGCTGAACTGCCAACCTTTACTACCTGTACTAGGTAACGGTAAAATGCCTGGGGGGGGGGGGGGTAAATCATTTATTCTTTTGTTAATGCTGTATGAGGGTTAGGGCCGCCCCCCACCCAATGGTTCTGTCTCTTATGAAAATTCCCCAAGAGGGTTTGGAAAAGGAGTGGCGTTGAACACCAAATATTTATGCTAGCAGATGTGGCCCCATCTTCTGCTAATAAACCCACCCTTAACTCCGGATAATATTGTGTTTACCGTCTGGGTAAACAAAGTTTTCCCCCCAGAAGAGGGACTATGAATTTAAAGGAATGCCTGACCCCCGAGGCAAAGTGAGAAATGGGCGAGTCTGTTTGAAGAGATCGGAGGAGCTATGAAAAACTCTTTCCCCAAAAAGGGTGCTTTCGTGCATTTTAGCAATAGCAATAGCCCTTAGACCAGGGGTGGGCAAACTTTGCAACATTAGGTCTGAAGGACTTCAGCTCCCAGAATTCTCCAGCCAGAAAAGCTGGCTGGAGAAGTCTGGGAGCTGAAGTCCTTCAGAGTTAAAGTTGCAAAGTTTGCCCACCCCTGACTTAGACTTATATACCGCTTCACAGTGCTTTTACAGCCTTCTCTAAGCGGTATACAGAGTCAGCCTCTTGCCCCCAACAATCTGGGGACTCAGGGACTCGGGGCGGTGTACAGGTAAAATTAAAACTACTAAAAACATAACAATACATACAAAGCTAAAATCAAATTAAATAATCCTGTACAAATTTATAAGAGTTAAAACTGAACCCATAAAACTGAATAAAAAATTTAAATTACAGACTGGGGCGAGAAGCATAAGTTAGGCCAAGCCGACTTGATGGAAGAGGTAGGTTTTAAGTTTCTGGCGGAAGGAGCGGAGGTCCGTGGTAGTTCTGATATCAGGGGGTAGGTCGTTCCAAAGGGTCGGGCCCATCACAGAGAAGGCCCTTCCCCTGGGCGTCGCCCGCTGGCATTACCCAGTGGACGGCACCCGGAGAAGTCCCTCTCTGTGAGAGCGAATCGGCCGAAGGGATGTATGGGGCAGGATACGATCCCGCAAATAACTAGGTCCTGTGCCATGGAGCGCTTTAAAGATGATGACCAACACCTTGAAACGCACCCAAACGCAGCCTGTCCTTCCCTGCCCCAGCCGAGGATTCTTCACCCGGGACCCCTGGCAGCTTTCCCGCCCGTTTGCACGTGACCGCCGAACGCGCGCACGGCCCACGTGACTCGACTCACCCGCTGGAGGCTCCCACCGGTCCGCGGAATTTTTTTTTACATGAAACCGGTCCCTGGTGCCAAAAAGGTTGGGGGACCTCTGGGCTAAACAGCTGCATGGATCTCAGCAGCTGTCCTTGCTTTAAAAAAAAGGCGAATTAAAAGACACGGCAGGGTGGCTGTTACCTGTGCAAACTCCATCCGTTGCGTAGAACCACTGCCCGCAATTAGCCACGCACGTGCCTCCCAGTAACACGAGAGACGGGTCTCGGCAGGTGGAGCAGTTGCTTGCCGTCGGACCCCGGCACGTAGCGCAGGATTCGTGACAAGCTGGAGGCAAAGGGAAACATTTCCAAGTCAATTAGAGCAGCTCCTTTCTTGTACTCAGCAGGTACCAATTCTTCTTAATGCTCAGAGACCACCTAGCTAGATGGAAGGGGGAGAGGAGAGGAAAACCAGGAGAAGGGAGTTTCGGATCTGGAAGTGGCATCGTGGAAGGAGGGAGGAGGGGGGTGGCAGGAGAGCAGCCTTCCGATATCTCAGAGGCTGCCCCAAAGAAGAGGGAGTCAAGCTATTCTCCAAAGCACCTGAGGGCAGGACAAGAAGCAATGGGTGGAAACTAATCAAGGAGAGAAGCAACTTAGAACTGAGGAGAGAATTTCCTGACAGTGAGAACAATTAATCAGTGGAACAGAAATTGCCTCCAGAAGTTGTGAATGCCCCAACACTGGAAGCCTTCAAGAAGATGTTGGATAGCCATTTGTCTGAAACAGTATAGGGCTTCCTGCCTAGGCAGGGGGGTGGACTAGAAGGCCTTCAAAGGTCCCTTCCAACTCTGTTATTCTATTCTATGCTATTCTATTCTATTCTATTCTAAGGAAGGAAGGAAGGAAGGAAGGAAGGAAGGAAGGAAGGAAGGAAGGAAGGAAGGAAGGAAGGAAGGAAGGAAGAAGAGGGAGTCAAGCTATTCTCCAAAGCACCTGAGGGTAGAACAAGAAGCAATGGGTGGAAACTAATCAAGGAGAGAAGCAACTTAGAACGGAAGAGAAATTTCCTGACAGTGAGAACAATGAATCAGTGGAACAGAAATTGCCTCCAGAAGTTGTGAATGCCCCAACGCTGGAAGCCTTCAAGAAGATGTTGGATAGCCATTTGTCTGAAGCAGTATAGGGCTTCCTGCCTAGGCAGGGGGTTAGACTAGAAGACCTCCAAGGTCCCTTCCAACTCTGTTATTCTATTCTATTCTATTCTATTCTATTCAAGGAAGGAAGGAAGGAAGGAAGGAAGGAAGGAAGGAAGGAAGGAAGGAAGGAAGGAAGGAAGGAAGGAAGGAAGGAAGGAAGGAAGGAAGGAAGAAGAGGGAGTCAAGCGATTCTCCAAAGCACATGAGGGTAGAACAAGAAGCAATAGGTGGAAACTAATCAAGGAGAGAAGCAACATAGAACTGAGGAGAAATTTCCTGACAGTGAGAACAATTCATCCGTGGAACAGAAATTGCCTCCAGAAGTTGTGAATGCTCCAACACTGGAAGTCTTTAAGAAGATGTTGGACAGCCATTTGTCTGAAGTGGGGTAGGGTTTCTTCCTGAGCAGAGGTTAAACTAGAACTGTGATGGCAAACCTATGGCACACATGCCACAAGTGGCACACAGAGCCATTTGTCAGAGCACGTGCGGTGTCGCCCTGTGAGTTGTCCAGTGTGCATGCGCACGCTGGCAGCTGACTTTGGCCTTCTTTTGAGGCATTTTCCGCCTTCCGGAGACTTTAGGAACTTCCCTGAAGCCTTCGGAGCGCAAAAAAACGGCCCTATGAGCAAACTGGAAGTCCGTTCCCGAACTTATAAAGCAGGGATGTCCAAACTTGGGAACGTTAAGACTTGTGGACTTCAACTCCCAGAATTCCCCAGCCAGCTATGCTGGGAGTTGAAGTCCACAAGTCTTAAAGTTCCCAAGTTTGGACATCCCTGTTATAAAGTCTCTGGAGCCTGGGGAGGGAGAAAAAAAGCACGCTAAAAACAGGGTGGAGGGGAGTGCTGGTCATGGGGTCATGCATATAGCATTATGGATGTGGCACATCCACCCGCGATCCCCACTGTGCTCCCCCCAGTTTTGGCATGCAAGCCAAAATAGGTTCGCCATCACTGAACTAGAAGAAGGGTGGGGGAAGGAAGGAAGGAAGGAAGGAAGGAAGGAGGGAGGGAGGGAGGGAGGGAGGGAGGGAGGGAGGGAGGGAGGGAGGAAAACCACAGCTGTGCTTACAATCCTACAACTTTGCTCTGCTTTACACCGACTTGCAAATCTTGTAAACACCGGCAGTTAAAAAGTTACTTTCTTATCATCTTTCTCTGCAGACGGTCACTAAGCAAGTCAGTGGCCAAATGAGGCCTACTTGTATAGCTCCATGGAAATGGTGCTGTTAAATAAATTAGTTTTGCGGGAAGGCAGGCAGGGAGGGCAGAGGGGAGGGAGGAAGGGAAAGAAAAATAGAGAGAGAAGGAAGGAAGGAAGGAAGGAAAGAAGGGGGAAGGAAGGAAGAGAGAGAGAAAGAAAGGGAGAGAGAGAAGGAAGGAAGAGGAAGGGAGAAAGAAACGGGGAGGGGGGAGGAAAAAAGAGAGAGAGAAGGAAGGATGGGAGGGGGAAGGTAGGAAGAGAGAGAGAGAAAGGCGGAGAGAGGGAGGAAAAGGAAGGAAGAAAAAGAGAGAGAGAAAGAAAGAGGGAGGAAGGAAGGAAGGGAAACAAAGAGAGAGAGAAAGAAGGAAGGGAGAAAGAGAAAGATAGAAAGAAAGGGGAGGGAGGAGGGAAAAAGAGAGAGAAAGAAGGGAGGGAGGGGGAAGGTAGGAAGAGAGAGAAAGGCGGAGGGAGGGAGGAAAAGGAAGAAAGAGAGAGAGAAAGAGAGGGAGAAAAAGAAAGAGAGAAAGAAAGGGAAGGGAGGGAGGGATGAAAAGAAAGAAAGAAAGATCTTTTAATTTTCTGCCTCCATATAGAGCACAGGCATTGTGCGTGTTTAATGCCCTCTTGATTCGATTTTGATTTTATTTGATTTTTATACCGCGCCTATCTCCCCCAAAGGGACTCAGGGCAGTGCACAGGAAGTTAAAAAGTAAAAGTACAACATATAAATAAATACGAACATATAAATAAATACGACTACAAACAGTAAAATCTAATTAAATTTGAGGTGGCCTGTGCTAAAAATATCCTAGAAAAATTACCAACAAATTAAAATCCATTTAAAACAATTTAATACTCAGTCTCTAGGGGTGGTCTCGGGGACTAGACTAGGCCGGCTAGATGAAAGAAATAGGTCTTCAGACGTTGGCGGAAGAGGCCGAGGTCCGTGGTGGTCCGGAGTTCGGGGGGGTAGGTCGTTCCAGAGGGCTGGGCCCGCCACAGAGAAGGCCCTTCCCCTGGGGGTCACCAACCGGCATTGCCCGGCAGACGGCACCCGGAGAAGGCCCTCTCTATGGGACCGAATCAGTCGAAGGGATGTATGGGGTAGGAGACGGTCTCGCAAATAACTAGCCCCCGTGCCATGGAGCGTTTTAAAAATGGTTATCAGCACCTTGAAGCGCACCCGAAAAACCACAGGTAGCCAGTGCAGCTCGCGCAGGAGAGGTGTTACATGGGAATGCCGTGAGGCTCCCAAAATCCCCCGTGCGGCCGCATTCTGCACTAGCTGCAGTCTTCGGGTGCACCTCAAGGGGAGCTTCATGTAGAGAGCATTGCAGTAGTCTAGGCGGAACGTTACGAGTGCTTGAGTGACTGTGCGGAGGCCGTCCCGGTCAAGAAAGGGGTGCAACTGGCGTACCAGGCGAACCTGGTAAAAAGCCCCCCTGGCCACGGCCGTCACATGGTCCTCCATGGACAGCCGGGAGTCCAGGAGGACGCCTAGGTTGCGGGCCCTTTCCACGGGGGCTAACAGTTCGCCCCCAATGGCTAGTGATGGCATCAACTGGCTGTACCGGGACGTCGGAAACCTCAGCCACTCGGTCTTCGACGGGTTGAGTCGAAGTTTGTTACTCCCCATCCAGGCCCGTACGGCCTCTAGACACCGGGACATCACTTCAACGGCATCGTTGGGGTGGTTTGGGGTAGATA
Organism: Rhabdophis nuchalis; assembly: GCA_039707465.1. Lineage (NCBI taxonomy): Eukaryota > Metazoa > Chordata > Lepidosauria > Squamata > Natricidae > Rhabdophis > Rhabdophis nuchalis. The sequence continues at coordinate 10,202,105 of CM077648.1, read as the reverse complement.
TGTACAGCTGCGTGTCATCAGCGTACTGATGGTACTCTACCCCAAAACCACGGATGATCTCGCCCAGCGGCTTCATATAGGTGTTGAACAGGAGTGGCGAGACGAGGTATCCCACACATGAGGGGCCTCGAGGTCAACCTCTGCCCCCCTGCCAACACGAATTGCGACCGACCGGAGAGGTAGGAGGAGAACCTACCTCTTGACCTCTTGACTAAACCCATGCTAAACACCCCTTAAAAAAAAAAAGTTTATGGGCCAACCAAAGATCAGCTGGCCCAAATCCATCCTTCGGGCACTCAAGCCCAGGAGGGATGAAAGAGTGACTCTGAATAGACCAACAGGGCCAAGGGATCGCTTTGCTTTCCCTGGAAAGGTTAACACTGCCGTAACTCCGGCCGAATGTCACTCCACGGAGTAAAGAGAAGAGTACAGATTGCAGGCCATATTTAGAAAGCGGTGGGGGAGTCACGGAGAACAAGGAAATTTTATTTATGGCGCTTGTAAGGATTGTGGCATGTTAAGTCCTGTGCTGGCAGAATTTCCATCAGAGGCTTTTTTTAGCCATTGTTTTGCGTTTAAATAATTACACCCGCGCTCATCCGAATGTTCTAAACTTTATTTTTAATTCCACAGGCAGGCACGTATCGGCTTGCCATCCGGGAGCCAAAGATCTAACCCTGACTTGGGTGTGTGTGTGTGCAGGGGATGTGTACCCACCGATATAAATTCATAAGACTCGGGAGGAAAATCCCAAATTTGCAATTTATAACCAGGATCAGTCATCGCGTCGTTTACCTTCTGGCTAGTCTATAACCATAAATCCTGAAAGTCGGGTCAAAGTGGAACGTGGCTCGGTGTGCTAATTCTGCACAACGTATCATTTTATAGTCTTGAGGGTGTGTGTGTGTGTGTTCGTCAAATCTTGCTGTTTTATTAAAGCTAAGCAGATTTCAGGCCAGGCGGTGTCTGAAATCGAAGAACCTCCAGGGTGATCTTTACACAAGTTGCCAAAAAAAAAGAGAGAGAAAACATTGGGCACTATCTAATAAAATGAAATTCAATGGCGAAAAGAGTCAGGTTCTACATTTAGGCAACAAAAATGAAATGCGCAGGTGCAGTATAGGTGGTACCTTGCTCAATAGCAGGAACTGTGAAAGGGATCTTGGAGTCCTAGTGGACAACCCTTTAAATAGGAGCCAGCCGTGTGCAGCAGCTGCCAAAAAAGCCAACACAGTTCTAGGCTGCATAAACAGAGGGAGAGAATCAAGATCACGTGAAGGGTTGATACCACTTTATAAGGCCTTGGTAAGGCCACACTTGGAATACGGCAGTCAGTTTTGGTCTCCACAATGTAGAAAAGATGTGGAGACTCTAGAAAGAGTGCAGAGAAGAGCAACAAAGGTGATTAGGAGACTGGAGGCTAAAACCTATGAAGAAGAGTTGCAGGAACTGGGTATGTCTAGTTTAATGAGAAGAAGGACCAGGGGAGACATGATAGCAGTCTTCCGATATCTCAGGGGTCGCCACAAAGAAGAGGGAGTCAAGCTATTCTCCAAGGCACCTGAGGGCAGAACAAGAAGCAATGGGTGGAAACTAATCAAGGAGAGAAGCAACCTAGAACTGAGGAGAAATTTCCTGATAGTCAGAACAATGAATCAGCGGAACAGCTTGCCTCCAGAAGTTGTAAATGCTCCAACACTGGAAGTCTTCAAGAAGATGTTGGATAGCCATTTGTCTGAAATGGTATAGGGCTTCCTGCCTAGGCAGGGAGTTGGACTAGAATCAGGGGTCCCCAACCTTTGCAACTTTAAGTCTGAAGGACTTCAGTTCCCAAAATTCTCCAGCCAGCTTTACTGGCTGGAGAATCCTGGGAGCTGAAGTCCTTCAGACTTAAAGTTGCAAAGGTTAGGGACCCCTGAACTAGATGACCTCCAAGGTCCCTTCTAACTCTGCTATTGTATTGTATTGTATAAAGTTAGTAAGATCAGCCAGCGAAGACACACCGAATGTCTCCGATGAAATACCTCCACGCTTTAAAAGCAGGATTCTTAGCAGAAGTGGTGATTAGCTGGGGTTGCAACCAAGAAAAGCTATTAACTTCCTGCACCATCAAGGCTCGGCTATATTTCTAAGCGGGTTTATTTATTTGCTTTACAGAAAGAAACACACACACACACACAAAAACAGGAGAGGAAAAAAAGCAAAATGTATGAAGAGCAAACCAATGGAAATCCAATAATAAACTTAACAGAAGCCAACAGAGAAATAAAACAAGAACGAAGGCAGAAACAATAGAGGTGTAGCATAAAGCGCATATCTATCAAATGTCAAACAAGTTTATAAATCTGCATTAACGGGCGTAAATGACGTGTTGTTGTTTTTTAAGTTGCAAAATGTCTTAAAGTTGATGCCTAAGGAGAACGTACCCAGTTATTTTTTTTAATAGATAACTAGCCAATAACCGGGCATTGCCTGGGTATTTATTTATAGGGGGAAATGTCCAGACCAGATGTATTTTCTAATGTTGGATTTTCCCCCTTACCAAAGGGAACCCCCTTGTGGAGTACTGCGAAGCGGTTACTGTGGCAACTCCACTGTGCTGTACAATAGAAGCCCTTTTACAGCAGTACAGTAGAAGCCATTTTAAGGCACAACAGGCTGCATCTTAACAGAACGCACAACCTGAGGGGTGATAGGGGTGTCTTACACCCCACAGTATTTGTCTCCAGAGAGTAAGTCATCTGTGTGCCAAGTTTGGTTGAAATTACTCGAGGCGTTCCAGAGTTATGCTGGAACATACCCAAACACACACGGCCATTTTTATATAGACAGATAGAAGTTGTAAGTCGAGGACTACGGATTTAAATCCGTCTTTGATATAGAAGCACCATTAAAATCAAATCCCTTCCCTACACTAATGAAAGCTCAAACCTTAGTCACCTCAATCTGGCCTGAAGAAAAAAAAAAATGCAGGTCGTCTCAACTTATAAGGTCCGCTTAGCAATGGATTCTCTTAACGACTGCAGCATTTACGACCATCATCAACACATGACCGTAATAGGCAAGCTCCATTAGTCATATGTTATGGATTATCCACAGCACAGCCTTTTAAAAGGCTGGTTACAGCTAGTCCAGAACGCAGCCGCGCGGGTGATTATGGGTCCCCCAAGGCAATCCCACATAACACCTCTCCTGCACGAACTGCACTGGCTACCTGTGGCCTTTCGGGTGCGCTTCAAGGTGCTGATGACCATCTTCAAAGCACTCCATGGCTCGGGGTCTAGCTACATACGCGACCGCCTCCTGCCTCATACATCCCTTCGACTGATCCGCTCCCACAGAGAGGGCCTTCTCCGGGTACAGTCGGCCGGGCAATGTCGGTTGGCGACGCCCAGGGGAAGAGCCTTCTCTGTGGCAGGCCCTGCCCTCTGGAACGACCTATCCCCCGATCTACGCATCATCGGGGACCTCCGCCTATTCCGTCAAGGTCTTAAAACTTATTTATTCCTACAAGCCAGCCTAGCATAACCCCCGTTTCTGACTTTTATAGGGCAAATTTTAAATTGTAGAGTTTTATTAGGTTTAGCACAGGGATAGTTTAATAGTTTTTAATAATTATGTATTTTTGTATCTTTGTATGGTTTTAATAACGCCTGTGTGCCGCCCTGGGTCCTTTTTTAGGAGAAGGACGGGGTATAAATTTAAATAAATAAATAAATAAATAAATAAATAAATAAATAAATAAATAAATAAATAAATAAATAAATAAATAAATAAATAGGTCCAGGTCCAATTTACCTGGACTTCAGTAAGGCATTTGATAAAGTAGACCATAACCTACTATTAGATAAAGTAGAAAATTGTGGGTTAGACAGCACCACCACCAAATGGATTCGTAACTGGCTGACCAACCGCACTCAACGTGTAGTCCTCAATGGAACTGCATCTACATGGAAGGAAGTATGCAGTGGAGTCCCCCAAGGCTCTGTTTTAGGCCCAGTACTCTTTAACATCTTCATCAACGATTTGGATGAGGGGATAAATGGGGAACTCATCAAATTCGCAGACGACACCAAGCTGGCAGGAATAGCCAACACTCCAGAAGATAGGCTTAAGATACACATATAGGCAAGAAAAACCAAATGCACAAGTACAGTATAGGTGGTACCTTGCTCAATAGTAGCAACTGTGAGAGGGATCTCGGAATCCTAGTGGACAACCATTTAAATATGAGCCAGCAGTGTGCAGCAGCTGCCAAAAAAGCCAACACAGTTCTAGGCTGCATCAACAGAGGGATAGAATCTAGATCGCGTGAAGTGTTAATGCCACTGTATAGTGCCTTGGTAAGGCCACACTTGGAATACTGCATACAGTTTTGGTCGCCACGATGTAGAAAAGACGTGGAGACTCTGGAAAGAGTGCAAAGAAGAGCAACCAAGATGATTAGAGGACTGGAGACTAAGACATATGAAGAACGGCTGCAGGAACTGGGTATGTCTAGTTTGATGAAGAGAAGGACCAGGAGAGACATGATAGCAGTGTTCCGATATCTCAGAGGGTGCCACAAAGAAGAGGGAGTCAAACTTTTCTCCAAGACACCTGGGGGCAGGACAAGGAGCAATGGGTGGAAACTAACCAAGGAGAGAAGCAACTTAGAACTAAGGAGAAATTTCCTAACAGTAAGAACAATTAACCTCTGGAACAGCTTGCCTCCAGCAGTTGTGAATGCCCCAACCCTGGAAGTCTTTAAAAAGATGTTAGACAGCCATTTGTCTGAAATGGTATAAGATTCCTGCCCATGCAGGGGGTTGGACTAGAAGACCTACAAGGTCCCTTCCAACTCTGCTATTGTATTGTACCAAATAAATAAATAAATAAATAAATAAATAAATAAATAAATAAATAAATAAATATGCCTGCACAAATGCTGTCATTGATTGATTGATTGACTGATTTGCAGAGTTTAAAGTGTGCTCAAACTACACCATTCTGGATGATGCATCTAAACAAACAAATACCAGGTAGTCCTCGATGTACGACCCCAACTGAGCCCAAAATTGATGTCGTTCAGTGAGAAGTTTGTTAAGCGAGTTTAACAAACTGGGGAATTCTTGGGAGTTGAAGTCCAGACATCTTCAAGTTGACAAGGTTAAGAAACACTGGGTTAAGTGAATCCCTGCAGTTCTTAAATGAGTCACACGGTTGTTAAGTGAATCTTGGCTTCCCCGTTGACTTGGCTTGTCAGAAGGTCGCAAAGGGAGGTCAAAGTGACCCTGCAATCGTCATAAATGCGAACCATTTGTCAAGCATGCGGATATAAATCAGGTGACCATGGGGCTGCTGCTATGGACGTACGTGTGGGAAACGGTCGTAAGTCACTTTTTTCAGTGCCGTCGTAACTGTGAACGGTCACGAAACGAGCGGTTGTAAGTCGAGGACTGCCTGTATGCTTGTGGTTTGAGAGAGGGTTTAGGAGACTCCAACTCCCGCTTAGAGTCCTGCCGAAGATGTGAGCCTCACGCTGTTGCCCAATTCGAACATGTGAAGTTTTCTCCGCGTCTGAAGCCCAACGCTGAAGTCACCCGTGGACTTCATGAATAATAATTGAGCGGTTAATGTTCCCTACAAATCTCCAATTTCCCCCTTTTTTAATTAATTCACAGTTCTCTAAAAGAAATATCTGTCAAGGAAGAAAGGACCATAGCAAATTGGTTTGCACAATCATCTTCATTTTAGAAGAAAGCCTGTGGGAACAGTGGGGGGGAGGGGAGGCGGGGGGGGGGAGGACGAGAAAAACAGCTGAAGAAAACTTGGCAAAGTATCTTCAGGTCATGAAAAAAGAATGTCCTTCCTTTTCAAGAGGAAGCTTACCGTATTTTTCAGAGTATAAGACGCACCTTCCCCCCCACCCCAAAAAAAGTGTGTGGAAATGTTGGTGCGTCTTATACACCAAATACAGCCATTTTTGGCATCCTGAAGGCCTACCCCTTCATGCCACTTTTGTGAAAAACGGGCCATTTTTCGCAAAAAACTGAGGCGTTTTTGGCTTCTCTCAGCCCCCAGCAACCCTCTACAGGCCTCAAGCAAGGCTGGGGGAAGGCAAAAATGCCTCCAGGAGGTAGGCAGGCAGGCAGGTAGGCAGGCAGGCAGATAGATGCCATATAGGTAGGCAGGCAGGCAGATAGCTAGATGACAGATATAGGTAGGCAGGGAGGGAGGGAGGGAGGGAGGCAGGCAGGCAGGCAGATAGCTAGATGACAGATATAGGTAGGCAGGGAGGGAGGCAGGCAGGCAGACAGATAGATAGCTAGATGACAGATATAGGTAGGCAGGGAGGGAGGGAGGCAGGCAGGCAGATAGCTAGATGACAGATATAGGCAGGCAGGGAGGGAGGGAGGCAGGCAGGCAGGCAGATAGATAGATGACAGATATAGATAGGCATGCAGGCAGGCAGGCAGGCTGATAGCTAGATGACAGATATAAGTGGGTAGGTAGGTAGGCAGGCAGGCAGGCAGGCAGGCAGGCAGATTCAACTGTTCTCTGTACTAGCAATTGAGACTGGAGTCTACGCATAAAATATTATGTACACACCCTAGTGCTCAAAAAGTTGCCAATAAAACAACCTGGGAGGGGAACAAGTATCCTAAATCAAGAGAGGGAAGAATACGGGTCAAAACCTGCGAGAGAGTATCAGCATTTTGGAAGAAGCTGACTTGAGTTTTTGATTCTCGACAGGTTAACTCTAGCAATTATGGAATTATTCTTTCACGCCTCTAAATTAAACTGCTGAATTGAAAAAAGGTAGAGCTCAACCAGGAGCAGACTTTTGCTCAAAGGATGGGAAACCCATGGGAGGAAGGCGAAGGGAAGGAAATGAAAAAGTTGGGAGGGAGGGAGGGAGGGAGGGAGGAAGGAAGGAAGGAAGGAAGGAAGGAAGGAAGGAAGGAAGGAAGGAAGGAAGGAAGGAAGGAAGGAAGGAAAAAAGGAAGAAAGGAAGGAAGGAAAGAAAAAGTTTGCAAATTTGTTATTTGAGTTTGAACATATAATAATAATAATAATAATTTATTAAATTTGTTGACCGCTCCCTCTCCCCAAAGGGACTCAGAGCGGTGCACAGGGCTAATAAAACAATACATACATACATATAGTTAAAAACAAATTAAATATTTCCCTGCGCTAAAAATTCCAATTAAAAAACTAAAATCCCCATCTAAAATTTCTGGCAACCCCATTGAAGAGAGACTATCCTAGGCCGGCCAAGCAGAACAGATATGTTTTTAGTTTTAGACGGAAGGAGCGGAGGTCCGTGGTAGTTCTAATGGGGGGATTTTTGCATCGTTATTTTAAGCTATTTGAATATCTTTTCTAGCAGCAAGGTGCGGGTATATTTTAACGGACTCCAAAGGAAATAGCAAAGCGGTAAACCACCACACCTATATTCCTACGGAAAGCCAGGTTGCCTGTAATATCCCTTCTGGTTTTCCCTTGCAGGGGAGGGGTCTCTGGCGTTTTGATCACACACTGAAATGCGGTGGAATGCCTCTTCCTTGGATCATAATTAATAATGATTTCCCAGAATTGCAGGTTTTGTTCAAAAGGACGTGGGCACTGGGTTAATTCTTTTGTTTTCCTGCAACATCAGAGGATTGGGCAGGACTTCCCGCTAGTTTGATCTGCTGCTGTGCTCTTTGCGCTTTAAGTCACAGAGCAGAATGGGGAGAAAAGGGAGCGTACGAGTTAGGAGGCTTTTCTGAAAAACGGCGCTGCTTTGTTTGTTGCTTTTTTGTGGCTGTGATGGAAAGGGCAGCCAAGCAGCATCCAGCAAGCTGCTGGAACTCCCGAGAGAAAAAGATCAGAGGAAAAATTCCCACGCATACAAATACGGAGGCAAGGAGCTGAAAAATCAGCAATAAAATGAAAGCATGCGTTACACCAGGGGTTCCCAAACTTGGCAACTTGAAGACTTGTGGACTTCAACTCCCAGAATTCTCCAGCCAGCTCTGCTCCACAAGTCTTCAAGTTGCCAAGTTTGGGAAACCCTGCGTTACACCAAGGGTGTCAAACTCAAGGCCCCGGGAGCCGGATCCGACCTGGGGGGTGCTTAGATCTGGCCTGCAGGGCTGCCCTGGAAACAGTGAAGGACCGGCTTTTGCCTCGGCCAGTGCAAAGAAAGCTCAGGAGGACCATTCCATTCTTTTGTTCTGTTCTATTCTGTTCTGTTCCGTTCATTCCATTTTTCTTTTCTATTCTATTCAATTCTATTCCATTCTATTCCATGTTTTCTATTCAATTCCATTCCATTCCATTCCATTCCATTCTATTCTATTCTATATTTTCCCTCTATTCCATTCCATTCCATTTTCTATTCCATTCCATTCTAATTTTCTATTCTATTCTGTTCTGTTGTTCTGTTCTGTTCTACTCTACTCAATTCTAATTTTATTTTATTTTCTATTTATTCTTATTTTCTATTCTATAATCCATATTCTATTTTATTCCATTATATTCTATTTTTCTATTCTAATTCTATACTATTTTCTATTCTATTTTCTAATGTATTCTGTTCTGTTCTGTTTCTGTTCTGTTCTGTTCCGTTCCGTTCCGTTCCGTTCCATTCCGCTCCTCTCCATTCCATTCCATTCCATTCCATTTCTACATTTCCCCGCAGGTTACTTCCGTTCGGTGCACAAATGCCAAGCTGGCATCTGGTCTCCGGCTTTGCATCCTGAAGGTTAATTCGTGCATCATGCAAATTGCCAAAAAAGCGGCAGATGGAATCCTTGTTCTCATTTTCTAAGTGCTTCGCATACTTGACATTAACGGTTTCAAAGGCAGGGAAAAGAAACGTTTCCTAAAAGGGAAGCTTCCCGAACTGAAAGGAGATTCCTGGAAAAGCCTGGCCAGTTTTGCTAGACAGCTGTCCGAAAGATGCTCGCTCGTCTGTGGATTGTAACTTCTCAATAGGCCTTCTTCCTTAACTGCCTCTGTGCCTGATTGCAGCCTTTAAGGCAGTGTTTCTCAACCTTGGCGACTTTAAGTCCGGTGGACTTCAACTCCCAGAATCCCCCAGCCAGCACAGCTGGCTGGGGGTTTCTGGGAGTTGAAGTCCACCGGACTTAAAAGTTGCCAAGGTTGAGAAACACTGCTTTAAGGAGGCACTACGAGGGACTGATTTGGCAGAAGGACAGCCCGTGTCTCACTCTTTCTACACTGGACATTTAGTAATCGACCTGAAAACGTGGAGGTCGAAGTCTACCGCTTGTAAAACCTGCGGGAAGCGAGAAAAGTATTCAACACGGAATGGCAGAAGTCATGCAAGTCCCTAGCTCTTATCTCATAGGTCCGTGATGGCGAATCTCTGGCACGGATGCCATAGGTGGCACGCAGAGCCCTTTCTGCAGGCACGCAAGCCATCACCCCAGCTCAGCTCCACCACGCATGTGCACACGCCTCCCGCCCACCAGCTGATTTTCAGGTCACTGCCGCGCATGTGTGGGCGGCAGGGTGCAAGCGGGAGACATGCGCGCATGCGCAGGGGCGTGCACTTTTGCTCCCAGGAGGCTGCAGGGAGGCCTACTGGGCCCAAAATGGTGTGCAGAGGGAAGGGCGCCCTCCCGCAGCCCATTTTGCTCCCAGGAGGCTGCAGGTAGGCCTACTAGGCCCAAAATGGCGCGCAGAGGGAAGGGCGCCCTCCCACAGCCCATTTTGCTCCCAGGTGGCTTACAGGGAGGCCTACTATGCCCAAAACCGGATGCAGAGGGAAGGGCGCCCTCCCACAGCCCATTTTGCTCCCAGGAGGCTGCAGGGAGGCCTACTAGGCCCAAAACGGGGTGCAGAGGGGAGGGCGCCCTCCCGCAGCCCATTTTGCTCCCAGGAGGCTGCAGGGAGGCCTACTACGTGGGGGGAGGGAGGAGCACATGGAGATAACACGTTCATATGCAGGTGGTGGGGCACAGGGAGGGGGGGGGTCGCACATACATTGCACACGCTTTTGGCACGCAATGACAAAAAGGTTAGCCATCCCTGTTATGGGTAGTTCTCGACTTTACAATCTTTCATTTATCCCAAAGGTGCTTTTTTCAGGAGGCAACTGGACTTTCTTGTTTTTTTTTCTTTTGAAGACGTTTCACTTCTCACCCAAGAAGCTTCTTCAGCTCTGACAGGATGGTGGGGAATGGAAGGATTGATGCTCCTTGCAGACAGCTGGTCTTTTGCATCCTTTTAGAGGGTCGTTGAGGCCACTTGGAGGTTTATCTGTGTCCTCAGGGTCACCTGTGTTAGTGCAGATGGTTCCTGTAGTCTGCAATTTTTTTTCCCTCTGGAAATTCATTTCTACTCCCACACCATTCCAAGGGCCTTCATCCCAAATTGTATAGCTAAAGATCTGTAGTTGTTCATCCACAATTTTATAGCTAAAAGTCTGTAAACAATTTGGGATGAATTTGGGATGATAATTTAAAGGGATAAACCTTTAAATAAACCAAGAGATTGATCTAAATAACTTTCCTTTATTGGATTTACAAAGGACACGTTAACGTTTTGAGAGAAAAAAATTGAGAAGGGACAAAGGAAAAATAAAAAGAAATCAACTTCTTATATATTTGAAGGTTTAAAGATTGTTAAAAGGGAAGGGAATATAAAACTGTTTTATTTGATCAAGATTAAAATAGTTACATTGTAATCTACCAGGACTGAACAATGATGAGGCCTTAAGGATTTATTTATAGACCGGATATGGAAAGATTATTTGTTGCATTTTAGGAGAAGGTGTTAAAGTTACTAAAATTATTTACAGCTGTGATGGAGGAGGAAATCATTTCTTTATATTTCGTTTTTTTAACATATTCCTATTTTTTTCTAATCTCCTTGCTTTTTTCTTGTTCCTTTTTGCCCTTTCTGGATTTTTTTCCCTTTAATTCATTTGGTTAGTTTGCATTACATGTTAACTGCAATGGTTCATAACATTGTTATTGAAAAGGGAATTGACAAGCATGGGACGATATTACGCACAATATTAAAATGAGCAAATCTGAATGTGACTTGACTTGAGCTTTGCCTGTTTTCTGTCTCCCATCCCGCTGTGGTCCAGGTTTAAACCCACTGCTTCTTTATCTCTCCCTCCTCTCACCTTCGCCCTTGCCAAAAACCCATTTGACATTCCTCGGATGCCAGAAGCCTCGAGTGAGAATGAGTTATGTCTCTTCAAGCTTTTGCAAGCTTTTGCAAAGCTGCAAGCCAAAAGAATTTGGGTCACCCCAGTGAAAGGCCATGGAGAGTCCACTGTTTGAACGCAAGGAGACCCAATCTAATCTTTTAGCAAGGTTGATAAAACGGCTGGTGCAAAATGAAATGATGAACGGAGGGGTCCATGACACCTTTCCCGCCTACGCTCCTTTTTTCTCCTGGCTGGTTTTTAGCAGCATTTAGATAGCTTTGGAATAATTTCGAAGAGGCTAGCACCGACTTGATCTGGGTTTCAAAAGTTTCTTTTTTTTTTCCTTTGATGGAAATCAGTTTAGTACTAATTAACTTTTTTTTCCCCCTCGTCTAAATTAACTAATTAATTTTCTTTTCATCCCCTCCGGGCTCTGCTACAGGGCATTGCATGCCAAAACAACTAGACACAGAGAAAGATTCCCGCCACGCCCCCTTCTGTCATCACTCTACTGAACAGCTAATTCTCACGGTATTGTTTTATATCAAAGTATTTTTACTCATGTAGTATGGCTATATTACTTTTATCCTCAAAGTATATTTACTCATGTAGTATGGCTATATTACTTTTATCCTCAAAGTATATTTACTCATGTAGTATGGCTGTATTACTTTTATCCTTCTCATCTGTTCACTACCTTCTCTTATTGGTATCATTATGATGATGATTATTACTTTGAGATTATTATTGTTGCTGCTGTTGTTGTTATTAATATTATTATTATTATTTCATTTTGCTTGTGTACACTGGGAGTTTATGCACTGGAGACAAATTCCTTGTGTACTTATCACACTTGGCCATTAAATTTTTCTTTTTCTTTTTTTTTCTTTTTCTTTTTTTTTCTTTTTCTTTTTCTATTTCTATTTCTATTCCAATTCCAATTCCTATTCCTATCCTGTTCTAATCTACTCTACTTTATTCTACTCTACTTTATTCTACTCTACTCTACTCTTCACTACACTGTACTACGCTACACTACACTAAACTGTACTACACTATTTTATTCTATTCTAGCTAAAAGGAATTTAGGGGAAGTTACAGATGAGATTGAGGGCAAGAGAAGAAGGGTACAACAGAGAATGAGGTGGCTGGATGGAGTCACCAAAGCAGTCGGTGTGAGTTTGAATGGACTGCAGAGGATGGTAGAGGACAGGAAGGCCTGGAGGAACGTTCTCCATGGGGTCGCAATGGGCCAGATACAACTTCACCACTAATACCAACAACGACAACAGATGAGATAGGCTGGTTCTATTAACCACGTTTTGTCAAATAGGATATAGGAGCTCCATCTTTAAAGACAACCATCTTTAAATCGCTCCATGGCTCGGGGCCTAGTTATATGCGAGACCGTCTCCTGTCCCATACATCCCTACGGCCGATCCGCTCCCACAGAGAGGGCCTTCTCAGGGTGCCGTCGGCCGGGCAACGCCGTCTGGCGACACCCAGGGGAAGAGCCTTCTCTGTGGCAGGCCCTGCCCTTTGGAACGACCTCCCCCCTGAACTACGTACCATCTCGGACCTCCGCCTCTTCCGCCAGTGTCTAAAGACACATCTTTTTCAGCAAGCCGGCCTAGCCTAACCTCCCACTGGGGCTATTTTAGATAGTTTTAAATTGGGGTTTTTAATCTGGTTTTAGCATAGGATTGTTTCTAGTAATTTAATATGCTTTTAAATTTTGTATATTTTGTCTTATATGCTTGTAAATTCCTGTGCGCCGCCCTGGGTCCCTCGTGGAGAAGGGCAGGATATAAATCGAATAAAATCTAAAATCTAAATCTAAATCCATCACTGAGTATTGTGCTAAGAATTTGCTAAGGAAATATGTGGATTTTTGCATTATCTTTTCCTGCCATTTCATTCATTGTCATTCAACCTCTCCTTGACCTCAGTTTTCCGTTCAGAGATGGATAGAGTTCAGATTACCTAACACAGGTATTTCTTACCTGTGCACTGGAGAGGTCCCGGGAAAAACCCTTCCCCGCATGACGTCACGCACTGGGCATCCTTCAAATGCAGCGAAGCTTGGCAGGAAGTACATCCAAATTTATTAGTACAAGTCAAGCACATCTCTTTACAAGCTGCCCAGGGCGGGGAAGAAAACAAAAAACAAAAAAAGAAAAGATTGTAAAAAAACTGAGTTGGATTTGATTTTCAGCTCGTTTCTCAATTACTTCTTTCTTATATTCAGCTTTTGACTTAGTTGTCTTTAAAAAGCCTCCTTTATTTACTTCATTATTATTATTATTGTTATTTACTGTCACTGGATAACATCGCCAGATCTCGCTGATTTAGCAGAGCAAGGAAGATTCTCAGAGATGATTCACACCCTGGTTGGTATCTCTTTGCACTTCTACCATCAGGCAGAAGATAGCAAAGTATAGCCAGCCGAACGAACAGGTTTAAAGGTAGCTTCTATCCATGGGCTGTGAGACTTTTAAATTCAACCGCAATCACTCCATGCACAGGCTAGTTTTTTCTTTTTTCTTTTCTCTCTCTTTTTTGTTTCCGTTATAATTTTGCACCAGTGAAGTTAAAACTAATTTCATTGTAATTTTAGTACAATGACAATAAAGATGATGATGATGATGATGATGATGATGATGATGATTATTATTATTATTATTATTATTATTATTATTGACTTTATTCATAAAACATGAAACTCAGCCAACTAAACGTTTAACAATGCATATTACAAATACTATTGACTGGTGCTAATGGTTGATACAGTTTGCTGCCAGCATCCTAGGTATCAACCAAGTATCTTCGTAGAATATAAGATGTGCCAAGTAGCGCCATTTTTTGCAGTTCCGTTGGTGTTATTGCAGGAAGCTGCAATTTGCTGAGATATTTAGTAAAATTCTTGGACATGGTGCCAAGTGCCCCTATGACAATGGGTGTCACGGTGACATGCTTCATCCATAGCCGTGTGGTTTCGATGGCCAGGTTGCGATATTTCATGATTTTTTCTAGATCTTTTTCTTCGACTCTGGCATCTCCAGGAACAGCGATATCAATGAACTGTACACTTCGGCCCCCTACAACCGTGATATCTGGTGTGTTGTGCTCCAAATGACGGTCTGTTTGTATTCGAAAGTCCCACAAGATCTTCGCCCTCTCATTCTCAATAACCTTTTTCTACTTTGTGTTCCCATGACTTTCTGGATACAGGTAAACCATATTTTTTACATAATGACCAGTGGATTATTTTAGCAACTCGGTCATGTACATTACATTACAAAAAAAACTTTGTAATCAGTTTATTATTATTATTATTATTATTATTATTATTATTATTATTATTATTATTATTATTATTATTATTATTATTATTATTATTATTATTCTGTGGTTAATCTTTGGTGAGATTCATAGCCTTTGGGGCTGGTTGGTAGCTCAACAGCTACAACAGTTTCAAACTGCCCAAAGCAGGGAAGAAAAAAAACAAAACAAGAGAAGATTGTAAAAAAAACTGAGTTGGATTTGATTTTCTCTTGTTTGGGATCCACGATGCAGAAATCAGGGGTTTCAAACATCGCCCAGGTACTAGCCCCAGTTTTTTTTAAAAAGGTAATTTACTGCTGACAAGCCAAGTGCCTATTGAAGATTGGTACAGTACATGGGCCTATGGCTGCAATAAACATTGATTTGATTTAACTGAAATCAGATGATCAGTTATTGTTGCAGGCTTTTGTGAGCGTTGTGGCCCATCAGCCACAGCACAGTGGCAGACAGTGAGGAGGTTGGGGAGGAACCTGGGACAGTCCTGGAGTCTGGGGAAGGCTCTGATGAGGGCTCTGCATTGGAGGCAGAGAAGGGGTCAGAGCCGTATGCCAGTTATCAGCTGCCTTCAGAGTCAGGCATCAGTGAGGCAGACAAACAGCTGGAGCCTGTTCCCAGTTTGCACATGTGCAGAGTTGCCAAGCGAATGGAACAGCTAAAGAACAGGGGTTGACTCAGGAGTAAGGCCACAGGTGGACGATGAAGGGCCCCTCCCATAGGGAATAAAAGAGGAGCGAAAGGGGAATGGAGTTTGCAGGAGACAATTAGTTCCCCCTTGCCACATTTTGCAGATATCGGCCGGGTAGCTCTCCAAGCCAGATAAGGTCGGTGACTGTAAATCCTCCCTTGAAAGACTTTGCTGGATGTGATGGATTTTTGTCAGGACAAGGAGTTTGCTTCATGCTCTTGGGAAGCCTCGATCAGAACAATAATCGAGTTTGACACCCCTGTCCTGGGAGCTGCCTTAGAGGAGAAACAGAGCAATAAAAAGGATATTTCAGAAAGACACAAATCTTCCAAATAGTTTTTATCTCTTTTAACACCCAGAAGCCACGGGCGTCTTATTAAAAATGTCTCAGCATCACCTACAGAGCAAGAAGCTTCAATATCACAAAGCAAGCCGGAGGCTAATCTTACCTACGCAAAGGCCAGCATCTGGATAGAATCCAACCCCACAGCTGTCGACGCAATGCCCGTTCAGGAGAAACTTGGTGGACTCTCGGCAGGCATCACAACGATCAAACGCCCGGGTGCAGGTCAAGCAATCAGGGTGGCAGTGACCTATCGTGAAAATGAGACAACTTTATTCGGGGGGAGGAAGTGCAGGATGGACTCATCTGCTCAGGTAAGGAGGTGGCTTTTGCTGCATGGCAGAGAGAGAGAGAGAGAGAGAGAGAGAGAAGAGAGAGAGAGAGAAAAGAGAGAGAGAGAAAAGAGAGAGAAGAGGGAGAGAAAAGAGAGAGAGGAGAGAGAGAGAAGAGAGAGAGGAGAGAGAGGAGAGAGAAAAGAGAGAGGAAAGAGAGAAAAGAGAGAGTGAAGAGAGAGAGAGGAGAGAGAGAGGAGAGAGAGAAGAGAGAGAGAAGAAAGAGAGAGAGAGAAAAGAGAGAAAGAAAAGAGGGAGAGAAGAGGGAGAGAAAAGAGAGAGAGGAGAGAGAGAGAGGAGAGAGAGGGGGGAGAGAAAAGAGAGAGGAAAGAGAGAAAAGAGTGAAGAGAGAGAGAAGAGAGAGAGAGAAGAGAGAGGAGAGACAGAGGAGAGAGAGAGAAAAGAGAGAGAGAGAAGAGAGAGAGAGGAGAGAGAAAAGAGGGGGGAGAGAGAAAAGAGAGAGAGAAGAGAGAGAGAGAAAAGAGAGAGAGAAGAGAGAGAGAAGAGAGAGAAAAGGGGTGCATGGCTTGGCTGCAACTGTCCAAAAGTAAGTACCACCCCTCCAGCTTAAATTTTACCTGTGCACACTGGAATGGGTGGGGTCTTAATCAGGGCTCATTTTGAGGGTAGGGCTTATATTGGGTGCATGAGTAAAAATCAAGCTAGGACTTATTTTCGGAGTGGGTTGTATTTTCGGGAAACAAGGTACTGTCGATATTCCCCGGTCTTCTCCATCTTCTTTACATTCCATCACAAGAAGTGGGATTACACCTCCTTGAAATCATGTTTTGAGCTCTGGGATCCTCGTGGACACGACTCTTTCAATATTCTTGGCTGGAGAATTCTGGGAGTTGAAGTCCACAGGTCTTAAACGTTGCTAAGGTTGGACATACCCAGAGGTGAAATCCAGCAGGTTCTGGCAGGTTCTGGAGAACCGGTAGCAGACATTTTGAGTAGTTCGGAGAACGGGTAGCGGACATTTTGAGTAGTTCGGAGAACTGGTAGTGGACAATTTGAGTAGTTCGGAGAACCGGTAGCAGACATTTTGAGTAGTTCGGAGAACTGGTAGCGGACAATTTGAGTAGTTCGGAGAACCGGTAGCGGACATTTTGAATAGTTCGGAGAACTGGTAGCGGACAATTTGAGTAGTTCGGAGAACCGGTAGCAGACATTTTGAGTAGTTCGGAGAACCGGTAGCGGACATTTTGAGTAGTTCAGAAAAGTGGCAAATACCACCTCTGGCTGGCCCCAGAGTGGGGTGGAAATGGAGATTTTGCAGTATCCTTCCCCTGCCACGCCCACCAGGCCACACACCCCAAGACCCACCAAGCCCACCAAGCCACATCCACAGAACTGGTAGTAAAAAAAATGGGATTTCACCACTACACGCCTGCTTTTAAAGCAAAAGCTTTAAGACGTGAAGACCCTCTTCTGAGTTAAGAGAATAAACAGTTTAAGACTAGACACCTGAAAATAAAAAATGGCTGTTTTGCAACTACCTGGCTTGCATTGAGGGCAACATTCTCCGTGCACGGCAACAGCCACACTTCCTGCGGGACACGTTAGACAAGACTGAGAATAGCACTTTACTTTAGAGTCCAAACATTCGCATACACGGCATGGGCCTTCCTTCCATTTTTCACCACTCTGCGGGAGGAAAAAAAACAATAGAGGCTGGGATACATCACAGTTCTCCAATCCTATTGACTATTATTCAGCCTTCTGAGCAGCGTTATTATCAGAGTTTGTTGCCTAAATTCAAATCCAGGAGCACTAGCAGATAACCGATGCAGCAGGAAGCATTAACGTCTTTAGAATACATAAGAATAGATGAGTCAATGTACAATACCAACAGGTGGTTCTTCCAAGGAAACACAAGGCAGGGGAGCTACAGGCAAACACAAGCAGTTAGTTTCATTTCAGCAGACAAGCCCAGACAGACTGATAGTTTACTTCTCAGAGCAGCAGGCTTAGAGCTTACAGACCAGTTTCAGTTTCAATTCTCAGCTAGGCTAAGGCGAGAAACCTGGCGTAAGCTGTTCTAGGCAACTGGGAGCACCGCCGTCATTCGCCACCTATTCTCGCCACTGCTGCTGCAGTCCATCCTCCCCACCCTGTTCTGTCCCACAGGCTGAAACACACTAAATCACCCCGCACACACACACATTTGGCTGCTTGTCACTATCTCCTTGGCTGCTTGCCACTACAAATAACTTAGCACTTGAAGACACGACTCGACCTTTCCAACAATGATTTGTAACTGTTGTTTCCTGCAAATGACCCCTCCCAAAGCCTTCCCTGTAAGCTCTCTTGGGAGGGGCCACTCAGCAAAGAGCTTGAGTAACTGTTGCCTCCTTTTCTCAGCCCTGCATAATCTAGCATCAGCGACAAACTGCCCCTGGTCCTCCCCACTGCTCCATGACCCAGGCGCCTCCTGATGGCCAACCAGACTCTCTGCTTCCTCAAAGTCTCCATCCTCCTCTAGGGCAGATTCATAGGACTCTTCACTAGAAGAGTCCATCAGCAGTTCATCTGGAGCCAGCTGGGCCACAACACATCCCCACAGGGGTTTGACGACTTGATGGTTTCCTTGCAGACATTTCATTACCAAACTACGTAACGTCGTCAGGCCTAGCATGAAGTTGCCGTCAAAACCTATGCATCTTAAAACAGCCAGAGCAGTCTTTGAAGAGAGAGTATCAACACGCCAGACGACCATTTAGTTTCTTTGGCTGCGCTGACCCAAGAGGTTTAGTTTAAATTGATCTATTTTCAATGGAGTCCTAGGCTGCATCAACAGAGGGTTGTGTGAAGGTCTTGTGAACTTCTAGTAAAACTTCTCCGAAGCACAGGCAGAAGTCTTAGGGACAGTTGAAAAGTTTTCTCTGAATTGCTGCTTTGATCGAGTGGGTTTATAGTGCTCAATAACGTTTAGCAGCACTTTTAAAAATCTTAAATAGTTGCTTTATAGTAATTTGGAACCAATGAATAAGGACGTGAGCAGGCTGTATTTGTACAACTGAATGGCTTACAAACAGTGCAATCGATACAAACACACACACACACACACACACACACACACACACACACACAGAGAGACGGAATCAATTTTGTTTAAACTGTAGCGTTCACGCCTGCGTTTCCTTTTCAGCCTTACAAATGAGGAGAACTTATCTATCTGTCATTCGGATGCATGCGATTGTTTTTAAAACCAGGAGATTTAGAATAGAATAAAATAACAGAGTTGGACCTTGGAGGTGTCCTAGTCCAACCCCCTGCTTTTGCAGAACAATGTCTGAGCAGGTTTCATCAAGAAGTACCATATTCTTTGGAATATAAGACACACCTTTTTCCCCTCAAAAAAGAGGGTGAAAATCTGAGTGCGTCTTATACACTGAATACAGCATTTTTGGCCTACCGAAACTCTGCCCCTTTTGCAAAAATGGAGGTGCAGGGAGTTTGGGAGGCTTGCAAAGTGCTCCTGTGGGCTGGGGAGGGCAACAACAAACAACAAACAGGCAGTTTTTGCCCCCCCCCCAGCCCCCAGGAGCATTCTACAAGCCTCCCAAAGCCTCTGCATGCCCTTTTTCTTTGCAAAAAACGGCCCGTTTTTACAAAAAACAGGCCGTTTTCTGCTCGGTTTTGCCCCCCCCCCAAGCCCCCAGGAGCATTCTAAGCCTCCCAAAGCTCTGTGTCCCCCCATTTTTTGCAAAAAACAAGGTGTGCAGAGGGTTTGGGAGGCCTGCAGAGTACAAAACCTTTTTTTTAAAATTTACCTCTTCAAAATCATGGTGCGTCTTATACACCAGTGCGTCTTAATAGTCCGAAAAATACGGTATGTACTCTCTGTTTGCAGAGCACAGGGATTGGGTTTAGTTGTGTGATGCTCTTTCACAATCCTGGACTAGCAGCCTGAAGCAGGCAAATTCTGCTACTCCAAGAGAGCAAGCAAATGGTTCTAAAACGCTGGATTTCCTGGCCTGGGAGGAGCAAAAACCTACAAACCTACAAATGGGATTAGTTTCCTACTGTGAAATCGGATTTCCCCAACTTGTATTCTGCCGAGCGCAGCTTTCAATGCTTTACGCAGAGCCCAGAACAAGAAAATATCCTTAACGTGTAAATGATGCACACCAGTGGTGGATTCGGGATTCCGTTGGTTGGAATGGCCTCGGCGTCAGCCACATGAACGCATGTGCATGCATCATATTTACCTGTGATGCTTTTGCAAGCCTCTGCGATGCTCCAGCTGATTGCCGGGGCGTTGCGCATGCTGTATACACTGCACGCGTGCGCAGAAGCGCTGAAGATTTAAAAGTACGGTAAAGAGCAAGGGCGGGCTCTGGAGCACCGTACTGGAATGATAATAATAATAATAATAATAATAATAATAATAATAATAATAATAATTGTTGTTGTTATTATTATTGTTGTTGTTGTTGTTGTTATTATTATTATTTTAATTTATAACCCGTTCTCTCTCCCCGAAGGGACTCGAGGCGGGGCACAGGGAATTTAAAAATACAATAAAAACCACAAACATAATACAATATTAAAACGAATTAAACTAAAACCCTGCGCTAAAATCCCATATGAAAACTAAAACTAAGACCCTAAAAGCACTAAAAACAGTTTAATTACCCCAGGCCAGCCAAGCAGAAGAAATATGTTTTTAATTTTTGACGGAAGGAGCGGAGGTCCGTGGTTGTTCTAATTTCGGGGGGAAGGTCGTTCCAGAGGGTCGGGCCCGCCACAGAGAAGGCCCTTCCCCTGGGCATCGCCCGCTGGCATAGCCTAATGGACGGCACCCGGAGAAGTCCCTCTCTGTGGGAGCGAATCGGCCGCAGGGATGTATGGGGCAGGATGCGATCACGCAGATAGCTAGGTCCCGTGCCATGGAGCGCTTTGAAGATGATAACCAACACCTTGAAGCGCACCCGAAAGACGGCAGGCAGCCAATGCAGCTCGCGCAGGAGCGGTGTTACATGGAAAAACCTAGAGATTCCCATAACTGCCCGCGCGGCTGCATTCTGGACAAGCTGAAGTCTTCGGGTGCACCTCAAGGGGAGCCCCATGTAGAGAGCATTACAGTAGTCCAGTCGGAATGTCACGAGAGCATGAGTGACTGTGCAAAGGGCATCAGGTGTTCCTTGTTCACAGCGGGGTACAAGGGATAACTCCAAGCTATGTGCACACAGCCTACAGTCAGGGGTAGGATTCTACTGGTTCGGTCCGGTTCGGAAGAACCGGTAGCTCTGACGATCAGATGGGCCCGCCCGCTTGCCCTTGCGCTATATTGATCTATACCTTCTCAGCTGATTCGCACAGCAGAGCAAATTGTTGTGCCTCAGCTGTGTTACTCCGTAGCAGAAACTCAGAAGGTAAGTTTTCTGAAAACTGTGCATACACGCGGAGTGGACGTCAGGCACGCGTACACGCAGTGTGCGCGTTCCCCGAACCAGTTGTTAATCTGGCAGGGTCCCACCACTGTCTACAGTCCTCAACTTACAACAGTTGGTTTAGTGACCGAAGTTACAATGGCAATGAAGAAAGTGACATGACTATTTTTCACAATTATCATCTTTGCAGGTCATGATCAAAATTCAGATGCTTGACAACTACCATATTTTCGGACTATAAGACGCACCAAGATTTCGAAGAGGTAAGTAAGAAAAAAAAGGTTTTGCCTTCCCTCAGCCCCCAGCAGCCATCTGCAGGCTTCAGCAGGGCTGGGGCAAGGCAGAAATGGGGGTGTTTTTGCCTTTCCCCAGCCCTGCTGAAGCCTGCAGAGGGTTGCTGGGGGCTGAGGGAAGGCAAAAAAGCCTCTGTTTTTGTGAAAAACGGCCCATTTTTAGCAAAAATGTGATGCGGGGGACGGGCTTCAGGAGGGCAAAACTGGCTGTATTCGGTGTATAAGACGCACCAACATTTCCATGCTCTTTTAGGGGGGGGGAAAGCTGCGTCTTATACTCCAAAAATAGGGTAGTTCATATTTATGATGGTTATGGTGTCCCGTAGTCACATGATCACCATGTACGAACTTGACAAGCAAAGTCAATGGGGAAACCAGATTCCCTTGACAACTGTGTTACTAATTTAACAACTGCAGGGATTCACTTAACCATTATGGCAAGAAAGGTCATAAAATGGAGCAAAACTCACTTAACAGCTGTCTTGCTTAGCAACTGAAATTTTGGACTCAACTGTGGTCGTAAGACGAGAACTTACAAACCTATAGACAGGAAATCAGATGGGATGGTCCAGATTTGGACAGAAGGATGCAATAAATGACCATTTGATGTGCTTTTGAGATACATTAATGTTCCTTAATCCAATGCTTCAAGATATGTTGGACTTAAATTTCCATAATACCTGGATTGAATTTCCTTTGGGCTTGCTGACTGCAGGTGACAGAAGTCCAAAATCTTTGAAGGTTGAGGAGTGTTCTACTTGTGCGCAAACGGCAATCTTGTAGTACAAATGTCTACATTTGTAAGTTGTCAATGGCCAAAGGCAAATGAGGTCCAGGCAGAAGAAGAACCTCATGGCTTCCAAATCTAAGGGACTGGTTTGGACAAAACTCAACAGAACACTGTATATCGGACATTAATACAATTGAGCGGGTCCAGAGGTATTTCACGAGAAGAGTCCTCCACTCCTCTGCTCACAATAGAATCCCTTACGTCACCAGGCTCAAAATTTTGGGTTTCGACAACCTAGAACGATGCCTCCTGCGGTCGGACGTAAGCGTAGTACGCGAAATTGTCTGCTACAACGTCCTACCTGTCAACGACTACTTCAGCTTCAAACACAATAATACACGAGCAAACAATCGATACAAACTCAAGGCAAACCGCTCCAAACTCGATTTCAGAAAATAGGACTTCAGCAACAGAGTGGTCAACGCCTGGAATGCTCTACCTGACTCCGTTGTTGCATCCTCAAACAGCTTCAACCTCAAACTGTCTACCGTGGACCTCACTCCATTCCTAAGAGGTCCGTAAAGGTATGCCTTCCATCCCTGTCCTACTGTCCCCATTTATTTGTTCTCATTTCCTCTATTCATGTCCATGTTCATACTTATACCTGTTATCTTGTACGTGTTTGACCAACTAAATAAAATAAAAATAAATATTTTCTTTTCTACCTTGGCAATTCTACATGCGCTAAATCAGCGAGCTACTTACGTCTTTGGTAGATTCTTTGTAAACACAGGGAGCCCCTCTTGAAATGCATTCAGGGCAACACTTGCCTGGGAAATGAGATAATTCTTCACCCTGCAGAGAAATTAAGCATTACAATAAGATACCTAGAATCAGCTCTTTTTATTTTTAATGATGCCGAGAGAAGAGATGGGGAAGCGGGCTATTTTACTTTAGAATCCTATTTGATCAGTCTGATTCCATCACCCGGTTCCTTTCCAAAAAGATAAGTATCATTGTGACTCTACAAAGACCGCAGCACAAGCTCTCCTTGAAATGCCACAAGGCTGACAACTAGGTCAACTCCTGGGAGAAAGCGGAGAATCCAGTTTCGTGCATGGAATTGTATCTGCTGGAAGTTGCGATTTGCTTGTCTGACCACTTTCCCACAGGGCAATCTCCTTCCATGAAATACTCTAGGGCAGGGGTCTCCAACCTTGGCCACTTGAAGACTTGTGGACTTCGACTCCCAGAATTCCTCAGCCGGCTTTGCTTTGGGAGTCAAAGTCCACAAGTCCCCTTGGGGAGATAGGGCGGCATACAAATTTGAATAATACATAAATAAATAAAGTCTTAAAAGTTGCACAGCTGGCTGAGGAATTCTGGGAGTCGAAGTCCACAAGTCTTAAAACTGTCAAGGTTGGAGATTCCTGCTCTCAGGCAGTAGCCCCCAAACCTTTGGGCCCCCAATTCAGTGGTGGGTTTCTGCAGGCTCGCACCTACTCGCGAGAGCCGGTTGGTGAAATTTAGAGAACCGGTGGGAGGGGGGTTCCACTGGCGTCCCTGGAAGTAAATCTGGCCCGCCGCTGCGTGACCCAATGGGAAGGAAAGGAAAGGAAAGGAAGGAAGGAAGGAAGGAAGGAAGGAAGGAAGGAAGGAAGGAAGGAAGAAAGAAAGAAAGAAAGAAAGAAAGAAAGAAAGAAAGAAAGAAAGAAAGAAAGAAAGAAAGAAAGAAAGAAAGAAAGAAAGAAAGAAAGAAAGAAAGAAAGAATTTATCATCACAATTGAGTCCAAAATTTTGGTTGCTAAGCAAGAGCGTTGTTAAATGAGTTTCACCACATTTTAAAAGGTGGCCACTCCCACCCTGTCACATGACTGCCAAGCCACGCCCACAAAATAGGCCACACCTACAGAGTAGGTTCTAAAAAAATTGAAACCCACCACTGCCCCAATTCCTCATCTTACAAACTCAAAGATTTCCACAAAGGGGTTAGGACAGGAGCACAGAACATAATAATAGAGTTGGAATAGAGGTCATCCAGTCCAACCCCCTGCTCAAGCCGAAAACTCTATTATTTCTGACAAGTCTCATCCTAAAAGCCTCCAGTGGTGAAGTACTTAAATCTTCTGAGAGCAAGCCTTGATTGTTCTGTCAGCACAATTTCTCCTCAGTTCTAAGTTGCTTCTCTCCTTGATGAGTTTTCACCCATTGCTTCTTGTCCTGCCCTCAGGTGCTTTGGAGAATAGCTTGACTCCCTCTTCTTTGTGGCAGCCCCTGAGATATTGGAAGACTGCTATCCTGTCTCCCCTGGTCCTTCTTTTTATTAAACTAGACCTACCCAGTTCCTGCAACCGTTCTTCATATGTTTTATCCTCCAGTCCCCTAATCATCTTGGTTGCTCTTCTCTGCACTCTTTCTAGAGTCTCCACATCTTTTTTTTTTATAATGAAGTGATCAAAACAGCATACAGGCTATATAAAGCATTGGTTCATCTCAACGGAGAGGCCTAGCAAGAAATGCTAAAGAAGCCAGTCCTTTACCTGGGCAGTATTCTGACCTAGGCTTCCCCAGAAAGCACAAAGCAGATTCCTGGTCCCGACAAAACCCCTTTTATTAAATGAATGTGAATTCTTCTCATTCACATTCAGCCAAGGCCTGGTAAACAGCCTTTCAAAGGTGAAGTTATGACCACAGACCTTATCTAGCATGGAAAGCTGCCATGTAAATATTTCCCAAACACAGTGCTGAGTAAGGAAAGACGAGAGTCTCTGAGATTCACGGACAGATCTTCACACTCCTGAAACAAACAAACGAATTGTTTCCTGCTAAAGCCGACTCCCCTTTCGCTCCTCTTTTATTCCATCTGGGAGGGGCCATTCATCGTCCACCTGTCGCCTTACTCCCAAGTCAACCCCTGTTCTTTAGCCGTTCCCTTCGTCTGGCCACACTGCGCATGCGCACACTGGGAACAGGCTCCAGCTGTTCGTCTGCCTCATTGATGTCTGACTCTGAAGGCAGCTGATAACTGTCAGAGGGCCCTGGCCCCCTCTCTGCTTCCGACACAGAGCCCTCATCCGAGCCTTCCCCAGACTCCAGGACTGGCCCAGGTTCCTCCCCAACCCTCCTCACTGTCTGATGCTGCTGTCAGCTCTGCTGGCCGCTGGCGGGCCGCAACAGGTAGTCCTCGGCTCTACCTGCTTCATTTAAATGCATTGCAGGTCCCTCCCATTTGATCTTTCTGCAATGGCTACATTGCTCAAGTCAAGAAGAGGTCCCGATCCTTCTTCCCTCTCCTGAAAGGGTCACCATCTCTCTTGAACAAGCTACTCTTTTATGGGGAAGGGAAGAGTGCAGAAACCCTGAGAGTTCGGCTCCAATTCAAGCAAACGGACAGAAAATTGCTTTTACTACAAGGCTCGAGCAAGGAATTAGTTAATAATTGAAAGGTTTTACAAGGCAGGGCGGTGGTGTAACAACAGCATTGGAAGGGGAAGGACTGGGGTTCTTTAACATTTTCGAGGAGTTGCGGTAGTGGTAGGTTTCAAATTTTTTAGAACCTACTCTGTAGGTGTGGCCTATTTTGTGGGCGTGGCTTGGCAGTCATGTGACAGGGTGGGAGTGGCCACCTTTTAAAATGTGGTGAAACTCATTTAACAACGCTCTTGCTTAGCAACCAAAATTTTGAACTCAATTGTGATGATAAATTAATTCTTTCTTTCTTTCTCTTTCTTCCTTCCTTTCTTCCTTTCCTTTCCTTTCCTTCCTTCCTTCCTTTCCTTTCCTTCCCGTTGGGTCACTGGCAGCAGCGGGCCAGATTTACTTCCAGGTACGCTGGTGGAACCCCCTCTCACCGGTACTCTAAATTTCACCAACCGGCTCTCGCGAGTAGGTGCAAGCCTGCAGAAACCCACCACTGAGTCGCGGACACGGCCTCCTAGATTCTGTCAGAGACATAAAACACCCCCTCTGAACAAGGCCCAAATTGTCCTACTGCCATATTGTCGAACCTATGGCACGCATATGTGCATGTGCCTGCTGTCGATCAGCTGGTTTTCCGGCCATGCATGCACATGGGGGGGGGGCACATGTAGAGGGTGCATGCATGCATCTGGGGGGCACGGAGAGTGCAGGGGGGCCGCACACGCATGCACAGAGTGGCTGGACACACAGGGTGGGGGAATCACACCAAAGGTGGGTTTCTGCCGGTCCACCCCGGATCGGGCGAACCGATAGTGGCTGCGCCGGGAGGCTCTGCATAGGTGCAGAAGCATCGTGCGAGCGAGCAAGCGTGCACCAACGAACCGGTGGTAAAATAAATTGAAACCCACCACTGGATCACGCATGCATTGCATCCTGGGTGCGTGCCTGTGGTTTTGGCACACAGCGAAGAAAAGGTTAGCCATCACTGGTATATAAGGTCTCCTGCTTGGACTAGAAGACCTCCAAGGTCCCTTCCAACTCTGTTAATCTTGTTATTCAGACCTGAAAAGCAACTACCGTATTTTTCAGAATATAAGATGCACTGGAGCGTAAGACGCACCAAGGTTTTGAAGAGGCAAATTTAAAAAACAAAGTTTTTGCACTCTGCAAACCTCCCAAAAACAGCCTGTTTATCGCAGAAATGGGCCTGTGTTTGTTTGTTTTTTCAAAAAAAAAAAAAAAAAGGCATGAATAGCCCTTAGGAGGCTTGTAGAGTGCTCCTGTGAGCCCCCCAAAAACGGGCTCATTCCTGCCCTCCCCAGCCCCCAGAAGCACTCTGGAAGCCTCCATAAGGCTCTGCACGGCCATTTTGGTGAAGGGGGTTTCAGGAGGCAAAAAATGCTATATAAGACGCACCCAGATTTTCAGCCTCTTTTGAGGGGAAAAGGTGCGTCTTATACTCTGAAAAATACGGTATTTCAGCATCTGATGTTTCCAGGAGCTTGTAAAAAAAAATTCTTTACCTGGCCGCAGTCCACTTTGGCACACGTTGCCTTCCGACAAGCCACCCGTCCTTCGTCACAGCTACAGAAGTTACAGTCTGTATCGTGCCACATGTCACTGTGGTATTTGAGGGTGCCGTTGTGCGCACAGCTGCCCTTGGAAAGGACACACTCTTCACAACATCTCCCAGGGCGCTGCACTTTGTTCTCCTCCTGAGAAGATGCAAGTGGAAGATTGAGGTCATGGTAAAGGAAAAGGTTCCCCTTGCACATATGTGCTAGTCGTTCCTGACTCTAGGGGGTGATGCTCATCCCTGTTTCAAAGCCGAAGAGCCAGCGCTGTCCAAAGATGTCTCCGTGGTCATGTGGCCAGCATGACTAAACGCTGAAGGTGCACGGAACGCTGTTCCCTTCCCACCAAAGGTGGTTCCTATTTTTCTACTTGCATTTTTACGTGCTTTCGAGCTGCTGGGTTGGCAGAAGCTGGGACAAGTAACGGGAGCTCACTCCGTTACGCGGCGCTAGGGGTTCGAACCGCTGAACTGCCGACCTTTCTGATTGACAAGCTCAGCATCTTAGCCACTGAGCCACCTTCTGACTGTAAGAGCCCCCAATTAACGGAAGCTGGGACAAGTAACAGGAGCTCACTCCATTACGTGCCGCTAAGGATTCGAACCGCCGAACGGATGATCTTTCTGATTGACAAGCTCAGCATCTTAGCCACTGAGACACCTTCTGACTGTAAGAGCCCCCAATTAACGGAAGCTGGGACAAGTAATGGGAGCTCACTCCATTATGTGCCACTAGAGATTTGAACCGCTGAATGGATGATCTTTCTGATTGACAAGCTCAGCATCTTAGCCACTGAGCTACCTTCTGACTGTAAGAGCCCCCAATTAACGGAAGCTGGGACAAGGAACGGGAGCTCACTCCATTACGTGCCGCTAGGGATTCGAACCGCCGATCTTTCTGATCGACAAGCTCAGCATCTTAGCCACTGAGCCACCTTATGACTGTAAGATCCCCCAATTAACGGAAGCTGGGACATGGAACGGGAGCTCACTCCATTACGCAGCCCTAGGGATTCGAACCGCCGAACTGCCAACCTTTCTGATCGACAAGCTCAGGGTCTTAGCCACTGAGCCAACCGCTAAATTCCCCAGAAAATCTCCCAGGTTTTAAGCTTAGGAATTACCTGCCGGCAATTCAGCGGGAGGCAGCTCTTTGTAAAGCACCTGGGTTCTCCTGTATCACATACGCAGGTGGTGCAAGGATCCTTCTTCCACTCTTCACCATGCTGCATAAGAAAGAACATTATTCGAACGACAGCTAGTCCTCGACTTACGGCCATTCGTTTAGTGACCGTTCAAAGCTCTGAGGGAAATGACTCGTGACTGTTTTTCACACTCACAGCGTCGGCGGCATCCCCACGGTCCCACCGTTAAAATTTGGACGCTTGACAACAGCACATACAGGTAATCCTTGAGTTACAACCATTCGTTTAATGACCGTTTGGAGTTGCAATGGCACTGAAAGGAGTGGCTGTTGTTTTTCAGACTTTACGACCGTTGCAGCCCCACAGTCACTTGATTGAAATTTGTGTGCTTGGCATGTGATTCCCCTTCTGCACCTTTCTAATCAGCAAAGTCAATGAGGAAGCCAGATTCTCCTAACAGCCGTGTATGTATGTATGTTTGCATCCATCCATCATCTATCTATCTATCTATCTATCTATCTATCTATCTATCTATCTATCTATCTATCTATCTATCCATCCATCCATCCATCCATCCATCCATCCATCCATCTATATCTATTATTTATCTATCCATCCATCCATCATCTATCCATCTATCCATCCATCCATCCATCCATCCATCCATCTATATCTATTATTTATCTATCCATCCATCCATCATCTATCCATCTATCCATCCATCCATCCATCCATCTATCTATCTATCCATCATCTATCCATCCATCCATCCATCCATCTATCTATCTATCCATCATCTATCCATCCATCATCCATCATCTATCCATCCATCCATCCATCCATCCATCCATCCATCCATCTATCCACCTACCTACCTCTTCATCTGTCTGTCTATCTGTCTATCCATATTGATCTGTTTGTTTGTCTGTCTGCCTGTATCTATGTCTGTCTCTCTATCTACCTACCTACCTCTGTCTGTCTGTCTATCTATCTATCCATGCATCCATCCATCCAGCTACCTACCTCTATGTCTGTCTTCTATCTGTATATCTATCTACATCGATTGGTCTGTCTGTATCTATGTCTGTCTGTCTCTCTATCTCTACCTACCTCTATATCTGTCTGTCTGTATCTATGTCGGTCTGTCTATCTATCTCTCTACCTATTTACTTACCCACCTCTATGTTTGTCTGTCTGTCCATCCATCCATCCATTCTACCTACCTGTCTGTCCCTCTGTCTGTATATATCTGTCTGTCTATCCTATCTATCTATCTATCTATCTATCTATCTATCTATCTATCTATCTATCTATCTATCTATCTATCTTATCTAATCTCTTATCTATCTACCTTATCTATCTTATCTGTCCTCTCTTATCTATGTATCTTATCTGATCTATCTATCTATCTATCTATCTATCTATCTATCTATCTATCTATCTATCTATCTATCTATCTACCTACCTACCTACCTACCTACCTACCTACCTACCTACCTACCTACCTACCTACCTATCTATCTATCTATCTATCTATCTATGAAATTTATTTGCCACCCATCCTGTATCCAACGGCTGTTACTAACTTAACAACCGCAGTGATTCACTCAACAATTGTGGCAAGAGAGCTCGTAAAATGGGGCAAAACTCACTTAACAGCTGTCTTTGCTGTTAAGGATTATCTGGCCCTCAACTGTGGCCATAAGGCGAGGACTGCTTGTCTTCTGCCCATGCCCAACAGAGGTCACGGTTAGAGTGCTAGTCAAACGCAAACTCTCAGCCAGGAAGCAAATCTGGCAGCCCTTTTCTCCACTTCACTGAAGAACCGTCTTATCTGCATGAGGTGATGGGCCCCATTCGGTCTTGCCAGAACATTCCTTTCTCCTCTTGATCCCTTTCAACTCATTGGACTCTCCAAGAAGAAAGTGCAGTCCAATTGTTTGTTTTTTGAAGTTAACATGTCAAGCAGAGGGTGAAGGAGAAAGAAAAAATGCACCTCAAGTTCGTCCTTGGGGCATTTTATCTGAAGGTTTACCTGGTATAATGTCCCAGATGCAAAGCAGGGTTTTCGAGCACATTCTGGACAACATTTTCCAGCTGGTACGACGAGACTTTCATCCTAATAATCGTTGGCAGAAGGAAGACGGGAAAAAGCAAATAAAGGAAAGGTAAGATGCCAAAAGGCCAAAGGTTTGAATGGAGATTTGAGATCATCTTATGTCTCTCTCTCCCACTGAAGAAAAAGTTCTGTTTTTATTGAAAAACTAGCTTACAACTCAGCGTTGCTCGGGTATTTATTTATACGGGGAAAATGTTTGGACCAAACGTAATTTCTAATGTTGGATTTTCCCCCTTACCAGAGCGAATCCCTTATGAAGTACTGAAGCCGTTACCATGGCAACTCCACTGTGCTGCACAGTAGAAGCCATTTTAAGGAAGTTCAGTAGAAGCCATTTTAAGGCGCAACAGGCTGTATCTTAGCAGAACACACACCCCAAGGGTTGTTAGGGGTGTCTTACGCCCACAGTATTTTTTTTCCAGATAGTAAGTTATCTGTGTATCAAGTTTGGGTAAAATTGGATAACCAATACAATACAATAATACAATACAATAGCAGAGTTGGAAGGGACCTTGGAGGTCATCTAGTCCAACCCCCTGCCTAGGCAGGAAGCTCTATACCGTTTCAGACAAATGGCTATCCAACATCTTCTTAAAGACTTCCAGTGTTGAGACATTCACAACTTCTGGAGACAAGCTGTTCCACTGATTAATTGTTCTAACTGTCAGGAAATTTCTCCTTAGTTCTAGGTTGCTTCTCTCCTTGATTAGTTTCCACCCATTGCTTCTTGTTCTGCCCTCAGGTGCTTTGGAGAATAGTTTGACTGCCTCTTCTTTGTGGCAACCCCTGAGATATTGGAAGGCTGCTATCATGTCTCCCCTGGTCCTTCTTTTCACTAGACTAGCCCTGCCCAGTTCCTGCAACCGTTCTTCATATGTTTTAGCCTCCAGTCCCCTAATCCTCTTTGTTGCTCTTCTCTGCACTCTTTCCAGAGTCTCCACATCTTTTTGACATCGTGGCGCCCAAAACTGGATGCAGTATTCCAAATGTGGCCTTACCAAGGCATTTGTCTGAAATGGGATAGAATTTCCTGCCTAGGCAGGGGGTTGGACTAGAAGACCTCCAAGGTCCCTTCCGACTCTGTTATTCTATTCTAAAAACTGCAAATTTTCACCCTCTGCAACTTCCACCCCTTGCAGATAATCGGTGGCTGCCAAACAGGAGGCCGGGAAGCATGATGGACAGGCTGGCAAAGCTCATACTTAAAAAAGAGAAAAATTCAAACGAAGCAAGCCGCTTATTTGATGTCCTTCACACCTTAAGATTAAACCCAGCTGGAGACTCTATCGAAGAACACAGAAAGAGAAATAGCTCGAAGATTGCTGGGGGGAGCTTTGTCCTCTCATCTTACGGCTGAGACAGCGAATAAGAAGAAGGATGTCATATTTGCCCAAACCTAACGATTACCCTGTCTTTTTTCTAACACAGTAGGAGGACATTTGCTTGACATAATACTTATAGTCCATGATGGGCCTCAAATCAAAAAGATTCCAGAAGCCCCTAAAAATTGTAACCCACTAACAAATTGTACTGAAAGGCACAATGTCAGGGTTCCAAGTACCGTATTTTTCAGAGTATAAGACGCACCTTTTTCCCCCTCAAAAAAAGAGGCTGAAAATCTGGGTGCGTCTTATACACTGAATACAGCATTTCTGGCCTCCCGAAACCCCGCCCCCTTCACCAAAATGGCCGTGCATAGCCTTTAGGAGGCTTCCAGAGTGATGCTGGGGGCTGGGGAGGGCAGAAATGAGCAAAAAACGGCCCAGTTTTTGCTCAATTTTGTCCCACCCACCCCCAGCCCTGCAGGAGCAGTATAAGCTTCCTAAGGCCGTTTCTTTCTTTTTTTGACAAGAAACGAGCCCATTTTTGCAAAAAATGCGCCATATTTTGCTCGTTTTTGCCCCCACCCCAATCCCCTAGCAACACACTACAAGCCTCCTAAGGGCTCTTCATGCCCTTTTTTAAAAAAAAAAAATCATCTTTTTTACATATATATATATGTTAGATTTTTGAGCTGATCAATAAATAAATCAGGGAGACTAGGATAGATCTATTTTGAGCTTTTTAGCTCTCATCAGCTAGCCATATCCTTACTGGGATTTGAACCGGGGCTGTATTACATGTTAGGCAGAAGCCTTAGCCACTAAGTCAACCGGTTCTCTTCCTGATCAGCTGAGACAGGAGGATCAGTATATACTTGTGTCACAACACCCTGTTATGCCCCGGTTCAAATCCCAGTAAGGATATGGCTAGTTGATGAGAGCTAAAAAGCGCGAAATAGATCTATACTAGTCTCCCTGATTTATTTATTGATCAGCTCAAAAACCTAACACACATATAAAAAAAAAGTACACAACAGAACTCATATCTTTTTGTCTAGATGGTCTCTGGTGATGAGCCGAAAGGCAGAAAAGGAAAGCAGTATGCTTCCTCCCTTAATTGGGGCTTAACAGGGTGTTGTGGCTTCGTATTTGTAATGCGACTCCGGCTGGCTCTTTAAATTCAGGATGGAAGAGTGAAGGGAGACCATTGGAAAGGAGAAATTGTTTACTGCCTGAAGTTGACAATCCGTGTTGTTTGGCCTCCTGCTGCTCTGCACCACGTTCCTCCTAGTAACCCAAATGACTAGTCACCCACTTCGGGAGAGCCATTCCTCTTAAATGTGGAATAAAAGGAAAACCCAGAAGACAAGACACTCGGTTGATAGTAGAAGAATTGTGTCGCTTCAGAGATGGGTGGCTGTAGGAGAGGGAGTGGCAGAGAGAAGAGAGCGTTGTGGCCAGCCAGAGGAACTGGCAGCAGTCGGGCAGTGAGGAGGGTTGGGGAGGAACGTGGGCCAGTCCCGGAGTCTGAGGAAGGCTCGGATGAGGGCTCTGCGTCGGAGGCAGAGAGGGGGCCGGGCAGTAATGGTATCCTATTATCTTCACTACCGGTTCAGTTGCAGGAGTGTGTGTGCCCACAAGCTCACTTCGCTCATACATGGCACGTCTGGGCATGTGCAGAAGGTCCATGATGATGTCTGGGTGGGAGTGGAGAGCATTGCGCCGCGGCTACTACCGGTTTGCCAGAATCGGTGCGAACCAGCAGAATACCACCTCTGAGGTCTGACAGTTATCAGCTGCCTTCGGAGGTGGACATCAGTGGGGCAGAAGAACAGCTGGAGCCTGTTCCCAGTGTGCGCCTTAATTAAGAGGTAAAGCTAAGGAACAAGGGTCGACTCAGGAGTAAAGCCACAGGTGGACGATGGATGACCCCTCCCATAGGGGATAAAAAAGGAGCGAAAGGGGAGTGGAGTTTGCAGGAGACAATGAGTTCAATTCAATAGAGTGAAGATCTGTTCCTGACGCCTTGCCAAGTATTGTCTGTTACAGAGTGGCATTTGGAAGATATGAGCCTGGCAGCTCTCCAAGCCTGATCAAGGTCTGTAGTTGTGAAATCTCCTGAAAGGCTGTTGGCCGAGACTTTGCTGGAAAGGAATTCCCTTTGAACTAAATAAAAGGGGTTTTATCGGGACCAGGAGTCAGCTTCGTGCTTTTGGGAAGCCTAGGCCAAGGGTCTGCAAAGTCGGCTCTTTTAAGACTGGTGGACTTCAACTCCCAGAGTTCCCCAGCCAGCATAGCTGGCTGGGGAATTCTGGGAGTTGAAGTCCACCAGTCTTAAAAGGGCCGACTTTGCAGACCCCTGGCCTAGGCAGTAATGGTATCCTATTATCTTCACTACCGGTTTGGTAGCAGGAGTGTGTGCCCAGTAATGGTATCCTATTATCTTCACTACCGGTTTGGTAGCAGGAGTGTGTGCCCGGTATCTTCACTACCGGTTTGGTAGCAGGAGTGTGTGCGCTAGATAGGAGCTAATGGAATTCAAGAGAGTTTGTGAGTACGTTAGTGATTCTGGGCTAATTCCTCTCTTGACTCCACCACTCCAGGCTCTGTCTGTCTTTCTCCTACAGAGGTAGATTTTTCTAGTGTTTTCCCAGCTCTACTGCACAATGGATGATGGAACAACTCCTGTCCGTGATAGAATTGGAACAAAAGAGGCTCACTCCCTTCCTTGGGCGAGGACACAGTACAGTGATCCCTCGTTTTTCGTGGTTAATAGGGACCGGAACCTTCCGCGGAAACTGAAAAACCGCGAAGTAGGATTCGCAATACACTATACCGGAAACTTGAGTTGGTGGACATCGTTTAAAGCAAGCACTAGGGGGCGCTTGCCTCCTACCAATGCATTTTTTTTCTATTCTGTATTTTTGAAAAACCCGCGACGCACTGAAGCCGCGAAACATGAAGCCGCGAAAAACGAGGGATCACTGTATTCCTAAATATGTCGTAATGTCAAATAAGGAGTATGTTCTACTCTCTGGTTCGTAGCTCCTTGTCCTAAATATTTAAAGCCTACTACGCACACGCACACTGCACGTGATAAAGCGTTAGCTCTCTTACTTAATTAAGAGGTAAAGCAAAAAAAAAAGACATCAATATTTAACTTAACTGGGAAGGGAGTAAAGGGAAACGCGGCATCAATATTTTATTGAAATAACAGAATCTCGCAATTTGGTCACTGATTACAAGCAGAGTGACTTATAAACACTCGGCAATTCATTAAAATGCAATTATGCGCTAAGAGCAAATTAAGGCTGCCGTAAAAGCCCTGATTTAATGGACCATTAGCGGGAGGATGTCCTGTTTTTCCCAAAGGTCCGTTAAATCCAAATGCATGTCATTTGGGTTAATTTACCTTATTTCACCTCGTTTGCATCATGATATCATGACACAGTCGCTGCAAGGGGCATAAGCAGCGCCATGTCCTTTGCATGAGATAAAAGGCGTGCAACATGAATACGCAAAAGGAAAGATGGTACATTAAGAGAATCGTCTGGATGACTTTGGGTAGAGCAGACTGAAATGATTCGTTTTGGGACATGATAATCAGTTCCATCCGGGGTCCATTGATTGGGGGCTCTTACAGTCAAAACATACAGCTCCAGAAACTTGGGAGGAGGAGGAGGAGGAGGAGGAAGAGGAGGAGGAAGAGAGGAAGAAGAAGTGGAGGAGGATCAAGAGGAGGAAAAGGAAGAAGAGAAGGTGGAAAGGAGGAGGAGGAGGAGATGGAGAGGAAGAAGTGGAGGAGGATCAAGAGGAGGAAAAGGAAGAAGAGAAGGTGGAAAGGAGAAGGAGATGGAAAGGAGGAGATGGAGAGGAAGGAGGAGGAAGATCAAGAGGAAGAAGAGAAGGTGGAAAGGAGGAGGTGATGGAGAGAAGGAGGAAGAGGAGGAGAAGGAAGAGGAGGAGTTGGAAAGGAGGAGGAGGGGGAAAGGAGATGGAGAGGAAGAGGAGGAGGAGGAAGATCAAGAGGAGGAAAAGGTAGAAGGTGGAAAGGAGGAGCTGATGGAGAGGAGAAGGAGGAAGAGGAGGAGAAGGAAGAAGAGGAGTTGGAAAGGAGGAGGAGGAAAAGGAGGCGATGGAGAGGAGGAGGAGGAAGGAGGAGCAAGAACAAGAGGAAGAAGAAGAGAAGTTGGAAAGGAGGAGTGGGAGGGGATGAGGAAGGCAGGGGAAGAGGAAGGCAGGGGAAGGGGGGAGAAGAGGGGAGGAGGAGGAAGGGGGAGGGAGGGAGGGGGAGGGGGACAGATGGAGGGAGGGAGAAGAGGAGGAGGAGAGGAAGCAGAAGGAGGAAAAGGAGGAGAAAGGGAAGGGGAAGGAGAGGGGAAGTGTAGGAGAAGAGGGGGAGAAGAGGGGAGAGGAGGAAGAGCTGGGAGCGAAGTCTGGAAGGTATGACCATTACAGGCAACCAAGAAAACAATTAGTCAATTACTAGGATCGCAAGCCATGAAACCATGTTCTATGGCAGGGGTAGTCAACCTTTTTATACCTACCGCCCACTTTTATATCTCTGTTAGTAGTAAAATTTTCTAACCGCCCACCGGTTCCACAATAATGGGGATTTATAAAGTAGGGAAGTCAATTAAATTTAAAAAAAGGAAAGTGCTTCAACATCGGACAAAACCCCTACCGCCTACCATGAAAGCTGGAACGCCCACTAGGGGGCGGTAGGGACCAGGTTGAATACCAGTGGTCTATGGCAGGGGTCCCCAACCCCCGGGCCGCGGACCGGTGCCGGTCCGTGGCTGGATGGGAGCCGGGCCGCAGGGCTAGAGAGGAGGAGGAGGGAGGAGGAGGCAGCCCCCTGAGCACAGCGCGCGGGAGAACGCAGGCGTGGCTGTTCGCGCCGTTGGAGTGTGCCTCTTCCTCCACCCTCGTCGACGGAAGGATTCCTGGACGCCGCCGGACCGGCCACCGATTCCCTCCCCTGCTGGCATGCCGGCCACTCATTTTCTTCCAGGGACTGCGGAGGCTCTGCGGGCTGGGGAGGGAACTGGCGGGTTGCTCCGGCGGCGCACAGGAGTCCCTCCGTCGACGAGGGTGGAGGAAGAGCCCCCACCATCCTCCTGCGTTCTCCCGCGCGCTCTTCCCAATGGGCTGCCCCCCCTCCCTCCTCCTCCTCTCCAGCCCGGCTCCTATCCAGCCACGGAGCCTGAACGAGCGAACAAGCGACCAAGCGTGGCAGGCGGGCTGAGGAGGCTGGGGGCGGGGGGACGGGACGACGATGACGACGACAGACACACATAGAGAGACAGAGAGAGGGAGGGAGAGAAAGATAGACAGAGACACAGAAGGAGTGATTGAATGAATGCAAGACAGACAGACACACGCACACACACACACACAGTGACAGAAATGGGCGGATGAAGGAGAGACACAAAGAGAGAAAGAAAGAAAAAAGTGGGAGAGAGAAAGACAGAGAGAAAGAGACAGAAAGGAAAGAGACAGGAAAAGATACAGAAAGAGGGAAAGAGAAAGAAATAGAGAGAAAGGGAAAGAGAGAAAGAAAGAAATAGCGAGAGAGAAAAAGAGAGACAGAGACAAAGTAAGAGAAAGAAAGAGAGAGAAAGAAAGAAAGAACTTATGACCACAGTTGAGGCCAAAAGTTTGGTTGCTAACCAAGATCATTGTTAAGTGAGTTTCACATTTTCAAAGTTGGCCACGCCCACCCAGTCACATGACTGCTGAGCCCCTCAGCCGGTCCGCAGAATTTTCTTTAAAATGAAACCGGTCCCTGGTGAAAAAAAGGTTGGGGACCCCTGGTCTATGGCAACGCAACCGAGCAGATGCGCTTCCTGATGACATCATCAAGCCAACTCAGAGCGAGGGAGCGCAATTCCTACCCTTGTAGGGAATCCAGCTGTTCAAACCCAGGAATCCTTTAGTCCAGGGGTCTCCAACCTTTGCAACTTTAAGTCTGAAGGACTTCAGCAAAGCTGGCTGGAGAATTCTGGGAGCTGAAGTCCTTCAGACTTAAAGTTGCAAAGGTTGGAGACCCCTGCTTTCGCCAAACAGAAGAGTAGAGCCCACTCCCTCCTCCTTTTACTGCACCGCTCCATAACTCTCAGCGCAGAGGAAACGTAAAATAGGGCCTGGTCTGTAATCCCGTTTTAATTTACATTTTCGGGAAGGCCCGTCTTTTGTCAGGCAGCCGTCTCTGTCACGAGAGGATACATCATCGGATGACAGTTTTAAAAAGTAATAAAACGCAACGAGGTTGACAGCGTGCATAATCTTCTTACCGCATTACAGAAGGCAGGTGGACAAAACGCGGTGAAACACCGCAGAGAGCCATCGTGGCAGATGCATTTGGCACACGGGCTCAGCCGCCGTTCCTTCTTGTTTGGGATTATTCCGCCATCAAAAGAACACGAGTCTAGAAGATAATAAAGGCAGCCCAATTTAGTCTGTGTTTGAGGCATATGACAAGACAAATCTATATAAATAAAAATGTAGCAAGAGTTTGTTCAAAACCGCTAATCTCCGAAAGTCCTGCATCGATCGCTTCCAAATTTTCACACAAGGTTTCTTTCGAATACGGCACCAATGATATATATAGATTGTGTAGATGTCACACCTGTGCCAGGTACAGACAACGGAAATGTAAAAAATTGTAAGAAAGGTAGGTAGATGGATACAGAGAGAGCAGTGGGTCACAGGTATTATGTCATCCTTTATGACATAAAACACTCTGTCCATAAGATTCAAGGAGAAATACGGTGGGTGGGTGGGTGGGTGGGTGGGTGGGTGGATAGAGAGAAATACAGTAGGTAGGTAGGTAGGTAGGTAGAGGGATAGAAAGGGAAAGGGAGAAATACAGTAGGTAGGTAGGTAGGTAGGTAGGTAGGTAGGTAGGTAGGTAGGTAGGTAGGTAGGTAGGTAGGTAGGTAGGTAGGTAGGTAGGTAGAGGGATAGAGAGGGAGAGGGAGAAATACAGTAGGTAGGTGGGTAGGTAGGTAGGTAGGTAGGTAGGTAGGTAGGTAGGTAGGTAGGTAGAGGGATAGAGAGGTAGAGGGAGAAATACAGTAGGTAGGTAGGTAGGTAGGTAGGTAGGTAGGTAGGTAGGTAGATAGGTAGGTAGGTAGAGGGATAGAGAGGGAGAGGGAGAAATACAGTAGGTAGGTAGGTAGGTAGGTAGGTAGAGGGATAGAGAGGGAGAGGGAGAAATACAGTAGGTTGGTAGGTAGGTAGGTAGGTAGGTAGGTAGGTAGGTAGGTAGGTAGGTAGGTAGAGGGATAGAGAGGGAGAGGGAGAAATACAGTAGGTAGGTAGGTAGGTAGGTAGGTAGGTAGGTAGGTAGGTAGGTAGGTAGAGGGATAGAGAAGGAGAGGGAGAAATACAGTAGGTAGGTAGGTAGGTAGGTGGGTAGGTAGGTAGGTAGGTAGGTAGGTAGGTAGGTAGGTAGGTAGGTAGGTAGGTAGGTAGGTAGGTAGGTAGAGGGATAGAGAGGGAGAGGGAGAAATACAGTAGGTAGATATGGTGGTTGTGTGTATGTGTTTGTGTGTGCAGGTGCAGATCTACACACAGATTGGTTGGCCATTTAACCAGACTGGGCCACAGCAACGCATGGCCAGGAACAGCTAGTAACAGATAACAGAACAGAGTGGGAAGGGGCCTTGGAGATATTCTAGTCCAACCTCCTGTTATACCATTTCAGACAAATAGCTGTCCAATCTCTTTTTAAAAGCCTCCAGTGATGGAGCACCCACAACATCTGGAGGCAAGTTGTTCCACTGGTTAATTGTCCTCACTGTTTGGAAGTTTCTTCTTAGTTCTTGGTTGCTTCTCTCCTTGATTAGTTGCCATCCATCGCTTCCTGTCCTGCCTTCAGGTACTTTGGAGTGTTGTAGTCCGCCAGTGGCCAGCGAATCTGACAGCAGATTCGGACAGTGAGGAGGTGGGGGAGGAACATGGGCCGTCCTGGAGTCTGGGGAAGGCTCTGGGGCTGAGGCAGAGATGGGGTCAGGGCCATCTGGCCATTATCAGCTGCCTTCGGAGTCAAACATCAGTGGGGCAGAAGAACAGCTGGAGCCTGTTCTCTGTATGCGCATGCGCAGAGCTGCCAGGAGAAGGAAACAGCTAAGGAATAGGGGTCAACTTGGGAGTAAAGCCACAGATGGATGGTGAATTCCCATAGGGAATAAAGAGGAGCGAAAGGGGAATGGAGTTTGCAGGAGACAATTAGTTCAATTCAACAGGGGGAAGATCTGTTCCTGACTTCTTGCCAAGTATTGTCTACTACAATGTGGCGTTTGGAAGATATCGGAAGATATCAGCTCTCCAAGCCTGATCAAGGTCTGTAGTTGCGAAATCTCTTGAAAAATTGTTGGCCGGGACTTTGCTGGAAAGGAATTCCCTTTCAACTAAATAAAAGAGGTTTTATCGGGACGAGAAGTCAGCTTCGTGCTTTTGGGAAGCCCAGGTCAGAACGTGGAGAATAGCTTGACTCCCTCTTCTTTGTGGCAGCCTCCTCAAATATTGGAACACTGCTATCATGTCACCCCTAGTCCTTCTTTTCCTTAGACAAGACATACCCAGTTCCTGCAACTGTTTTAGACTCCAGTCCCCCTAATCCTCTTTGTGGTTCTTCTCTGCACGCTGTCCAGAGTCTCTACATCTTTTTTATAATATGGTGACCAAAACTGGATGCAATATATTCTAAGCTTTACAAAGCGGTACTAATACTTCCCGGGCAATACCCAGTCAATGCATTTCAACAATATTTCTGCAATTCCTCTAAGAAAAGGATGTACTTCTGGGGCATGTTTAACAGCACAAGCGTAAAACGCTTCAACTTAAGCACTTGTGTGCAACATTGTTGTGCAAGAACCAAAGGTTGGAGTTGGTTTGAACCAAACAATGATGCTTATTTCATCACTTTGGAAGGACCAAGCTTAGGAGCAGATGTCCATGCTCTTCTGCCAAAACTGCAGTAGTAAATATCACACAACGGAGTATTGGCTTTGTCCACACTTTTGAGGAATGTTCGTCTCCATCACATTCAGACTCTTGGCAGCTGACTCCTGTTTATGACGATTGCAGGGTCCCAGGGTTGTGTGATCCCCTTTTCCAACCTTCCGTCCAAAGGATTCTCTGGGAAGCTACCAGTGATGGGTTTCAAATTTTTTTTAGAACTGTTCTGTAGGTGTGGCCTGCTTTGTGGGAGTGGCTTGCCGGCCATGTGACTGTGTGGGAGTGGCTTGCTGGTCATGTGACTGTGTGGGAGTGGCTTTGCTGGTCATGTGACTGGGTGGGAGTGGCTTGATGGCCATGTGACTGGGTGGGAGTGACTTGCCAGCCATGTGACTGGGTGGGAGTGGCTTGCCACCCATATGACTGGGTAGGTGTGGCTTGCCGGCCATGTGACTGGGTGGGAGTGGCTTGCTGGCCATGTGACTGGGTGGGAGTGGCTTGCCACCCATGTGACTGGGTAGGTGTGGCTTGCCGCCCATGTGACTGGGTGGGAGTGGCTTGCAGCCCATGTGACTGGGTGGGAGTGGCTTGCCGCCCATGTGACTGGGTGGGAGTGGCTTGCCGCCCGTATGACTGGGTGGGAGTGGCTTGCCGCACATATGACTGCGTAGGTGTGGCTTGCCGGCCATGTGACTGGGTGGGAGTGGCTTGCCGGCCATGTGACTGGGTGGAAGTGGCTTGCCAGCCATGTGACTGGGTAGGTGTGGCTTGCCGCCCATGTGACTGGGTGGGAGTGGCTTGCTGGCCATGCGACTGGGTGGGAGTGGCTTGCCGGCCATGTGAATGGGTGGAAGTGGCTTGCCAGCCATGTGACTGGGTAGGTGTGGCTTGCCGCCCATGAGACTGGGTGGGAGTGGCTTGCCGGCCATGTGACTGGGTGGGAGTGGCTTGCCGGCCATGTGACTGGGTGGAAGTGGCTTGCCGGCCATGTGACTGGGTGGGTGTGGTTTGCCGGCCATGTGACTGGTGGGCGTGGTCAACTTGTCAAATGTGGTGAAACTCACTTAACAACGCTCTTGCTTAACAACCAAAACGTTGGCTCAGAAACTGGCATTTGAAGCACGCAGATCTTAAAGCTGTCAAGTGACAAGACCCTTGCACTCCTAACCTTTTAGAAAAGGAAACCCCAGGGGTGTTCAAACTTGACAGCTTTTAAGACTTGTGGACTTCAACTCCCAGAATTCCTCCTCTCGCTCTTCCTCTGGATGATGGGCGGACGGGCGGAGGGAGGGAGCTGGAACGGGTTTTAAACGGCCCTGTGGATTTGTGGAGCCTCTTCTATAGAAGAGCTTAGAACTGGCAGGAACCCACGCCAGGATGCTACCCATCTTCTTCATGATCTGTTGTCCTGGTTATCTTCTGGGAGGGGGCTTCGTGGTACCCGAAGCAGAACATCAAGATTCAACCACAATTTTGTTCTATATAACATTGGCCTTGTGAACTCTCAAGTTTCCTCTTTCCACTACGTATTCAAGATGTTCAGTGATTATTATGTATAGGTATAGAGAGGTGTGTGTGTGTGTGTGTGTGTGTGTGTGCACATGCATGCACACACACACACTTGTCCATTTTAGCAATAAAGCAATTTAACTGGGAGGGATGCAGTGGCTTAGTGGCTAAGAAGCTGAACTCATCAACCAGAAAGGTAGACAGTTCAGCGGTTCGAATCCTTAGCGCTGCGTAACGGAGTGAGCTCCCATTCCTTGTCCCAGCTTC
Source organism: Rhabdophis nuchalis (assembly GCA_039707465.1). Lineage (NCBI taxonomy): Eukaryota > Metazoa > Chordata > Lepidosauria > Squamata > Natricidae > Rhabdophis > Rhabdophis nuchalis. Next base: position 10,159,500 of record CM077648.1, on the reverse strand, counting down.
TGCCAACCTAGCAGTTCAAAAGCAGGTAAAAAATGCAAGTGGAAAAATAGGGACCACCTTTGGTGGGAAGGGAACAGCGTTCCGTGCGCCTTCGGCGTTGAGTCATGCCGGCCACATGACCACGGAGACGTCTTCGGACAGCGCTGGCTCTTCGGCTTTGATATGGAGATGAGCACCGCCCCCTAGAGTCAGGAACGACTAGCACATATGTAGGAGGGGAACCTTTACCTATATCTTTACAATTTAACTGGGCCGTCAGGTGTGGGCCGTGTCTTTCAGAAATGACAGATAAAGCGATTCCTCACCTCTTCGGTTCACACACGTGGGACAGCATTCTCCCGCACCAATGTGTTCCACTTCATTGTCCTCGCAAGAAAGAACAGAGCAGCGTTTGGGGGCGCAAGTGACCCCTCCGTTAGCACAAGAGCAAGTCCTGCATCCTGAACCGGCCCATTCAGCGTTAGGCTTCAGGGAAAGACCAGAAGAAAAAGAAATGAGCAGGAAAAGGACAGGAAACAAAGTCACATGTGTTTTACTTGAGGGCTTCCTTCCCAAATTTGTAATGTTGGCATTTGCTGATAGAGAGATAGATAGATAGATAGATAGATAGATAGATAGATAGATAGATAGATAGATAGATAGATAGATAGATAGATAGATAGATAGATAGATAGATAGATAGATAGATAGATAGATAGATAGATAGATAGATGTTGGTTGGTTGGTTGGTTGAATGGATGAATGAATGGGTAAATAAATGGGAAAGATAGATAGATAGATAGATAGATAGATGGATGGATGGATGGATGGATGGATGGATGGATGGATGGATGGATGGATGGATGGATGGATGGATGGATGTTGGTTGGTTGAATGAATGAATGAATGAATGAATGAATGAATGAATGGGTAAATAAATGGGAAGGATAGATAGATAGATAGATAGATAGATAGATAGATAGATAGATAGATAGATAGATAGATAGATAGATAGATAGATAGATAGATAGATAGATAGATAGATAGATGTTGGTTGGTTGAATGAATGAATGGGTAAATAAATGGGAAGGATAGATAGATAGATAGATAGATAGATAGATAGATAGATAGATAGATAGATAGATAGATAGATAGATAGATAGAGATAGATAGATAGATAGATAGATAGATAGATAGATAGATAGATAGAGATAGATAGATAGATAGATAGATAGATAGATAGATAGATAGATAGATAGATAGATAGATAGATAGATAGATAGATGTTGGTTGGTTGAATGAATGAATGAATGGGTAAATAAATGGGAAGGATAGATAGATAGATAGATAGATAGATAGATAGATAGATAGATAGATAGATAGATAGATAGATAGATAGATAGATAGATAGATAGATAGATAGATAGATAGATGTTGGTTGGTTGAATGAATGAATGGGTAAATAAATGGGAAGGATAGATAGATAGATAGATAGATAGATAGATAGATGGATGGATGGATGGATGGATGGATGGATGGATGGATGGATGGATGGATGGATGGATGGATGGATGGATGGATGGATGGATGGATGGATGGATGGATGGATGTTGGTTGGTTGAATGAATGAATGAATGAATGAATGAATGGGTAAATAAATGGGAAGGATAGATAGATAGATAGATAGATAGATAGATAGATAGATAGATAGATAGATAGATAGATAGATAGATAGATAGATAGATAGATAGATGTTGGTTGGTTGAATGAATGAATGGGTAAATAAATGGGAAGGATAGATAGATAGATAGATGGATGGATGGATGGATGGATGGATGGATGGATGGATGGATGGATGGATGGATGGATGGATGGATGTTGAATGAATGCATGAATGAATGAATGAATTAATTAATTAATTAATTGGTAAATAAATGGGAAAGATAGATATAGATGGATGGATGGATGTTGAATGAATGGATAGATAGATAGATAGATAGATAGATAGATAGATAGATAGATAGATAGATAGATAGATAGATAGATAGATAGATAGATAGATAGATAGATATTGAATGAATAAATAAATGAATAAATGGGAAAGTTGGATAGATAGATGGATGGATGGAGATAGATTGGGGGGGGGGGGGGCTGCCAGTATTGGCTTCATGCTGTTCTGAGGTCGTTTTCCTGTAGATGTTCTGTTACCAGGCTAGTAGCATTCAAAGTCCCAGTGCATTTACATCTAACCCAGAATATCATGAAGCCAAGAATCATAGAAAAAACACTTGATGGTAAGCATCTAATGGCTATGAAAGAGGCCAGCGACCAACTTCATCTTGCATAGAAACGTGGTCCCAGCCTGGTCCTTCACCTGCCCCAAATGGAGCCCAGCAGGTGAAAAGAAAATCCTGGAAATGTAGCACTTACTTCTCGGAGTTGTCCTTCGTGCTCACAAAAGCCTTCCGTTCGCCCAGCACACTCAGGGCAGCAAGCGTTGGGTGGAATTTGAAGTATTTCCTGCTGAACAAACAAACAGGGTGCAAGTGCCACTCACACGCTTTCAGCCAGCGTTTCTTTGCGTTTCTATTTTCATTCATTCATTCATTCATTCATTCATTCATTCATTCATTCATTCATTCATGCATACTGCCGCCTATTCACACATGGCGATTCAGGGCGGCTTACAGAATATAAAACCTCACATTAAAAACAAAAAAACTATTGCTATTAACTTCTTTTTCCCCCACTTGGAACTGAACCCAGACGGACGTTTCTTCCAAAAGAGGGAAGAGAAAAAGAAAGAAAAGGAGGCATTTGACGTCTCACTTGGTCCCAAGTCTTTAAGTCACCACATTTGGAGACCCCGCGGCTTAGAGTTTCAATCTAGGACAGTAGTTTCTCAACCTTGGTGACTTTAAGTCCTGTGGACCAACTCCCAGGATCCCCCAGCCAGCATAGCTGGCTGGGGGATTCTGGGAGTTGAAGTCCACAGGACTTAAAGTCGCCAAGGTTGAGAAACACTGATCTAGGATCTTTTCAAATACAATACAATAACAGAGTTGGAAGGGACCTTGGAGGTCTTCCAGTCCAACCCCCTGCCTAGGCAGGAAACCCTATACGTTTCAGACAAATGGCAATCCAACATCTTTTTAAAGACTTCCAGGGTTGGGGCATTCACAACTTCTGGAGGCAATTTCTGTTCCACTGATTACTTGTTCTCACTGTCAGGAAATTTCTCCTCAGTTCTAAGTTGCTTCTCTCCTTGATTAGTTTCCACCCATTGCTTCTTGTCCTGCCCCCAGGTGCCTTGGAGAATAGCTTGACTCCCTCTTCTTTGTGGCACCCTCTGAGATATTAGAACACTGCTATCATGTCTCCCCTGGTCCTTCTTCTCATTAAACTAGACCTACCCAGTTCCTGCAACTGTTCTTCATAGTTTTCAGCCTCCAGTCCCCTAATCCTCTTGGTTGCTCTTCTCTGCACTCTTTCTAGAGTCTCCGCATCTTTTCTACATCGTGGCGACCCAAACTGGATGCCGTATTCAATTCTAGGATTCCGAATTCCAATCTAGGATCTTGTCAACTTGGGAGACCGAGCCTGCAACCACCACCTTCGGCATTCTCAAGCAGAAGCTCTTCTCCTGCGCTTTTCCCGAGCGCGACTCAGCCTCCCAGCCTCCCCACTCCTTCTTCGGTTCCCGCCCCGGAGGTCCCTTGGCTTGTCTTGACTTCTCTTACCTTCTCCAACTTGCAACGAGGGTCTCGGCAGGCCGCCGCTTCGCACAGGGCAACGTCGCCACGGCAACTGCACTGTCGGCAGGAGTCCGGTTTCCAAAGAGCGTCGTTCTGCAAACACAACCATAATCCCTGAATTAAAATTCTATTTAGGAAGGGGGGGGGGAAAAAGAGAAGAAAAGAGAGTTCACAGGCCATGCAGTTTACGGGACAGCGGGAAAAGAATTCCCGTTGATTTTTTTAAAGGCGGGGAGGGAGTTGCACTATCCAAGGCGGACTAGTGGCAACTGGGATTTGTCTACAAGGTTTTGACGACCATCTTCAAAGCGCTCCATGGCTCGGGACCTAGTTACATGCGAGACCGTCTCCTGCCCCATACATCCCTTAGACCGATACGCTCCCACAGAGAGGGTCTTCTCAGGGTGCCGTCGACCAGACAATGTCGACTGGCGACACCCAGGGGAAGGGCCTTCTCTGTGGCGGGCCCTGCCCTTTGGAACGACCTCCCCCCTGAACTTCGCACCATCTCCGACCTCTGCCTCTTCCGCCAGTGTTTAAAGACACATTTGTTTCATCTAGCCGGCCTAGCGTAACCTCCACAATTGACTATTTTAGATAGTTTTTAAATTTGGGGATTTTAATTTGGTTTTAGCACAGGACGGTATTTAATCAGTTTTAAAAAAATTTACTTGATTTTGTTATGTATTTTTAAATTTTCCTGTGCGCCGCCCTGGGTCCTTTTGGAGAAGGGCGGGGTATAAATTTAATAAAATAAAATAAATAAATAAATAAATACTCCATGCTGATTAATACCCAGGGCTGTTAATAAGTCCGACGCTATTCGTGACGTCCTTTCAAAACAGATCATCAAAAAGACGTCAGGTCATCCATGAAAAACTATCAATTTGAGCTGCAAAGTAATTGATCCAACGAAGCTCAGTAGCCACAAATATGATTAGCGCTTTTCGGCCGTGGAGTTCAGGGTTTCTATAAACAGATTCAGGCTGGGGATTTAATGACTTCCAAAGGAGCATCCGATGCCTCCGTTCATATTAAAATTAATGTCCTGGAAAAAATTACCTGGGGCGTCGAAACCGCTTCTGTTGTTATGCTCGGGCTTAAAAAGAGGGAGGGTTTGCTGGCAATAAAAGAGGAGGGGGCGCCCAGGAAGGAAAGACCCTGGCATGGGAGGAATGAAAAGAGAAAAGAAGAAGGGAGGGAGGAGGGAGGAAAGAAAGAAAAGGGGAAAGAAGAAGGCAGGCAGGGAGGGAGGGGGAGGGAACGGGGAGGGAGGAAAGAGTGCAGAGAAGAGCAACCAAGATGATTAGGGGACTGGAGGCTAAAACATATGAAGAACGGTTGCAGGAGCTGGGTAGGTCTAGTTTGATGAAAAGAAGGACCAGGGGAGACATGATAGCAGTCTTCCGATATCTCAGGGGTTGCCATAAGAGGGAGACAAACTATTCTACAAAGCACCTGAGGGCAGGACAAGGAGCAATGGGTGGGAACTAATCAAGGAGAGAAGCAACTTAGAACTGAGGAGGAATTTCCTGACAGTTAGAACAATTAATCCGTGGAACAACTTTCCTCCAGAAGTTGTGAATGCCCCAAAACTGCAAGTCTTTAAAAAGATGTTGGAGAGCCATTTGTCTGAAGTGGTGTAGGGTTTCCTGTCAAGGCAGGAGGTTGGACTAGAAGACCTCCAAGGTGCCTTCCAACTCTGTTATTCTATTCTATTCTATTCTATGGAAGGAGGGAGGGAGGGAGGGAAGAAAGAAAGAAAGAAAGAAGGAAAGAAGAAAGAAAGAAAGAAAGAAAGAAAGAAAGAAAGAAAGAAAGAAAGAAAGAAAGAAAGAAAGAAAGAAAGAAAGAAAGAAAGAAAAGGGAGTTAAGCTATTCTCCAACGCACCTGAGGGCAGAACAAGAAGCAATGGGTGGAAACTAATCAAGGAGAGAAGCAACTTAGAACTGAGGAGAAATTTTCTGACATTTAGAACAATTAACCTCTGGAACAGCTTGCCTCCAGAAATTGTGAATGCTCCAACACTGGAAGTTTTAAAGAAGAGATTGGGCAACCATTTGTCTGAAGTGGGGGTTGGACTAGAAGACCTCCAAGGTCCCTTCCAACTCTGCCATTCTATATTCCTTTCCTGGAGCTTGGCACTCTCCATGGCAATAGGCCAATAATGCTCTCGTGGGGGAAGGGGGGCTGTTAGAGGTCAAAAAGGGGGTATACAAGATACACTCTTCAATGGCAAGAGGAGCTCCATGACCGGCGTACCTTTTGGGGGTATATCAATATGCAGCTTTTAAAACAGGTCACTGCTTCCTGGTCGAGAACATCTCGTCCTATCGTACCAACCTGCAGGGAATCTTAAACTTAAATACAGCCAGAGAAACACATAAATTTGCAGCCCTGGAGTTCAAGACATAAATGTTCCTGGGGAGAGAGGTTTCATATATATATATATATATATATATTTAAAAAAAACCTCCAATAACATAACTAGCCTTTGGTATGGATGGAGTCGCTGCACTAACAGAGGATAAGCGGAGAAAAACTGTCTCACTGGGTCTGATTTACTACCCCGTTGCAAAATCAATTCGGGCCAAGTTATCCGTGTGTCACGCTAACTCCCGGGCTGCGTTTAATCTGATTTCTGAGCTTTAAACAAAAGGGAGAGGTTGGGGGGAGAGAGAAAGACGAAGGAAACACAAAAGTTGTGGGATATCATGGAAGTTTTGGGCCTTGGCGTTAGAAAATTGGAATTAATTGTAATTGTTTTTAAAAAAAAGAAAAGTATGGAATAAAATGTACAAGCGGCTAAGAAATCAGAAGCCAAACCAGAAAATGGAGAATATGGTGATACAAATAGTGAATATCACTATAAGTGCTAATATTGCCTTTGCTACATTACAAGATAAGGGTATAGCAGGGGTCTCCAACCTTTGCAACTTTAAGTCTGAAGGACTTCAGCTCCCAAAGCTGTACAATTATTATATATTGTTATATATATTCTGTGTTTTGTTTTGTTTTGCACTCTTGATTTTTTTTAAAATTAATTATACTTGCTATGTCTTCTCACTGTTTTTAAAAATTAAAACATTTCATAAATTTAAAAAAAGAAAAAAAAGAAAATTGGTATTAATTTTTTCAAGGCCGAGGATTTAAAAGGCCTAATTTTGGCTGTTGATGTCACTTCTGTTCTTGCTTATCCCAGCCATGACCTAGAACAGCGATGGCTAACCTCTTCGCCGCTTCGTGACAAAAGCACGCATGCGCGATCCCCATGTTCCCCCCACCCCCCGTGCATGCGTGCCACCCTGTGTTTCCCCCGCGACGGGTGAAATTCAATTTTCCTGCCGCTTCTGTGGGCGTGGCTTGGTGGGCGTGGTGCGGCGTGGTGGGCATGGCAGGGGAAGGATACAGCAAAATCTCCATTCCCACTCCATTCTTGAGACAGCCAAAGTTGGCATATGCTGGTTGTCGGAACTACTCAAAGTTTCTGCTACCGGTTCTCCAGAACCTGCTGGATTTCACCCCTGCCCCACAAACCTCCCCCACCCACCCCACGCCACGGTGTATGCGCATCAGTGGTGGGTTTCAATTTTTTTTTAGAACCTCTTCTGTAGGTGTGGCCTGCTTTGTGGGAGTGGCTTGCTGGCCATGTGATAGGGTGGGAGTGGCTTCCCAGCAATGTGACTGGGTGGGCGTGGCCAGCTTGTGAACTGTGGTGAAACTCACTTAACAACACTTTTGCTTAGCAACCAAAATGTTGGCTCAGAAACTCTGGCATTTGAAGCACGCAAGTCTTAAAGCTGTCGAGTTACAAGACCCTCGCACCCCGAAGCCTTTAGGGAAAAAAACAACCCAGGGGTGTTCAAACTTGACAGCTTTAAGACTTGTGGACTTCAACTCCCAGAATGCCTCCTCTCGCTCTTCCTCTGGATGACGGGTGGACGGGCGGGTGGAGGGAACTGGAACCGGTTCTAAACGGCCCTGTAGATTTGTGGAACCTCTTCTCTAGAAGAGCTTAGAACTGGCAGGAACCCACCCCTGATGTGGTGACTTGCTTTAGGACTGTCACAATTTATAACCAGAATTGCTGGCTCCGTTACAGCCGTAAAGCGAGGGTGACCTGTAGAGAAAAAAGCGTAATATCTACTCAGAATTCTGTGTGACTCTGCATCTCACAGGCAGCTTCAGGTTGACTGTGAAGGGAAAATCAGCCTCAAACAGAACAGAGGTGGGAATTATACCACCATTATGACTTGTGGACTTTCCTGAGCCTGGAATTCTGGGAGTTGATGCCCACAAGTCATAAAGGGAGCCATAGTAGAGTATGATAAGCTTGGATCAGCATCGCCGGCTGATTTCTGGCAGGAGGCCACACAAAATCTATTAGTCCTTTCAAAGTAAAGAGGCGGGGCGATTCAAAAGACTTCAATGGGCTTAAGAGGGAGGATGAAAAGAAAACTACAAGGTGCAATTTAAGTAAAAGAATGCCAACCTCAACATCCGGATGGCAGAAATGAAAGGCAAAAGTACTAGGTTGGCAGCTAAACAAGGGAATGGGTATTTTAATAGACCACAAGTCCAACTGGAGCCAACTGTAAGCCTTATGAAGTAGACCAGGGAGTCTCCAAACTCGACAACTAAGACTTGTGGACTTCACCTCAGAGCCAACTGTCAGCCTTATGAGGTAGACCACGAGATCTCCAAACTTGACAACTGTAAGACGTGTGGACGTCACCTCAGAGCCAACTGTCAGCCTTATGAGGTAGACCACGAGATCTCCAAATTCGACAACTGTAAGAAATGTGGACTTCACCTCAGAGCCAACTGTCAGCCTTATGAGATAGACCATGGGTCTCCAAACTTGACAACTGTAAGACCTATGGACTTCACCTCAGAGCCAACTGTCAGCCTTATGAGGTAGACCACGAGATCTCCAAACTCGACAACTGTAAGACCTGTGGACTTCACCTCAGAGCCAACTGTCAGCCTTATGAGGTAGACCACGAGATCTCCAAACTCGACAACTGCAAGACCTGTGGACTACACCTCAGAGCCAACTCTTAGCCTTATGAGATAGACCAGGGGGTCTCCAAAGTCAACAACTGTAAAACATGTGGACTTCACCTCAGAGCCAACTGTCAGCCTTATGAGGTAGATCAGGGGGTCTCCAAACCCGACAACTTTCGTGCTAGCAAGCTGGTCTTGCATGTATGGGAGCGCCGGAAATCAGAACAGCTGCTCCGTGGCATAAATGCGCACACCGGGAAGCTGAGCTTCTGGTTTCCGGCATGCCAGCTGGTCTTCGCGTACGCATGTGCACCAGAAACCGGAAGACCAGGTGACTGGCACCCATGCGCCCACTGGAAACCAGAAGCTCAACTTCCCAGTGCACACATCTGTGCCAGGAAGCTGCTCTTCCGGTTTCTGGCGCTCTCCCCCTGGGGCGTGCTCCCGTTTTGGTACTCTGTGCCAAAAAAGTTCACCAACACTGCCTTAGATCTTGCAATGGGAAGAAGAAGTGTGGACTAGATAAGTTTTAAGATCCATTGCAACTCTGTGATACTACAGGTTATCAGAGTCTTCCCAAAGATGCCAGATCTTTTCTCACTTTGTAAATCTACTTCCCGCAACTTTGCTATTGTATTGTATTGTATAAAAAGGGAGAAAGGGAACCTGCAAGATTGAAGCCAGCTCGGGAAAGCCAATATTAGATTCTGGATCCTAATGGGTTTAAAATCAAGACCAAATGCAATAAGGAATTCGGAGAAGTAAATGATTCAGGCACGTGCCTGGCCTGGGACAAGACCAAACTGCAGTAGCGCTTTTGCAAGCCGCAGGCTGCTCTTCAATCACATTTTAGCACTCTCCTGAGCCTCCCAAAATTGCGCTGGAAAAACACTGAATATTGGCCATGCGATTTGGGGTTTAAAAAAGAAAAAAAAGGGGGAAAATGGTTGCGTTAAGCTTCTGCTAGGCTTTAGTGCACCTATTTCGGATTATGTCTCCCCAATGGTCCAATAATCATCTAAAAGAGCCAAAAGCTTTCGGTTTTCGTGTCTCCCAGATGACCTCTTTCTATCAATAAGCTCAAGCAAGTTATGTAAGTTTGTTTCCAAGTAAAAGTTGGCAGATGAGATTCTGGGGCATTAAAAGGGGGACAATCCATCACAGCCAACTCTGTGGCCAACAGAGAGACCGCGAGACCGCCTCCTGCCCCATACATCCCTCAGACCGATACGCTCCCACAGAGAGGGCCTCCTCAGGGTGCCGTCGGCTGGACAATGCCGACTGGCGAACCCAGGGGGAGAGCCTTCTCTGTGGCGGGCCCAGCCCTCTGGAACGACTTACCCCCTGAACTCCGCACCATCTCTGACCTCCGCCTCTTCCGCAAGTGTCTGAAGACACACCTATTTCATCTAGCCGGCCTAGCGTAACCTCCATACTGACTATTAGTTAGTTTTTAAACTTGGGATTTTAATTCGGTTTTTAGCACAGGGTTTATTTATTAGAATAAGTATTTTAAATTTTATATATTTTATATACTTTGTATGTATTTTAACATCCCTGTGCGCCGCCCTGGGTCCTAACAAGGAGAAGGGCGGGGTATACATTTAATTTAAAAAAATTTAAAAAATTAAAAAAAATAACTCACCACGGCGAACTCGCCATGGCCAATTTGCTACGGGTCAAGTAACCAGGGGACAATTTAACAAACCAATTTAATTAAGGTAGGCTTAAGCCAGGGGTCTGCAAAGTTGGCTCTTTTAAGACTGGTGGACTTCAACTCCCAGAGTTCCCCAGCCAGCTATGCTTCAACTCTGGGAGTTGAAGTCCACCAGTCTTAAAAGAGCCAACTTTGCAGACCCCTGGCTTAAAATACAGAAGGATCTTGACAGGCTTGAACATTGGGTGCTATCTAACAGAATGAAATTCAATGGTGAAAAGAGTAAGGTTCTACATTTAGGCAAGAAAAAACGAAATGCCCAGGTACAGTATAGGTGGTACCTTGCTCAATAGTAGCAACTGTGAGAGGGATCTTGGAGTCCTAGTGGACAACCAATTAGATAGGAGCAAGCCGTGGGCAGCAGCTGCCAAAAAAGCCAACCCAGTTCTACGCTGCATCAACAGAGGGAGAGAATCAAGATCATTTGAAGGGTTAATACCACTTTGTAATGTGGGAACAAAAGAGCTCAGGAGCACAGAGGAATGCTCTGCTTTTAGATGTCCAAGTGATGTCTCATCCTTCCACACCTAAATTGGTAAAAGAGGAATGAGAAGAACATGGAGGAGGAGGGAGGGGAGAAAGAGGAGAAGGGAGGGGAGGGGAGGGGAAGGAAGGAAAGCAGGAGAGGAGGAGAGGAGGAGAAGAGGAAGAAGAAGAAGAAGAAGGAGGAGGAGGAGGAGGAGGAGGAGGAGGAGGAGGAGGAGGAGGAGGAGGAGGAGGAGGAGGAGGAGGAGGAGGAGGAGGGAAAGGGAAGGGGAACCGGAGGAAGAAGAAGAAGAGGAGGAAGAAGAAGAAGGAGGAGGAGGAGGAGGAGGAGGAGGAGGAGGAGGAGGAGGAGGAGGAGGAGGAGGAGGAGGAGGAGGGAAAGGGAAGGGGAAGGGGAAGGGGAAGAGGAACCGGAGGAAGAAGAAGAAGAGGAGGAAGAAGAAGAAGAGGAGGAGGAGGAGGAGGAGAAGGAGAAGGAGGAGAAGAATCATCTCCAACAATCTCCTGCTTTTCTCTGCTACAATTAAATCACGAGGGGAATCTCAGAAGGCAAATGTCTGCCTTGGAATCTTTCCAAGAGCAGATAGATCTTTCGGCACCATTCAGAGGATCTCCTGCGCTCCTTAAGAAACTGCCGGAGAACTTCTCTGCCTTGGAAGAAACCCAAAGGAAACAATCTACTCCATTCCTCCGCCCACCAAACCAGGGGAACATTCCCAAAAGCCCAGCAATCCTGAGAGCCTTTGAGCAGAGTGTCACTAAAATGATAAAGATGGCTTCTTCTTCATACTACAAAGAGAGCGTGACTCATTCGTTCGGACACGCAAGGCATGTAACAGCTGCTCCAGGTTCCAACCGATCTCCATTTTATTGGGCTTTAGGAGAGCATTTGCCCAATGCTTAAAGTGTAACAAGAGACAAAATCTTGGGAAATGCATGGAAATGAATGTAGGGCCATCTGTTTCTTTCTTTATACAATGACACAGTGGACATGGATCTGGGCGGACTCTGAGTGACAATGGAGGACAGGGGGAACCTGGCCTGCTGTGGGTATTTATTTATAGGGGGGAAATGTCTGGACCAAACATAATTTCTAATGTTGGATTTCCCCCCTTACCAGAGAGACACCCCACCCCTTGTGGAGTACTGTGAAGCTGTTACCATGGCAACTCCACTGTGCTGTACAGTAGAAGCCATTTTACAGCAATACAGTAGGTCATTTTAAGGCACAACAGGCTGTATCTTAACAGAACACACACCCCAAGGGGTGTTAGTGGTGTCTTACCCCCATAATATTTTTCTTCAGAGAGTAAGTTATCTGTGTACCAAGTTTGGTTGAAATTGCTCAAGGCGTTCCAGAGTTATGCTGGAACACACACAGACAGAGACATAGATGGATGGATGGATGAATTGATGGATGGATGGATGGATGGATGGATGGATGGATTGATGGATGGATGGATGGATGGATGGATGGATGGATGGATGAAGATTTTGTCTTCTAGAGTGTGAGACCTTAGTTATGAATTTGGGGTTATGAAGCTCGCAGGCAACGGATCCATATGTAACAGGTGCTTTTCAGCTGCTGAGAGAGATTTGAGTATCTGTTTGTCATAGCGGAAAACAGTTAATGTTGCAGCAAGAATTACTCTGGCAAAGACTAAACCCTGGTTATTGCAGCGTGAAATAGATCTGCGATCGTGTTGCTGAGCTGCCTCTGGGACAGCGCTTGTTATCAATTTGAAAATGGGAAGCTTAAATCTTAAAACCTTCCGGTGCCACTCCAAGAATTGTCAGTCAAATAAAAGTGAATAGGTGACTGACGACTGACAACGGAGCCCGAAATTTCTGTTGCTAAGCGAGACAGTTGTTGAGCGAACTTTGGCCCATTTTACGACCTTGCCTGCCACTGTGGTTAAGAGAGTCCCTGCGGTTCTTAAGTTAGGAACACGGTTGTAAAATGAATTTTGGTTCCTTGTTGACTTTGCTTGCCAGAAGGTCGCAAAGGGGGGATCGCTGTCGTAAGTATGAGTCAGTTGAGTGGTGCAGTGGCCTAGAGGTGGCGCGCTCACCTCAGCAATCAGGAAGCTGTGAGTTCGATCCCAGGTAGAGGCAGATATTTCTCTCTCCGGGCACAATGAGAAGGTGTCTGTTGAATATAACTCCACAATGGCAACAGGAAGGGCATCTGGCCAGTAAACACTCAGCTCCATTCAGTTGCCCAGACTCCACCCCGCAAGGGATTATGGGGGCATTAAAAGGAGAAGAAGAAGGTAAGTATGAGTCACTCGCCAAGCATCTGAATTTTGATCCCGTGACCATGAGGATACTGCACTGGTGGTTAAGCGAGAAAAGCAGTCTTACGTCCCTTTTCTCAGTGCCATTGCAACCTTGAACGGTCACTAAATGAATGGCCGTAAGCCAAGGACCGCCCATACAACAAGGGATTCCGTAAATCTCCTGGGAAAGCTGCACTGGCTACGGGTGTGCTTCAAGGTGTTGACCATCTTCAAAGCGCTCCATGGCTCGGGGCCTAGCTACATGCAAGACCGTCTCCAGCTCCATACATCCCTTCGACAGATCCGCTCCCATAGAGAGGGCCTTCTCAGGGTGCCGTCGGCCGGGCAATGCCGGTTGGCAGCACCCAGGGGAAGGGCCTTCTCTGTGGCGGGCCCTACCCTCTGGAACAACCTGCCCCCCTGAATTACGCACCATCTCGGACCTCCGCCTTTTCTGCCAGCGTCTCAAAACGCATCTATTTCAACAAGCCGGTCTAGCATAACCTCCCGATACTGACTTTTATTAGCTGTAAATTTTAATTAGGGGAATTTTAAAATGTTTTAAAATGTTTTAGCACAGGGTTATAGTTTAATAGATTTTTAACAATCGTATTATAAGGCATATTTTTTGTTGTATATTTATGTATATGTATAGTTTTTAAATTTCCTGTGCGCCGCCCTGGGTCCTTTTTTAGGAGAAGGTGTGGGTTATAAATGTGAAAAATAAATAAATAAATAAATAAATGCCGTTGGCTTCTACCCACAATGCTTTCATCTCTCTTACTTAGCGGCTCGAAGTGCGTTCGAGTCGCCAAAGTTTGTGTAAGGGGAAATTAGTTGTGTTCCAACCTATCTGGAGGGGGACCAGTTTGTGAAAGGCTGATCTAATCGTATCATAAATAAAATATTGCCACACATGTATATTTTAAACACAGTACAAGATGGGACTGGAGAACAGCAAGACGCCTTCTCAGTAGATGGCCGGACGAGCAGCTCCTTAACATGTTTACTCACACAAATGGCATTTAAACAGCACTGTGGATAGATGAAAGTTTAACTTAAAATTAGTGAAGCTTAGGAAAATTTAGTGACAACAGATATGCATAAATGAATAACTGAAAATGATAATAATGTTTACATATGCATTGGTATTTATATGTAGCCATTGGATGAGTAATTGGATGAGTAATTGGTTATACACAAAGAATACTACAAAAGAAATGATGATGAATGGATATAGTTAAATAAAAAATAGATGAAGATAACAATATATAGGTAGGTATGGGTATAACATGGGAAAACTGGATGTAAATTCTAAGCAGTGGTTTGAAAAGGAGGATGAGAAATCTTTTGTTACTAAATGTTATTGAGTTCGAAGGGACCTTGGAGGTCATCTAGTCCAGGGGTCTCCAACCTTTGCAACTTTAAGTCTGAAGGACTTCAGCTCCCAGACTTCTCCAGCCAGCAAAGCTGGCTGGAGAATTCTAGGAGCTGAAGTCCTTCAGACTTAAAGTTGCAAAGGTTGGAGACCCCTGATCTAGTCCAACTCCCTGCCTAGGCAGGAAGCCCTATACCAGGGGTCTGCAAAGTTGGCTCTTTCAAGACTGGTGGCCTTCAACTCCCAGAATTCCCCAGCCAGCCATGCTGGCTGGGGAATGCTGGGAGTTGAAGTCCACCATTCTTAAAAGAGCCAACTTTGCAGACCTCTGCCCTATACCATTTTAGACAAATGGCTCTTCAACATCTTCTTGAAGACTTCCAGTGTTGGGGCCTTCACAACTTCTGGAGGCAACTTCTGTTCCACTGATTCATTGTTCTAACTGTCAGGGAATTTCTCCTCAGTTCTAAGTTGCTTCTGAGGAGAAATTTCCTGACAGTTAGAACAATTAGTCAGTGGAACAGAAGTTGCCTCCAGAAGTTGTGAATGCTACAATAGATTATAAGAAATAGTGCTGTTGGAGGATGTTAGAATTAGTAAATGAGATGCCAATATGTGGTTATGTTTTAAGCTTTGGTATGTTTTACGATGAAGGATGTGTAAACCAGGGGTCCCCAACCCCCGGTCCGCGGACCGGTGCTGGTCCATGGCTTGATAGGAACCGGGCCGCAGGGCCGGAGAGGAGGAGGGAAGAGGGGGAAGCCCCCTCGGCAAAGCGCACGCGCGATGTGGGAGAGCGCAGGTGCGGCCGTTGGAGGCCCTAGAGAGCCGAGTGAGCCGACTCCCCCCCGTGTGTGCATGTGCCACCTGTTCCCCCTCCCTGCCCGCGTGCGCATGCACTGCCTGTTCCCCCTCCCCCCCCCCGCCCCGCTCCTCCTCTACGCCAGACGGTCCGCAGAATTTTTTTTTAAATGAAACCGGTCCCTGGTGCAAAAAAGGTTGGGAACCCCTGGTGTAAACAATTATAGTTAAATAAGAATGGAGGTTTTAGTTTAGTTTAGTTTTAGTTTTATTTGATTTATATCCCGCCCTTCTCCAAAAGGACCCAGGGCGGCGCACGGGAATTTAAAATAACATACAAAATAATACAAAAATACAAAAAATTTAAAAAACCTATTAAATACCAAGTCCTGCGCTAAAACCAATTAAAATCCCCAATTACAACTATCTATACTAGTCACAACGGAGGTTATGTTAGGCCGGCTTGATGAAAGAGATGTGTTTTTAAACACTGGCGGAAGAGGCGGAGGTCAGTGATGGTACGGAGTTCAGGGGGTAGGTCGTTCCACAGGGCGGGGCCCGCCACAGAGAAGGCCCTTCCCCTGGGTGTCGCCAGTCGGCATTGCCCGGCTGACGGCACCCTGAGAAGGCCCTCTCTGTGGGAGCGTATCGGTCTAAGGGATGTATGGGGGAGGAGACGGTCTCGCATATAACTAGGTCCCGAGTCATGGAGCGCTTTGAAGATGGTCGTACGATGAGGGTAATATGTATAAGTATGTTTGATTCACTATGTTTGAAATAATATGAACCTTGGATGACTGTGGAAGAGATGCATGAAAGCACTTTGTAACCAACTGATACACTTTCTACAGCATGTAAGAAGAAGGATTTTTATGTTGTGTTTAAAATTAAAATAAATAAATAAATAAACCTTCTTAAAAAAAACAGCACTGTGGCTTGGAAGGAAGCATACCAAAGCTGGCAGTTTATCATTATTAACATTGACTAGCCTATTGTTTCCTCTATTCCTTCTCTGCAGCTATTAGAGAGACCTCAACCGATCCTGGTTAATCAGCTGTCTTGCCAGAATTTGGATACTGACTGTCCTCGGTTTACATCCATTTGCTTAGTGGCCGTTCAGAATTACAACGGCACTGAAAAAAAAGGGACTGAGGTAAATTATTCTGCTGGCGCTACAGGACGTTCTCAACTTACGACCGGTCACCCTTAGCAACGGTTCAAAATTAGCACAGACTCCCCCAAGATACTTAAAATCAGTCATTCCCCACTCCCACCCCCGTTTATCATGTGACTCCATATTGGTTGCTCGGCAACCAGACCGCTTGGTTGCTCGGCAACCGGACCACATTTGCAGCACCCTGCTGTCATGTGACTATGTCGTACGACATTTTTGCTTCCAGATTTTGACCAAACCGCCCATAATGAACAATGGGCTCGCATTACAATCATGGCACTTGCTTAACAACCGCTGCAAAAAAAAAAAAAACACGGTTGTAAAATCAGGTTATATCAGGTGCAATAAACCAGGGAGCAAGAGTGTTCAAATGACTAAAGGCTTAGTGTATGCTAACACTCTACAAGAATCTGAACTACTAACCGTCAAAGCAAAACTGGCGGGAGATAAGAGTTAAAGGAATTCGAGGTGGGCTGGATTCAGATTTCTCGTGGGCACGAAGGGACTCGAGATTGAGGACGTATTTGACCTCTTCCTCAGCCTCGCCAACTCCTAGAGGTCACTTCCTTTACAACCATCGTGACTGAAACTTCCATTACAGTCATAACTGGACAATTAGGTGCAGCTTTTTCGAAATTGTGGAGCCTGATTTGGTCCCAGGCCATGATGGGCATGTTGATGGTGGCAACTTTACACCAGACCAGTGTTTCTCAACGTTGAGAACTTTAAGATGGTTGGACTTCAACTCCCAGAATTCCCCCAGCCAGCATGGGGAGAATTCTGGGAGTTGAAGTCCACCCATCCAAAGTTCCCAAGGTTGAGAAACACTGTACTGAATGAATGTCGACTTCCGCCACAGTCCAGTGAGGGTTAGTTAGCTGCCAGCAAGGTTGGGGATGACATATTGATGTACTACTTGGCCCACATTATTCACTTCAGGATTCAGGGACACACAGCTAATCCAAGGTATTGTGCCTGCCTGACCTTTCACGCTGCAAGAATTGACAACCAAATTCTCCTCCAACTTTTTGGGGTCAGAAATCATTGGGGAAAAGATGGTATCCGCGACAGGATTGGCTTTGTCAGAAAGAAAAGGCAAAACACACAGCCATGTCACCCCTTAAGATATGGCAACTGTTCAAAATTAATTGGTTTAATAATAGAATAGAATAGAATAGAATAGAATAGAATAGAATAGAATAACAGAGTTGGAAGGGACCTTGGAGGTCTTCTAGTCCAACCCCCTGCTTAGGGTTAGGGTAACCCTACACCATTTCAGACAAATGGCTATCCAACATCTTCTTAAAGACTTCCAGTGTTGGAGCATTTACAACTTCTGGAGGCAAGTTGTTCCATGGATTCAATTGTTCTCACTGTCAGGAAATTTCTCCTCAGTTCTAAGTTGCTTCTCTCCTTGATTAGTTTCCACCCATTGCTTCTTGTCCTGCCCTCAGGTGCTTTGGAGAACACCTTGACTGCCCCTTCCTTCCTTCCTTCCCTCCCTCCCTCCCTCTTTGCTTCCTTCCTTCCTTCCATAGATTAGAATAGAATAGAATAATAAAATTGGTAAGGGACATTGGAGGTCATCTAGTCCAACTCCCTGCCTAGGCAGGAAGCCCTATACCGTTTCAGACAAATGGCTATCCAACATCTTCTTAAAGACTTCCAGTGTTGGGGCATTCACAACTTCTGGAGGCAAGTTTTTCTACTGATTACATCTAATTTTATTTCTACAGCTAGATGTCAGCTCACAAGCCCAATTGAGTCCAAAATTTCTGTTGCTAAACGAGACAGTTGTGAAGTTACTATTACCCCACTTTACGATTTTCCTTGCCACAACTGTTAAGGGAATCACCGCAGTTGTTATGGGAGTAACATGGTTGTTAAGTGAAACTGGCTTCCCAATTGACTTTGCTTGTCGGTAGGTCGCAAAAGGGGATCCCATGACCCAGTGGGACACTGCAATCGTCATAAATATGAGTCAGTTGCCAGGCGCCTGTATTTGGATCATGTCACCCTGGAGATGCTGCGGTCGTAAGTGTGAAAAAACGGTCATAAGTCACTTTTTTTCCAGCGCCGTTGTAACTTCTATTGCTCAACTAAACAAATGGTTGCAAATCAAGGACCTTGTATTTGGAATCCACTTCTAGATGTTGTTCTTGAATCAGAAAAAAAATGAAATTATGACTCATGCTGCTAATTATTAGATGGGTTTGTTGTTATAAAATTGGTAAATAGTATTTATAAACAACGAAAAAATAAAATATTGAGGCTGTAACTGTATTTTGTATCTTAAAGGTAAAGATAAAGGTTCCCCTTGCACATATGTGCTAGTCGTTCCCGACTCCAGGGGGCGGTGCTCATCTCCGTTTCAAAGCCAAAGAGCCAGCGCTGTCCGAAGACGTCTCCGTGGTCAGGTGGCCGGCATGACTAAACGCCGAAGGCCCACGGAACGTTGTTCCCTTCACATCAAAAGTGGTCCCTATTTTTCTACTAGTATTTTTTACATCGTTTCAAACTGCTAGGTTGGCAGAAGCTGGGACAAGTAACAGGAGCTCAGTCCGTTACGCAGCACTAGGGATTCGAACCGTCGAACTGCTGACCTTTCTGATCAACAAGGTCAGTGTCTTAACCACTGAGCCACCGCATCCCTATTTATTTATTATTTCTGCATCTTACCGCCTCCCCCAAAATTGGAAGTCCATGCTTTGCTTTTCGCCTGTTCCTTGTCATCCTACACCATTGTTCTCCCTTCCTTTCCTTACTAACTTTATTTTCATTTGTGTTTTACACTACGATCCATCTCAATAAAAAATATATATTAAAAAGCAGAGATTTTACGAGGAGCCACGACCCCCTGTCTACCCCGGGGGAAAGAGGCTTGTCAGGTTAATAATATGGCTTTCCGGGTTGTTGTTTTTTTGCAGTTTCATTCCAATTAACTGACAGTTTTGGGCAGTCCACAAGATTAGCCGAGGCCAAAGGAGACCCAGGAAATCAGAGAAGAGTGCAGAAACACAAGCTGGGGAAATTGTCGAGAATTCAGATCAAAGGCTTGTCAGAAATGAAAGACTTTAATTCTTTTTCGCTTTAAAAAAAGTTGGGGCCAAGATCGACAACGCTGCAGGAATATAAAGATAACGACTTACGACCACAGCTGAATCCAAAATTCCCATTGCTAAGCAAGACGTTTAAGTTAATTTTGTCCTGCTTTACGACCTACCTCGCCTCGGTCGTTAAGCGAGTCGCGGCGGTTGCCAAGTAAATCACACTTTCGTTAAGTGAATCTGGCTTCCCCATTGAAGCCAAAAGGGGAGCACGAGACCCCGGGACACCGCAACCGTCATAAATGTAAGTCAGTTGTCAAGCATCTGAATATAAATCACATGACTAAGGGTCGCTGCAATGGTCGTAGGTGTGAAAAATGGAGATGTCACTTTTTACAGTGCCGTTGTAACTTCAAACCGTCACTAAGCGAACTTTGCCAAGGGTAGGGGATTTGAACCGCCGAACTGCCAACCTTTCTGATCAACAAGCTCGGTGTCTTAGCCACTGAGCTACGGCATCCCCTGTTTTACAGTAAGGGGTGGTTAATTGTTGTGGATAATGGCATTCCTGAAAGTTTCCTTCTCCATCTAAGACCAACACCAAAGTCTTTCTTTAAAATATATAAAAGAAAGAAGAGAAAAGTCAATTGTTTTAGCCAGAAAGCAAAAGGCATTAAGGGTTTAGTACAGGGGTAGTCAACCTTTTTATACCTACCGCCCTCTTTGGTATCTCTGTTAGTAGTGAAATTTTCTAACCGCCCACCGGTTCCACAGTAATGGGGATTTATAAAGTAGGGAAGCCAATTAAATTTTTAAAAAAGGAAAGTGCTTCAGTATCGGACAAAACCCCCACCGCCCACCATGAAAGCTGGAACTCCCACTAGTGGACAGTAGGGACCAGATTGACTACCACTGATATAAGGTCTCCTGCTTGAGCAGGGGTTGGACTAGAAGACCTCCAAGGTCCCTTCCAACTCTGTTATTCTGAATGTGAATGCTTGTGCATGGTCCTATTTATATGTGATATGGAATTTCCCCCCTCTCTTTTTTTCCCTGCTTTCCTCTAGGTTAATAATAATAATAATAATAATAATAATAATAATAATAATAATAATAATAATAATAATAATAATAATAATAATAATAATAATAATAATAATAATAATAATAATAATAATAATAATTTATAAAACCGCTCTCTCCCCGAAGGGACTCGAGGCGGTGCACAGGGAATATACGAGACCGCCTTCTGCCCCATACATCCCTTCGTCCGTTCTGCTCCCACAGAGAGGGTCTTCTCCGGGTACCGTCGGCCGGGCAATGCCGGTTGGCGACACCCAGGGGAAGGGCCTTCTCTGTGGCGGCCCCGGCCCTCTGGAACGACCTACCCCCCGACCTTCGCACTACCTCAAACCTCCGCCTCTTCCGGGCTTCCGGTTCCGGCTCCGGCGGCGACGGGCGAACTTAGGGTTCGCTCGCCGCTTTGTTTCTTTTCCTGCCCCCCCACGGGGGCGAGAAGCCCCTTGTTTGGGGTTTCTCCCGTAAAGCCGGCTCGACGGGGAAGCCCCCCCCACGGCAGTGGGGAAAGCGACCCGATCCGTGGCTTAGGCGGAAGAGGACATGCTGCGGGGGGCTTTTCCTTCGCCAAAGGTTGGCGGCACCATTTAATTCTATGCAGAGAGACGATCGGAAGAGTCGGGAGGCTTTTCGGGACCTCAGCTGCGAGCGGAGAGTGAGCTATTAAAACTTTTTTTTTGTACTGTCAGCCGGGCTGAAAGGGACAGGAGAGGGGTGTTTGTTTCCCAAAACCCCCCCTTGGACTAAAAGCGGCACTTGGAAATGCCTCGTTGCGAGGAATCGGAAACTTTTAATCCGGATGGTCTCTAACAAGGGAAAGTATTTTGCGGCTTGTTTGCAATTATGTCTCTAGGTCTGGCTGAAACAGTTTCTTTTTTGCTTTTTAACCGCTTTCTCCCTCGGGCTCTGAGTTTGGGCGGAAAATGGCTTCTCTTTGTCCCCGACTGACTATGACCTATGGAAAATTACCAGTGTCTCTTTGTGATTTGGACTTCCTCTAATTATTGATGAAGAATTTTTCTCTTTTGGATTTGTGTTTTCCTTTCTGGATTACCTTCGTTATTATACCTATGGAGTTGGAAAAGTGTTTCTCTACTGGTTTCTGAATTCTGCAGCTCTACAACTTTGAGAACTTTGGACTCCTGATCTGCCTCACCAGCCCCACCCTAAAAACGCCATTTTACTGGCACGGATTTTAATAGCTAAACATGGCACAAGAAGCAACGCTGGCAAGCCTTGAACAAAGAATGACTGCCCTTGAATCTGTTATACAAAATTTGGTATTAGAAATTAAGGCCCAGAGGGCAGAAAATGTCAATTTTAAAAAGGAATTACTGGACACTCGAAAACAAGTGCTTGAGAATACACAGAAGAATGAAGAATTGAAAGGGGGGCTGGAGGGGGCTAAGGGAGAGATTAAAAATGTTTCTAATGAGGTTGTGGAAATAAATGGGCATGTGACTAGGATAGATATGGAAAGGATGACATACTTTTTGAGATTTCAGAATGTTTCTGAGATGGATGGTGAATGTCTCCCTGATCTTATGAGTACAATTATTGCAGACTATTTACATAAACCAAAAGATGAGATCAGAGGGGACATTGACCTAGTCTACAGAATAAATTCTGCATATGCCAGGATGAATGAAGTACCCAGAGAGATACATGTAAAATTTGTTAGAAGGTCAACCAGAGAGGAAATCTTGAAGGCGCAAAGAGGGAGTCCTATGATTTACCAACAAAAGGAGGTTACCATCTTGAAGCAGATTCCAAGAAAGATTAGAGAAGCCAGAAGGAAAATTTCCTTCTTGTCTAAAACATTGTTTGATCATGGGATCTGGTTCAAGTGGGTGATACCCGAAGGGATGCTGGTGTTCTGGGAAGGAGGTAGAGTGAAGATTAAAACAGTTGTTGAGGCGGAAGCCTTTCTTAAAAAACATTCCTCTGTCCTGGGAGAAGATCCAGGGGGGGCAGGGGGAGCCATGGCCCCGCCCGCTGGGGGCCCGGGGGAGAAGGTGGAAGATACAATTGCCAAGAGACTTAGATCTAAAAAATAACTTTGTCCTGGTTTTTTTTTTGAGTAATATTGTATGATATTTGTAATCTGGATTTTTGTAATTGACTGACAGTATATAACTGAAAACTTTAGGAATATGTACTTGCTCCCAGCTTGTAGTGTTATGTGAAATGTTTCTTTTCTTTCTTTTTAATAATGTAACTTGAGGTACCGGAGGAGGCGACGACTTTGACGTGACCACTCTCAAAATTTCTATGTATCCCTTACCCTACCCCACAAAAAATGTAAACTCAATAAAACTTTTTCAATATAAAAAAAAAAAACCTCCGCCTCTTCCGCCAACGTCTTAAGACATACCTATTCCAACAAGCCGGCCTAGCGTAGCCCCCCGTTTCTGACTCTATTTATAAATTTTAATTTTTTAGGTTTTAAAAGGGTTTTTACCACGGGTTTTAATTTAATTTAATATGTTTTTAATAGTATATATTGTTTTGTTATGGTTTTTAATAATGCCTGTGCGCCGCCCTGAGTCCTTACAAGGAGAAGGGCGGGGTATAAATTCTAAAATAAATAAATAAATAATAAATAAATAAATAAAAATACATACATAAAACCAACAAGCATAAATACAATTAAAATAGATTAAACTAGACCCTGCGCTAAAATCCCAAACTGACTAAAACTAGACCCCAAAAAGTCCCTAATAAAACAATTCAATTACCCCAAGCCGGCCAGGCAGAAGAAATGAGTTTTTAGTTTTTGACGGAAGGAGCGGAGGTCCGTGGTTGTCCCGCTCTCCCTCTACGCCGGCCAAGCCATGGCCACCAGTCCGCGGAATTTTTAACATGAATCCGGTCCCTGGTGCCAAAAAGTTTGAGGATCCCCGTGCTAAAGTACCTACCGTATTTTTCAGAGTATAAAACGCACCAGAGTATAAGAGTACCAAAGTATAAGCACCAAGATTTTGAAGAGACAAATTTTTAAAACAGGTTTTTGCACTCTGCAGACCTCCTAAAAATGGCCATTATTTTGCAAAAACGGGCCCATTTTATGTCAAAAAAAGGGGCTTGCATAGCCTTTGGGAGTGCTTCTGAGGGTTGGGAGGGCAGAAATGAGCAAACAAATGGCCCGTTTTTCACTCATTTATGCCCTCCCCAGCCCCCAGGAGCACTCTGGAAGCCTCCTAAAGGCTCTGCACAGCCATTTTGGTGAAGGGGGCAGGGTTTTGGGAGGCCACAAATGCTGTATTCAATGTTTAAGACGCACCCAGATTTTCACCCTCTTTTTTGAGGGAAAAGGGTGCGTCTTATACATTGATGGACAGGCCTTTAATTTGTTTGCCTCACTTATGAACTGCGTCTCTGCCATCTGCATATTATCCACACCCAAATAGTGGGTAGTTGTGCGATCGTTTTTGTGTCTGTATTAACAACGAAGGAGACCTGTCTTTCACTGACCGATTGCCCTGAACAGCATAGTGCTAATTTCGGGGGGGAAGGTCGTTCCAGCACCTAGCACCCTTACCGCCCACCATGAAAGCTGGAACGCCCACTAGTGGGCGGTAGGGACCAGGTTGACTACCACTGGTTTAGTACCAATACAAAATGAGGCCAGTGTGGCAAATGTAATAAGTTTTGAAAGAAGGAATGGGTTTCGTTTTCTACCAAATGCATACGCCTAATCCCATTTAGAAAACTTGAAGCATATTTTTTTCTTTCCTCTGTGCGCATCAGAACTCTGCTCTAATGAGCAATGGGGATTTTGATGTTTCCTCATTACCACGCATTGAAATCCAAAACAGCTTCACTTCTCTAGTCTCAACCATGAGGAAGAAGGTATTGTAGGAAGTTAGCCCCCACCCCTCTCCTAGAAAAATGAACTATTCTAGCAAATATTAAAAAGGCAGAATATTATATTTCCCTGGATGGGAAACAGAGAAACATGGGGGGTTTTTTTAGGCAGGAAGAAGATTCACTTCTGTGCTGTGAAATTTCCAAAAGATAAACCCTAATTAATTTACGAGACTCGAGAAAAAGTTCCAAAGAAATCCAGTCATTTATTAGAAGCAACATTTTGGCATGTTCCTCTACCGAGCCGAATCCGGTTAATGGTGTCTGACCTTTACCCCCTATGTCTCCCCTCCCCTCAGCCTGTGTCACAAATCATATCCACCAACGAGGTGCTGCAGCAGGCTGTGAACTTTCCTGCCTCACCCTGCTTGAGAAATCTGAGCTCCTCAATAGCCCACAGTAGATGTCCGCACTTAAGAGATAAAGGGATAGCTAGGTCTATTCATAGGCAAATGCCCTCACCCAAGATCCAGCAAAGGTAGGATTAGCCCTCTACCCATCTCACCATATGGCACCTGGGAAGATTACATCACCCAGCAAGGCTCAACCAAGCCTGGGACTCAGGACAGCCTACAGGGTTGCCCCTGTATGGTACCATAGGAGTCGGACAACCAATCAGAATACAAGCTCAGATTCAAATGCCCAGAGAGGGCATAAAACCCAGGCACTCTCAGCATCTTTACCCTTTTTCTGCGCCCAAAATCTTCAAGGCACGGGATCCTGTTCATCAATAAACCTTCTTTCCAAGCAATGTTCATGAATCTAGTGTCTTTTCCCTCCCACTTGGAACTGAACCCAGATGGACATTTCTTCCAACAGTACCAAAAAGCAAAGGAAAGTTGAATGTCTCCTCCTTCATCAGCTCTTCCTTAGGAAAAATAAAAAAACATCACATTTTTGATACAGACCAGTTGGAAAAGCCAGAAAGGCAATGGGATATATATATATATTTATAAATATATCAAGGAACTAAAATGATCTCCAAGGCTGAACAGCTGAAAAGGAGAATAATCACAGAAGCCATTGAAATAGAGAAGCAACCTAACAATATGAACAAACGTGACGACACCTCCCGCCTACCAGACATCTGGAAACCAGCACTGACCAACAGACGAGCCCCACCCTCCATCCAAGCCGTTGAATTTCAAAATAAGGGGAAACATACAAATGAGACCAATCAGCATCAATCTACCAGTCATGGTGCAGCTGCACAGCCACTCAACCCACTCACGACAATAGTCAGCACTCCACCACCACCCACCAAGATTTAAAGAAGGGCGACGCCTTCGCAATCACAGACCGAAGCCTGAGGATGGCAAGTGAGATATTGCCGAAACGTTGCCATCCTCGGGTGTTTTCCCATGTATATAGCATGGAATACACCAGTGAAAATCTACGGAAGCATATATATATATATATATATCTCGAAGCGGGCGGGATTTTATTTATTTTCACAGTATTTATAGCTCACTCCATTCCTAGTAGGCTCGGAGTGGAATACAAGGTCAAAGGAAAACGTTTAGGGGAAAAAAGTATACAGGATTAAAATCATTATCGTTCCCCCAAAAGAAATGGAATAATGTCATAGTCACTAGAACAGTGTTTCTCAACCTTGTCCACATAGGGACTCGGGGCGGCGCACAGGGAATATAAAATATAAATACACAGATATACAAAAATAAAACGCTCATTAAAACTCAATTAAATTAACCCACCCTGTGCTAAAAACCCATATTAAAACCCCTGAATTAAAACTTTGGTAACTAAAGGCAGTGCAGTGTCGAGTAAAATCATGCCAGGCCGGCTTGTTGGAAGAAGTGCGTTTTTAACCGCTGGCGGAACAGGAGGAGATCCGAGATGACACGGAGTTCAGGGGGGAGAGCGTTCCAGAGGGTTGAGCCCATCATACGTTCAGGGATGTGGTAACGGTTAACTAAATGAACGGCTGTAAAGTGAGGACTACCTGTAGCAAAGGGAGTAAGAGAGAGCGCTTTTAAGACAGGGGTGTCAAACTCAAAGCCCTCAGGTTAGATCTGGCCCACAGGGTGCTTAAACCTGGCTCACAGGACCGGCCTGGAAATATCAAAGGATTGGCCTGCAGTGCCTCTGTCAGCCAAAATGGGCCGCAGGAGGGCCACATGCGGCTCCTCCATGCGGCCCATTTTTGGCCTCCCCGGCCTGCAGCAGCACTTTGGCCTCCCCGGCCTGCAGCAGCACTCAAAAAAGGGCCGTGTGGAGGGCTCGCAGGAGTGGTGGGTTCCTGCCAGTTCACACGAACCGGTAGTGGTAATTTGGCCTTGGTCACAGAACCGACAGCGACCCAGGCTGGCCACACCCCCAAACCGGTTCCCCAGTCACAGCTGCCATCGCCGGCATGTTTTTTAGTAGTTTTTCACGTTCTTCGCACATGCGCAGAACTATTTACAGTGAACTGCGCACGCGCACATGTGCGTGCATGAATCGAACCAGTACCAATACCAGTAGAAACCCACCTCTGCTAGCGGGGCCTCCATGTGGCCCATTTTTGGCTGGCAGAGTGCTGTTGGAGGCTGAAAATAGGCTGCATGGGGGGCTCGCGGGGGCTCAACACGACCTGTTTTTGGATGGCAGGGTGTTGCAGGAGGCGTCCGTCCCCTCTCCGCCCCCCGCCGCCCCTCAGAGAACTACAACGCTGATCCAGCCGTCGGAGAAATCCAGTTTGACACCCCTGTTTTAAGACATACTGTACGTTCTTTTTGTCTTCTTGAGCCTCTGAATTTCAGCTCCGTGCCGCATTCTGAGGGAAACGTAAGATCCCCGAGGCTTCCTCGTCTGTCATCGCGAATGTCTCGCCATCATTACTGGATTGTTTCCTGCCCTGAAATGAAAGGACTTTGTTCTTGGATTCCTGCCTAGCATGGAGAAGGCACTTTGCTCTCTGAGGAGACATGTTGAGCAGGAAACGCACACAGAAGAAACCCTGACAAATTAATGTTGATGGAAGGGTCCGACACCAATCGCACGAAAGATAATTGCTAAATAAATCTGCGAGAATACGCCGTCTAATTCCCCAGCCTTGGGAGGAATCCAGGAGAGCGTCGTGGGGGAGAAGACCAGGAGAAGGAATCCATGTACTGTAACCATTCCCCATCGCCTCAGAGCAAGACGGTACTTGAGAGAGGCGGTTCTCAATCAGGAGGGCGAAGGCCTCCTTTTTCAGCAGGAGAGCTGACGGAGAAGACATCTGAAGGCATCTCAAAAAGCCTGCTTGGGCAATGACAAGCTCAGGGTGGAGCAAGGACAAGACAGGGACATGTCTCTCTTGGCTTTTCATTCTGAATGCTTGGTCTTCTGTAGCTCTCATTTGCCTCTCTCTCTGTGTCTCTTGTCTCTTTCTCTCCTTCTCCCGTCTTTCTCACCCTCCCTCCTTCCCTTTACGTCGCTCCCTCTCCTACTTTCCTTTCCCTCCTTCCTTCTGTTCCTTCCTCTCTCCCTTCCTTCCTCTCTCCCTTTCTCCCTTCCTTCCCCTCTCTCACCTTCCTCTCCCCCTTCCTTCTTCTCTCTCTTCCCCTCTTCCTTCCTTCCTTTCTCTCTCCCTTCACCTCTCCCCCTCTCTCCCTTCTTTCTTCTCTCTCTTCCCCTCTTCCTTCCTTCCTCTCTCCCTTCCCCTCTCCCACCCTTCTTTCTTCACTCTCGTCCCCTCTTCCTTCCTTCACCTCTCCCCCTCTCTCCCTTCTTTCTTCTCTCTTCCCCTCTTCCTTCTTTCTTCTCTCTTCCCCTCTTCCTTCCTTCCTCTCTCCCTTCCCCTCTCCCACCCTTCTTTCTTCACTCTCATCCCCTCTTCCTTCCTCTCTCCCTTCCCCTCTCCCCCTCTCTCCCTTCTTTCTTCTCTCTCTTCCCCTCTTCCTTCCTTCCTCTCTCCCTTCCCCTCTCCTCCTCTCTCCCACCTTCCTCTCTACCTTCTTTCCTCTCTCCCTTCTCCTCTCCCTCTCCCACCTTCCTCTCTCCCTTTCTTCTCTCTTCCCCTCTTCCTTCCTTCACCTCTCCCCCTCTCCCCCTTCTTTCTTTTCTCTCTTCCCCTCTTCCTTCCTTCACCTCTCCCCCTCTCCCCCTTCTTTCTTCTCTCTCTTCCCCTCTTCCTTCCTTCCTCTCTCACTTCCCCTCTCCCCTCCCACCTTCCTTTCTACCTTCCTTCCTCTTTACCTTCTTCTCTCCCTCCCTTCTTCTCTCTTCCTCTTTTCCCTCCTTTCTCTCTCCTTCCCCTCTCCCACCTTCCTTTCTCCTTTCTTTCTTCTCTCTCGTCGCTCTTCCTTCCATTCCCCCCCTCTGTCCCACCTTCCCCTCTACCTCCATCTTTCACTCTCCCTTCTTTCCTCTCTCCCTTCCTCTTTCTACTCCTCTCCCTCTCCTACCTTCCTTTCTTTCCCTACTTCCCTTCTTTCCTCTCCTCCCTCTACCCCTTTCCATCTTCCTTTCTCTCCCTCTCTACCCCGTCCCTCTCCCACTTTCCTTCCTTCCTCCCTTTCTCGCTCCTTCCTTCCTATCTTCCCCTTCATCATTGACACATGAACATATGCTTCCCCAAGCATGTCATGTATCTTAGGAAAGTGTTTGCTGTACAGGTAGTCCTCAACTTACAACCATTCGTCTAATGACGGTTCAAAGTTGCAACAGCACTGGAAAAAAACCTGACTTATGACCGGTTTTCACACGGCCATTGCAGCATCCCCATAACCACGTAACTTGGCAACCGACATGGATTTAGGAGGGTTGCAGTGTTCTGGGATCAGTTGGTCTCCATTTGCAACTTTCCCAGCTGCCTTTCCTCAAGCAAAGTCAACGGGGGAAGCCAGATCCCCGTACTACTACGTTGCACTTAGACATATGCTGCTTCACAGTGCTTCTACGGCCCTCTCTAAGCTGTTTACAGAGTCAGCCTATTTGCCCCCAACAATCCGGGTCCTCATTTTACCCTCCTCGGAAGGAT